>CM052221.1:22799856-23159258 GCA_028454225.1 Lasioglossum leucozonium | reverse complement strand
ATTTTTGTTCCCACAGATCGATTCTTTATGTATAAAAACGATTGTAATGAAATAATGTGCGTTGTAAAATATTTTCAAGTTCAAATTGAGGTATCGCAATATGAAAATTGAAGTAAGAATTCTTGATTTTTCTAAAATTATGTTTTAGTACTTTCGTATGTACAATATTTCTAGGAATTTTTTGTCCTTGAAAATTCTACATTTTAAATTAAGAAGCAATATGTCTCTGAATTTTAACAGCTCCGACAAGCAGGAAAGGAATCGCTCAAACGCATTCGATGCGAGCATCGACGGTTTTTGTGTGAATATAATGCGGCAACATTGCACTTTTAAAGGTGACAACGTTGTAAAATTAGCATTCTCGGACACACACCGTTTGTGTTGCAACGCCATGTAGTTCACTAGCTGACCGCTCCATTTCGATAGAGTCCGCTATTGTACAGGAACATTTTCTACAGGGTCGGTAATTCAGAACCGTGGACAGAAAAATGCATTGCTTGCAATGTCGGTACTGATCCTAAGTCTGTGTATCTCATCGCCACGACCCGTTACCGACCGGTTTCAGGCCCGTTGAGCGCACTTGCCTATGTTGCCGAACAGCACAAAGGCTGGCTATTTAATAATATATCGTCGGTAGTTCGAGTCCAAATTAGAACATGTTTCCACAGGAATTTTTGAACATTTGAGTGTATAAATTAAAGGTTGATCATGAATTCACGACGAGAAATGGATAAAACTCGACCGTCGGTAAGACAGTCAGATCCGGGAATGCTCTTAACACAAATAAATGATTTCTGCATTCTTTTCTATTCTGCACACAGGACAAGTACATATTTTATCACAGACAAGATATAGGAGCTCCGTCTGTGATTTTATATTCCTTTGTCTGATCAATAACTCGCACAGTCCATTATCAACAGAGCTAAAGGAATGGCTAGTAGCTTCTCAATATCATGAATAGATGGCCAGTCAAATGAAACAGTCTTCAAGTGAAATATACATGTAAGACTGCAGCATAGAAAGTCGAATTTCATTTTGAACCAAAATGCTCCGACATAAAGTGCGATCCTTCGACTTTGATTTGAGATCTGAAACATCTAAAAATTCCTACGAGAATACGTTTTGAAAGTGACTCGAGGATACCCCCGATAATGATATCACTTATGATACAGTCACTTTAATTATAAAATTCATGGAAATCCGTAATATTATATTTTATAAAATATTATTTAAAAATCGTTGAAATATGTGTGCCTTATAAACAGATTGCCACCAAATCGTATTCAACAACAGTATCAACAATAAAAACAGTGATAAAAGGATACATTGAACGACTGATCTACTCTTATATCTCTCATCTGTATTACAATTATTTGGTTTGCACAACAAATAATTATGCAAACAACGACGGTGTACGTTATTGTAGAACGAAATGAACGCTTTTACCATTTAACTAAACAAGCTAAATTACTGAACAGCGAATCGCAGGTACCACTTCCTGTCCCGCTGCGATACAAAAAGAGTCGCATAACTTTTACACCAGCTTTCGCGACAGATATATCGGCACGCGAGGGAGAAAAGTCTGATACGAAAATTTCGTATAATGGCCTCGGAAATGTATATGCTCGGGACACAAATGTACAGGTGTAGATGTACATTTGTCTAAAGAACGGGTCTAGACGCGTAGTTTAACTTAGTTCGTCATCCCGAGGCGGAAGGTGAAATTCGCTATCATCAAGTGTTATCTGTCGTCAATTGTGGCGGCACGCCTGCTATAAAGTAATAAGTATTACTTTGCGCAGCGGATCGATGTCTGCCCAGTTTTTCCGAAGTTATTCTACTCCGCACTGTCGAGTATGGTTGCGATCGTCCTGGAAGGTAGAGCGACCCTTGAAGCACTCTGACAGGTGACGACGCAGGAGGCGATAGACCGAGAAGAACCGTAATATAAAAATTTCACTAATAATAAATAACAATTTTTTAAATTGAAAGAAAACTTTAAAAAATTCGCACAGTTGGTTTGAAGTGAGTTTTAGCAGTTATTTTCGTTGTATTATCTCAGACTCAATCCTCTTTTTACATTTACACATTTGCAATTGACGCGTCAACGACCATTGTCTCGCTGCAAAAACCGGTTCTCGTACAATTACCGAAGTTAAACAGCGTGGGACGTGTGCAGCGCTTGAATGGGTGATCGCTGGGTAAAAATCGGGAGGTGGCCCTCTGGGTGCTTTTTACGTGTTATTGGCAAAATACTAAAAAGTAGGTCCCGCTGAAATTAGGCGATAGTGAAGAGTGGTAAAGGGGGAGATGTAAATGATGGATTTGAAACCCTGGGGGACCAAATATCATTACATACATTTGCAATTGACGCAAACCTACGGTAAATCTACCGTAAATCTACGGTCTATCGATAATACTGTTGACGCCTTCTGTTACGCAGTCCGATAAGCAGACCGGTCCGGAACAATGAATTTCCAAATATACGGGCGCGAGCAGTACGACCGACTCATTAAGCCCATAATGACGACCGGGAGAATAATCTCGATCTGGCCGTTGCCCGCGGACAGCAGCAGATCGACGGTGTTGTTCAGAAGATTCCATCTGTTCTGCATGTTTTTCCTGGTGAGCGAGCTTCTTAAGAATTAAGAGAAATAATTCCGTCCGACTCGGTGGGTGTTTCACCTGTTCATCGCGAGGCTGGATGCACAGGTGGTCGTGATGTCGTTCGCGCTGACGGCCGACGTGATTTACAATCTCAGTAACTTGGACGAGGCGACGGAGTGCGCCCTGATCTGCACGGCCTTCTACTTGTGCGTCGTCCGGTTGCTGGTTTACACCGCTCATCAAAAGGACATGCTGTACGTGGTGAACACTATGCGGGAGGACTGGACAATGTCCTCCTACGAGGACAGGACGATCCTGGCGGAGAAGACAATGTTCGCCTACCGGCTGGCCAAGTTCTTCATCAGCACCGTGGCTATCACCATCGTCATCTTCATGTGCGTTCCGCTTCTTGAAGTACGTACGTCAATGGGGAGTTCATGCTCCTGGTCAGGGCTGGGCACGTTTGTCTCCATTCAGGCGATACTGTCCCCACCATAGCGGTCATTGTCCCCTTTCAGTGAGCGGCCTTACGAAGCTAGCGTTGCAGGGGCCCCAACCGTGCTCAGGCCTGATCTAGGTCTTGATTGTAAGCTGGTTTGACGATGTACGACGTCACATATTACGACGATACATACATTGCTAACTTTTCTTCATTTTTTCACAGATCTACGTGGCAGGGAACGAGAAAATACTGCCTTTCCGCGGCTATTTCTACATCAACCACACCGTGTCACCGATCTTCGAGTGTTTCTACGTGTTCAACGTGACGGCTGGCGGCTTCGGTGGAAGTATGATCGCCGGCGCGACCAGTTTCAACTTGGTAGTGATAATGCACGGATCAGCGAAGTTTGCGGTTCTACGGAAAAGGCTGGAGGCCATAAGCGGCGACGATCCTGACTCCTCTTCCGAGATGACGGACTGCATAATTCGCCATCAGCGGGCAATAGAGTGGGCTTGGTTTATTCGACAGTAGAACGATCTATGTTAATCGCAACTTCGCATATCTGCAAAATCAGAGACAAACAAAAAATAAGGCATCTTCCGTAGCAATTTCATTCGTAAAGCAACAAACGTACAAGTGTACAATACTCTCGCAAACTATGCTTTTGAGATTGACATTACGAAATTTCTAAAATAATTTCTCCAATTCATGGAAACATATTGAATCATGGATATGTTTTTGGGGGGAGTGAGGATATTTTACATATTGTCTTATGTGGGACTCTAGGTCCCTAAGTCCCTACTTCCCCAGAGCCCTAGAGTCCTAGTGCCCTAGAGTTTTAGAACCCTAGATCCCTAGATTCCTAGATCTCTAGATCTCCAGATCCTTAGATTTCTCTCTCTCTCTCTCGCTTATACTCTTTAGCGTCACATTTTTTTGGTGTCGCCTCGCAGATTTTGGAACGACATTCAGCCGTAAAACATATCCACGTTAAAAAGCAACCTAGTTTTCCTCAGAACATTCTGCCGAGAAGAACTCGCCAGGTTCAAACGCAATTTCTTTTGTTTCGAACAAGTCCTTGTCTTTCCAGGTTCGCGGACGCGCTGGAGAGGATCATAAACATTCTGGCGCTGGGTCAATTCGTGATTAGCACCGGTCTGATCTGCTTCGCGGGATTCCAGATCACCTCGGTGCGTCCGGCCTTCTCGCTGCGTAGTCCAGTCGTCGTCAATAAAAAGTAACCTTTCCAGATGATGGAGGACACGGGGCGGCTGATGAAATACTCGACCTTCTTGAACTCCGCCATCCTTGAGCTGTTTATGTTCAGCTTCAGCGGGGACGGGTTGATGGAGGAGGTAATCGGCGAAAAACTGGTCACCAGCGTTGATAGAGCACTCGGACCCCCATAGATCCGATCCAGGACCGCAGATTGTCAATGTTAAACGGGCGCAACGTTATTGCTAAAATTGGTTTCCTCTGAATTGAACTGATCTCGTACGTTTGACAAGCCGAATTGAAATTTTTACAATTTATTTTTCGCATACATCCACCAAGGAAAATCGAACGCAAGATAATTGTCAGAAGTGTACATAATATGGAAGTAAAAATATTCATCGGTTCAAGAGTTATAACGTTCTTAGAAACGTAGTTTCGAGATAAACGGCTTTAAAGTTTCGTCAGTTACGTTGTCGTCCTGTAACTCCCTTAATTGTGCGAATATTCACGCTTTTAAATGTTCGCGAAGATCGAGGGGTTTGAATATCGACGGGGGAAAGAAGGACGGAATTTTGTTCGAAGTTTTTCAGTTCTGCTCTGCACTTTTTCAAGTCGCGTGGACGTTTAATCAAAAGCGGTCGCTAGCGGATCGCACGGTCAAAGCTCTCCGAATCGGATTGATCAGGTTCCTTCGCGAACGTAACCAGAGTTTTCCTCGTCTCGGGGCTATTGAATTATTCTCTCTGTGCCCGGGACTGCAACCCGGGGAAATCAGCATGGAGGAACAGGCATTAGTCACTCGGAAGTTGCAATTATAATTAGAATCGCGAATGTGTTAGGAACCCAAAGAGAATGAGGTGGCCGAAAGTACTATACCAACCGGGCAATCTTGAGTGGTCGAAGTAATCGCTGGCAGAAAATAGAAGTGGATCGCGCCGCTTTTATTGGACCTCGGGGACTTTGATCGGGAGTCTTCGATCGTTCGCATCATCTACAATTTTTCGGATGAAGATTATTAAAGCTGTCCATAATTTCCTACATTCCAAGTCTTTGAAGATCTCTTTATCCTCTTCCGAGAAAACGGACAGTACGTTGTTTGATTTTTGTCCTCGATAATTTCCTTCAATCTCCAAAACGCGAATTTTCCTTGAAAAAACAGACCACGAATACCTTGATTAATTTCTAATGAACGTTCTCACTAAAATCGCGATCGAAGTCACTCGTAGCTATGCGATCACTGTCCCTGCTCGGATCTGGCGAAGGGACTTGGATCGCGACTTTACTGTATATGGATAGTAATTGATAATTAATAATTGTACAGAGCGAGAACGTGGGTCTGTCAGCGTATAATTGCGAGTGGATCAAAAGCCGCTACTGCCCGAACCTAATGATCATAATGATGCGGTCGATGGTCCCCAGCCAGATTACAGCGGCGAAATTTTACAGCATGTCTCTACAAAGCTTCTCCACGGTGAGTGAAAACCACTTTGAATCCCTTTCAACCCGTTCCAAGTCCTCCGAACTGCTTCACTCGATTCGAACATCAATATTGTTCACTGTAATGGAATTGATTGACGAAGAACATCGAGAGCATCCCTTGCTAACAAGGGGGTTGATAAAGCGACCCTTCAGACCTTTTTTATACTTACACATCCAGTGGGAATACATAAAAGAAGCAGTTGCTGCGTATCCTTTTTTTTTCAAAGATCATTCATATTCAGGGGATGATAGTAGCTATCGAATGCGAGGGTTGCGAACAATGTTTACTCGTTGGCATCGGAGGGTTGTAGTATGAATGTATGACCGTTTTTTAACCATCGTTGGTACATTGTTTCTCAAAGAGATTTTTTAGTTTTCATCCCCTAAGTATGAACGATGGCGGCCAGAAAAATGATCCCTCGAATATTTGTCGAGTTTTACGATGCGTCAACTGTTTGTTGCTCGTTAAGATAATATTTCTGGTAATGTGCCGTTTCGATTTTCAGGTGCTCAGTACCTCGTTCTCGTACTTCACGGTCCTGACGGCCACCAAAGAGGAATAATGACCGCTACGATGAACGTAGACGCGCACCACTTTACGATTGTAGACCCTTGATGACTCAACTTGCAGAGCATACATACATATACATACATATACTATAGTCGTTCCACTAGTCTAAAAATATCCGTGTACATCAAAGCGCCGACTGAAAGTTCGCGTAGTCCTCCTCGTTCGTCGACGAATTAACGGATTCGGGGGGTTGATCGCGACCGGAGACAATGGCGGCTACTGGCCGCAACAATGTCCGAGGATCCGGGTTTTCACGACAGATTGACAAAATAGAGCTTTTACCAATATAGATATTATTATTTTCACAATTCACCTGGTTTTAATCTACCCGTGCATCCCCTCTCCCGGTAATCGCGAAGCCATTTTCGGGGTAGTTAAAACTTTCCGTCTCGCTAGATTCTGGCGAACAGAAATTCCCTGTTCGACGAATAATTTACTTGCTCGTTTAAATTTCCACGCTTTTCCTATTAACACTGAAATAATCACCAAGGTCCCAGGATCGAGAGCGGATCTGTTCGCGATGCGACCAAACAAGTAAACAAGAAAGCAGGTAAACCATAGAATTCCCGAGTCACACTTGTTTACAAATATCAAGCCCACTCAGCAAGGTCCAAGGACCGGACCGGTCCCATTGTAAATCATTCCGCAAATGCTCGAGCGGACGAAAAACTAGGACCAGGATGCCGATTACCTGTGACGCCATACCGTTCGCAGCGGTTCGGGCGAAATGTAACGAGCTCGTCCGCGTTCTCTGGGTGGGGTAAACCACGAGCGAATGGTCTTGGGAAGCGACTCGAGGGTATTTTCATCGTAACAGTACAACACGTGCACCCGGCCACAGTGCACGCTCAGCCGGCACTTCTCTGCTCCACCGATTCCGTGTGCATCCTTCGGTGTTCGCGTCCTCTGTGCGACCGAAGGAACCCTGGAGAGCAGCCGCCTTCGCCAAAAAAAATACTTTCAAACGCATCGCGTGTTTGGGGAACGTTGCGATAAAACAATTGGAGATGGAGACCGGATGACGTCGATCGCGGTCGTCCACGGGATGACAATATGGCGAACATCAAGGTGGCAGTGCGAGTGAGACCGATCTCGGCCAGGTAAGCTTTGCAATTTACTCGGCCAGCTCCGTCGTCAGTATGGATAGCATAAGCTTGTCGATGTTTAACTAAATCCTGGCAGTTATAGTCGTGCTGTTGCGAAGGCAACATTGAAATACAAATGGTCATCACCGTCCCTCGAAATAAGAATTTACGACCACCGCATTCCAATAGTTTCTACCCTAACAGACGGACAACACGTGTGACTGACCCACCGAAAACGACCACCGGACTTACGCTCGTAAATAACGCCATCGACGACCAAGACAGTAACAAAAGAAATTCTGACAGACTCCCACTCCTCAACCTAAAGGTCCTTCCAGTGCATCCATGTCCAATTAGCAAACGCTATTTTTTCCCACCTAAATCCCATCCTCAACCAATGACCAAAAAAAAGGTGACGACAAATCGGACACGACAAGAGAAGAGAGAATACCTCGAACACACACAGGCGAACAACCTCCTCGGATCAAAACGTAATTGTAAGCACATCGCGAATCAGCATATGTACAAAGTTCAATAAAGTGTATATACAGTACAAAGTTTATTCTCAAAACCAAGGTGCTCAATGTCGGTGCGCAGATATTGAGAGAAGGCATCATCGGTTCACAATCGGTTGCCTTCGTATACACGTGCTTCATGACCGTTCGAAAAATTTAGGTCCCGCGGGCAAAAATTGAAATTCGCGATGTTCGTTAGCAGCGAGGATCACGTACGGGATAATAAAAACGTCCGCGGAAAATTCTAGGTTGGCACGTCGGTCTCGACGTTAGGCTCGCTTCTGCCTGGCAGGCCGATGTATTTTAAGAAACAGCAAAAACCGGCGTGCTCCGGATATACGTGTACCGCGATCCACCCTGGGAGGTCAAGGTTTACCGCCGCCGCAATTTCATTTTTGCCGAACGGTTTTTTTTGTTATTCGCCGGTTTTACGAGCCCCGCTGCCAATCGACTTCGGTGTCTGCCGGTAACACACGAAGGCGTAATTACCGTGGCAGAGGAGACACGCGGTCGCTGTCTCTGTTGGTAGATACGTGTGCTTGTTCGAACGGAAATCTGCAGGCAGATCCGCGGGAACGACGCGGCGCGGCGCCTCCTTTTCGACACGTCTCGGGACTCGTTTCTATAGATAGAAACCGCGGCGACAGTCGGACAAACTGACAATTATTACGGGAACGCAATCAGGTCGTGACCGGGGACGTTTTATGGTTACAGGTTGGCTGGCGTTTGACACCTTCTTCGTTTATCTGATAGAATCTTGGCACTCAGGGATAGTGGTATTAGCGGTAGGAATCGGTTGAGTGCATTTTTATTAAGTCAAATTTACGAAACCTTCTTGGGAGTTTGAAGTATTGATTAAAGAAAAGATTATTGTGTTTATCTAGAAATTTGCCATTCATCTTTGTTTGAATTTGGAAATCTACGAGAATATAACAATAAATGGCGACGGAGCTTTATGCAATATAAAACTGTTCGGAACTGCAAGCGGAGTGAAATAGAAATCTTTTTCACAATATGTTTAATGGGTTCAAAATAATATTCTTCTAATGTTTTTACTGTTCACTGTTACCTATTTGTTTTTATTATAAACGCATGAAGTCCTCTAGTAATAACTAAACTTAACTGATAAGTCATTTAACAATAACGACTATACTCGTCCTGAAAAAAGTGCACAATTTATGTTACGAGGAATATATTCGTCAAGAATGAACGGTAGTGACAGCAGGGATACACATTTTGCAAAGATGTCGAAACAGTTAACTGGTTTCATTCAGAAGCAAAACGTCAAAAGACTCGAAAGTTGATTAATCAATTTGATTTGTGAACGGATCGAATATGTATATATGTAAACATATTAATTCATATACAGTAAAGCTTTGATCGAAGAAAAACGCGTGTAAACACCTCCGAGAGTCGATGACGTGACCACCCCCACTATCGCGCTCCGGTCGCTTGTTCGGACAGGACTCGCGCTGGCCGGCTGGGTGGGGGGAGCCGACTTACGTCATCGATTCTCGGCCCGCCCGATCGGCCAGCGCGAGTGGACCTGTCAGGGCTTGCTTCAACCGATTTTCTACGTCATCGACTCTGCGAGCGCTGGTTGCCCGGCCCTGAATTAGTATTAGGAATAATAATAAATACAAGTTCGGGTGGGCGTTTGTTTTTGTTTGTATTCACTGTGTTAGAAGATAATTCTACGCAGCTTTGACTCCGGAAGTGGCTGCCAACTCTCTCGAGGGTGAACTCGAACCACCCTCTTCCGAAACGAAGAAGACGGTGAACAAATATACAAGACTTCGTCGAATAATAAGTCACGATAAAATCTCATAAAGATCCGGGTGTCTCGACGAGGTGATGAACGTGGTCGAGTAGACGACGAAGGGGATTCGACGAGGTATATTTAAACCGGCAGTCGAAATCTGTCGCGCGTCCACGTGGGGTAGGATTCTCACCCCGTATGTTTAGTCTCCTCGGGGCCGTAAACTCTAATCTCTCTAACGTCTTACAATCATTATTTCCTCATTTCAACGAAATTAACGCGTTTGAGTTGAATAAATATTTACAATCACTGTAGAGAACTATTCGGTTCGACGCTGCGTAAGACAACATGAATAACAGATTTTAGTAGTCGAACGTGCCCAAGTGGGTTATCAGAAGGAATTTCACATATAGACCAACATAAAATAAAGTTGTAAAAAACAACCTTTGAAAATCTCTCCACGATTGCGAGCAGGTTGCAATTTTTGCCAAAATTTTTTTACTTCACTTAGGAAGTTTTTAAAATCTCGAAAAAATGAAAGCCGTTTGGTCCAATCTTAACACATTAACAATAGGGTATTTTTATTAAAACTTTTCTATACGACGGGTGACTTTAATGGTATAGAATTAATGATATAGACAAGATAAGCTTCTTAATTAACTACTGTGATGTGTTCAACTGTCAGAAAAACACTAATAAATATATGTTGTAATGCGTAGAATAAATGCACCACTGTTATAAATAATACCTTTATCGTAGAAATTATCAGAAAAACACACACTTGTCGTAAAACGGGAACTCTCGTTTACCGTCGGTAATGTGTTAAGAAAGTTATCGTTTTTTTTTTGTTCAACTGTATAAGTAGTTCCTGTAACTCGCAATTGATACAGACAATTTGTATTTTACACAAAAATCCGTAGTGCTACCAATTTTTCAATGCCAATAAAATTGCAAGAGCACGCAACCGATAGACGAGAATTTGTTGTTCCGATCGGTCCACCCGATTTCCCATAAACGCTAGATCCTCGCGGGGTCCCGGCCGATCCGGGGGATGTTCTCGACACGCTGACAAAAGTATAGTCGACAGCGGTTCCGAGCGAGAACGGGTCCGCGTAGGAATAGCACGACACACCGATGACACACGACTCGACAGTTTAACGACTCCAATAGGAGCAGCGGGAGCGGGAGCCGCGCATCCGTTCTAGAATAACACTTGACTGGTCCGCGGCGCCACGGAGGGTAGATGCCGGATAATAAAGCCGGCTGTGCCCGTTGCTATTCACGTACGAGCCTCTCGTAGCCCAGCCCCGATTCATTCAGAGACCTCCGCGTCGATGTTTTCTTGGGACTCGTTGCTGTTCGCCGAAGTCGAGCGCGCCTTGAAACCTCGCGGCCTCGGAATGAGCTGCTAACACCCTCCGATCCCCTGCGCTTCATTCAGAACTTCATTCGCCGTGCTTCGCGCCGAGGATGAACTGTCGTCGACCGCTAAACTCGGAGAATCTGGATTTCAGCTAGATTTCCTGACGATGCCTCGAACCGACGATTGAGGGTTGATTTAGAGTGCTCGAGGACCTGTTGGTAGCAACGAGACTTTTGAGATCTTTCATGGGATTCCTCTCGCACTCCTATGAATTTATGATGTAATTAACAAAACAAATTAATTCCTCTTTGTTCATGAATTTATCAATTATTTACAAACTAGTAATGTATATTCCATTGTCGTTCATTTATTAGTAACGAACAAAAATTGCCTGCAGTTAGAGTTTGTCGTATGGAATTGTGGAACCCTTTGGAATTACTACTCCTTTGGGAACCCACCCCTTTCAGAACAATTGTGTCACACACATATAACTGACGTGGCAATACAATCAATGTGTTAATTATTTGTAAACGAGGTGACTGATTTCACTGCCTCTATTTGAAAATTTTATATTCGAAGGGATATATAGGGTGTCCAACGTAACGCTTCTCACGATTTTTCAGAAAATATAAATTTTCGATTGGCTATAGATTGTCATAAGAAAAGTTCGAAAAACCTTTTTCTATAATTTTCAAGGTCATTTACTTCATTTTTTTAAATGGCACTTTGTATTCTTGACTCAACAGTGCCTTCTAGGTCATCCCAAGATCATGGTATGCTAGGTCATTGAATTCGTCTCGATGCGGGCTACAATGCGGTCAAGTAAAAAATACAAAGTGCCATTAAAAAGAAAATGAACGTAGTGACCTTGAAAATTATGGAGAAGAGTCGAAATTTTTTTTTATCTGCAATTTATAGGCAATGGAAAACTGATCAACTTTTGTTAAAAATATTTTTTTTCTCAGATTATTGCAAGTGCTTGAAAAATCGTGAAAAGCTTTACGTGGAACAGCCTGTATATTGATGTTTCGTTGCTTTGGAAATTTATCAGCGTTTACACAGCTATTATAATTCACCTTTCCATTGTATCGATGCCTCGACCTGTAGGACAAACGTGAAAATCACTGTTTGCCTTTCGTTTAACCTCAGCGCACAATGACCACACACAGAGTCAATTTCCTCCAATCACAAAGTATCCTATTATCGATAGACATTATCGTTTCAATCTCTAAGCTATTTATCAGACCCGTGAGGGTAATACACGTTCTATAAGCAAACGAACCACGTGAACGTGGCGCTCCCGATGAAAATTGCAACGTCGAACATGCACGAGGATGCATCAGTGACGGGTGAAATTAATATTCGCGTTCATTCATGGAGCACACACAGCGGCTTCCTAACATAGTTAAATGTTTACTAAACAGTCGTGCAAACATCATTGTCGTTATAGCTTCGTTAGAACCCTACGAACAACAATTCTCGACGTTAAAACGTCAGAAATAGCGGTGCTAGAGGTTTCAATTAAAGCGTGGAGTTTAGGCGAATCGATCGTGGTACAAATTTGTCGGTGATCGAAATATCCGACAATTTCAAAACTTCTTTATTTTTCATTATTTTTTATGGAACATTCGCAAAATTATTTGTCGCATTTTTCTGATTAAAATTACATAAACACGATACAGTTTCAGCTGTATTTAGGAGTTTAAGTCTGGCTTGGGCAACAGTGTTCCGAGACGTAGCTTCACCTGGCCGGCCAGCGCGAGTCCTGTCCGAACAGGCGACCAGAGCGCGATAGTAGGGGCAGGAGAGTTGGTTCGCGTTTAGACGCGCTGTCCTTTCCTACGTTCGGCGAGGTCCCAAAAAAATCCCCGGATCCATACGGGAGCCACCAGTGGTCGAGATAAAATTTTGACAGTTGCGGAAGAGTAAATTACCTTTGCGACAGTTACGGAAAAAGTACTGCGCTACAATTTCCTGCCACTATCGAAACGTTTGAGTACCATGACTGTGGATCCGAATGAAAAATAAAATAAATGAAATTGTTGCATTTGGAAGAAACAGGTTCTCGAGGAAGAAGTTTCGCAGTCACCCAGTACGTAGAGAGTACGGCACGTTTAGGCAGCTTTATCGCGGCGAAAAGTGTCGGTAACCGAATTGGAACTTCTCCCAGGGGGGATTTCGAGAGAATCGGCCGGTGTCCGTTGACGAGCCACGGTCGAACGGGTTTTCGGGTCGCCTTCCGTCGCGGCCGGCACAACATTTGGCGTGACCAGACACCGGGAAACGCGGTTACGTGGCGTGGCCCAGGGTGTGTGACGCACACACGCGACCGGATTCGGTGCTTTCACCCCGAGGTCCTCGCGTGATCCTATCGGCCCCGATTCGGTCTAATCGGGACGCGATTCCGTGCAGCGCGTATATCGCGTTTTTGCGAAATTAACACCTCGCCGGTGCCGAACGTGCCGGACGTGCCCGGATCGTTCTGGGTCAAACCGGTGTGCGCCGTTGATCGACTACGGCGAGTCCCGCGCTTCCGCCGCGTCCCGATCACTTCCGGTATCTCCACCGCCGGGAACCCATCGGTTCGTGAATATTCGCACGGTTCCGTACTCCCTCTATATCGGTACGGATCGTTTGATAAATTTGTCGATTATTTAGAGATCCATCAGATACACGGGGCCGTTTAGAGATCGCTTATTGCTATCTAACGCTAGGTTTACTTAGTGTTAAAAGTGACTATTTTATATTACATCATAGAAAGAATGAGAATCGATTACGTAAATCGGCTACCCTCGCTATCGCGCTCCGGTGGCCTGTCCGATCCTGCCGCCACAGGTCGACTCGCGCTAGCCGGTCGCGTGGGGGTAGCCGCTCTACGTCATCGACTCTCCCGACGCGTCCTGTGAACCCAGTGTTAGCGAAGTGGTATGTGTCGTTTGTAAATACTGTTGGTGTCAATAGAGGATGTTGTGGCACACTCACCCAGACCTAGATCTACTGTACACGTGCACGAGGTTGTAAGGATCCATGAGGCCTCAAATCATTTCTCGATAATGCAAAGTTGAGACTTGTTGTTGTCACAATAGTTGGATAAAAGATCAATCTAGCGCGCAAATGTCCCAAAGTTTGGGACTTACTTTTGCATATTCAAGGCGTAAATTGCATTATTATGAAAATGTGTTACTCGACAGCTCCGATTGCGGCAGCATTGTAGCGCCGCCGTATTGCTTCTCGCGGTTCCGCTACATACTGTTAAATAATGCAATTTACGCCTCGAAGATGCAGAAGTGGGCCATTTTGGGACACTTGCGCGCTATATTGATCTTTTATCCAGCGATTGTGACTACTAAAAAAATTTTGCATTATCGAGAATTGATTTGAGTGCACGTATACAGTGGATCCAGGGCGGTGTGAGTGTGCCACCACATTCACGACGATCAGAACACACCATTGAATTACAAGTTAAATAAAAAAACTCACTGTGTGAGTTTAGAATGATGTTGCAACGTCTGGACGTCTTTCTAGAGTCACGTCGGTCCACTTCGCGACGCAGTTAGCTGGCCATTATCGGCTTCCTTTCCCCGTGTCGCGAATTAGCAATCGCAACAGCGAGCTGCGAAATGGAACGATATCGAGAAACCATTCGCGGCTTGGCACGCCATCGCCTTGCGGTGATCAGGGATTGCTGTTCTACCAGTATACGCGTTAATAAGAACGTTGTGAAGATAATTTTTAAGAGATTGTACCTTTTTTCTATGATCCAGGGAGCTGAATCGAACGGGTGCGGACGTTGTGGTTCACACGGATTCGAATGGAATCTCGTTGACGAACCTAAAGGTGTCTTCCAGCAAGGCAGGAGATAGTCGCGAGAGGACTAGGAGATACGGTTTCGATTATTGCTTCGACTCGTCCAACTCTGAAGCGGAAAATTTTGCAGATCAAGAGAGGATCTATGAAACCCTTGGTCAGACTGTGCTGGAAGCTGTCCTCTCGGGTTACAACTCGTGTCTGGTCGCTTATGGACAGAGTGCTTCTGGGAAAACTTACACTATGATGGGCACTAAGGTATATATAATTTTGTCATTGTTCATTTATCTTGGCTGATTGTTTTTAGTTTGAGTGCTACATCTGAGATTTAAAATTTTGTCTTGAACGTTAGTTTATTCAATGAAATAAAAATTGAAAGGGTGAAGCGTATGATGGCTAACTCTTTCAACGTTGCTGAAGTTTGTGGATCCTAAACAAATTTGGTGCACTGCATATATATGAACAAACAATATTTGGATTGTCAACTCGGCATGTTCTCATAGATTCCATGAAATCGGAGTAATTTCTTGAATGAAACAAACGTTGAAAAGATCGGATGTGTGATGCTAATGTGGGTCCCCTTTTGTCCGAATCGCACAAATAATTCCATGACTTGCACGTAGAGACAAGAGTTAGTCATTTTCCGTTCGAAAAACAGCTTCCGCGCGGAACAAGCGAAACGAGTGAAACGAGCGAAACTCGGAAGCGAGGAAGACACAAAAGGAATCACGTATCGGTATCTATGGGTCATCGAAATGGCCCCGGGCGATCCAGACGACGGCTCCTCTCCATAATTGGAACCGAGTATAACTGGGACGCGTGTAGTGCGCGCGCGCTTTTAAAAATCTCGCGGCGCGGCACGTTCCTCTAATGTAAAGCCGCGGGACAATTTAATTAAGCGACGCACCCGCGAAAACAGTTTCCATTTACCACCGGGGGAAATTCGCGAAAAAGAATTACTGTCGACTGGAGGGGACACGATCGCAGAGATGAATTTTTGCGATTGGCTCTCCTCTGCCGGTTCCGATCGTTAACTATTATATTGCCTTTTAATTGGGAAAGTATAATTTTCCGGCGAGCGCGATACGCGTCCGTGGTAATTGATCGTTCCGCGGACCCGTACACAGACTTCCTTTTTATTTTTTTATTTTTGATCGTCGATTGAAGGCGGTGCTCTCAAAGCTATTATTTCTGTTTGTAATTTTCTGAGGTTTTGTGTGGTCGAATTCGTAGCAATTAATTCTAGTTGACAGTCTGCGAATTGGATTCGACCGGCAACATCTCTTGTATTTGTGATATGTCCGGTTGCCCCAACAGTTCCTTTCGCGATGTGCACGTTTAATATTGTTAGATAACACGAGCATATGCAAGCTTCCCATTTACGAAATTAGTTGAATTTTGCATCGAATGCAATTAATGGGTGTCGAGAAAATTTACGTAATTAATGTTCCCCCATTTTTGTCCGGTGGAATTTCGTGCAGGAGGATCCTGGACTGACTCCGCGGCTGTGCGAAGGACTATTCTCCAGGATCGAGGAAGACCGGAAGAATGCGAAGAATTGCAGCGTTTCAGTCAGGTAATTCCTAAGCATTTCGCACGAGAAAAATTTTTTCAAGGTCGCCTTGATTTTTTCAACAGATTCAGAATTTTAGAAAACCTTTCGTTGCAATATATGCCTAAGGAAAAAAAATTATACAGGGTGGTCCTTTTAAGTAACGCCACCTAAATATCTCTTAGGTTATTGCGGTGCAAGAAATATTTGTTACGTAATGTGCACGGTATGAATGGACGAAATATCTGGCAAGGATATTTTTTCTCAACATCATTCTTTTCAACGTTATCAAGATCATCGGAGTTTTTTTTATATATAACAGCATTTTTTTTCACTGCATCGTATAGCTGAGCAAGGAATACATTCAGATATGTATAGTGGCGTGACCTTCAAATGACCTTGCTCTTCGAAAATTAAAGTGAATACTCTAGAAAACATGACTTTGAGAAAAAAATAACATTTGCAAAGAATTCACCTTGTGATGCCATTGACATTGCGTTAAAAATATTTGTTATATCATCACTAGACTGCGGCTCTTTATGCAAATTAATAATTTGTCAACCAACATTACAACAAACTGAAATACAAATTTATTTACTCTCATAATATGTTTAATAGGTTGGAAATAATGTAACAGTATTTTTAAATTCTTCTAATGTTTTCACAGTTTTAAATTACTGCTACTCAATGTTGTGTGATGAATGCATAAAATTCGCAGACTATTCATCGCAAATAAAGGAGATGTTTAGACTACGTTAAGATGTTCGTATTTAGGTGGACCTGTACGTGTGCTTTGCGATCTGAACGATCCGAAATTGAAGAATTTCTTTTCTCAGAAGTAAATATTAGCGACGCCAGTTTTGGAGCGTCGTGTAGCAAAGAGCGACGATGTCGTAGTTCGGTGGGACAGAGTTCGACTTTGCGAGAGTAGTTTTCCGGGAGAATCGGTTCGAGCGAAGCGTTCCCGCGTGTCCGACACGACTAAAACCAGCTAGGCGTTACACGTAAAGTCTCGGTTCGATCCCTTTGGAACATAGATGAGGAAGCATTAGCCGGCCGATAACGCGTCCGGATTGATAACTGTGGGAAACTCGACATTCGTCTTTCACGGACGCGGCGGCCGCGGCCGCGGGCACACCAGCATCGACGTGTTCGCACACCGATCGGTGCGATCAAGGCATCCCTCTCTCTCGGTCAAGGTCCGGCTATTGGGCCAATTTTACGCTATCGTTTTCAGACAGATCGTGCTTCAAGTTCCGCTCGTCCCATTCGTGCTGTCGATTGGCTTTCGATTGCGAGCACTCGATTTTACACGACAGGCAGGCCTCGAATCGTTCCGATTACGTTTTGTATGCGTGCGTGTGTGGGTGTAGGCATGTATATGTAGGGCTTCGGGAAACCCCTGGACTGGTGTTACAGCGACGACAAGTTTATCGTTTCTCTTGTGTTACACTTCTTTTTCTTTTCCCCTCCCCCATTCACCCTCAGAGAACTAGCAAAACGGCTCTGATCGTTTCGGCGGTGCTTCTTTGAACGATTCCGTTGATGCTTCTTTACGGTTGCAGTCTCGGCCGCCGAAGATTAACCCCCTGACACTGATCGAGGGTATTAGCCAATTAGCCTGCTTCGAATTGCGGTGAATTGGTCAGAGATTGCGGATTTCACACGTTCGTTGAGCTAGAATTGATAGGGGAGAAAGCAGAACTGTAGAACACCGGGTGAACTTAGAAATTGTGTTACAAGTTAAAAAAAATAAATGGCAATTTAAATCGTGTGGGACTCAATGTTTCTAAGCTGTCAGTTCCAATATGCACTATATTTTATAATATTAAGAGCGATAGCAGTCGCTACTATTATCATAACTATTATCGTAATAATATTAAAATTATGATAAACTATGATAATAATAATATTACGATTATGATAATAAAAAATAAATAAAAATAATAAGCGAAATGAGAGAGCAATTTTACTTAGAGACAAGCAATAAACATATATTTAATTTATGTGAAAACTAGTATTACAAACGAGTACTGTATAATAAACATTTGAAATACAACGCTTACAATGATGTAGGGGGCAAAATTGAAAAAGGGTTCAGGGTGCAAAGGGTTAATTGACAACCACCTTAGGTTAGCGAATCGAACTTCCTGGGCCAGAAGTGCTCGCGATAGAATCATAGTGTCGGTTAATTGGTGGTTAATATCGCGGATGGTAATCAGGGAACGCGGAAAATATCGTATGTGTGTGTGTGTGTCGGAAAGGGGTGGGTGCCGATGGTAGGGGGTTGGACGTTGGAAGTCGAGCTTAGGAGCCGCGAGCTTACAAGCGCCGCTGGCCTGGATGTGTCTTGTAAGCTCAGTGCCCCGTGACTCGCAATCCTCGACGGACGTCGGCTCGCTATACCTGGGTAAGAATTCGAGGAACCAACGCCTGCAACTTTCGATTGAGCTTTTTCGCCGCGGCGTCCTACTCGTTGGACGCTCGTGTTTCGCAAGAATGATCGCGGAAACCACGGGACCGGAAATTCAGTCGTGGAGAACGTAGTCCGTTCGCAATTTTTGGTAAGACCTCTTTATGGATGATCATGATAATCACCCCGGTTAACCCTTGCACTCTTTGATGTTGGACATTCTTGCACTGTTGCGAAATGCACCGTGCAAAATACATCCTGCAAAGTTTAAATCGATAGCATCAGTGAGTCGAAATTTTAATTTGTTGGTATTTTTTACTTTATTAGGATCTAAGTTCAGCAATATTGATATCGAATTAGAATGTGGATTTGTTAATGTCGTGAAATCGGATTTTATTGCACCACTAGAGGCTTCAATTAGAACCCGCTTACTTAATATGATAGATTGCAACAAAAAATGGATTTCCGAATTTAATAAATTACGTGCCATCCGTATATGATTGACGAGGTATTAGAAGCGATTAAATGATTAAATTTTTGTGAAAGCGAATACAGAAAGAAAAGTTTGGGATTTTCTAAGAAATGATTAAATTTTTGTGAGAATGTTCGTTCATCGTTATAGAAATTCTAATTGTAATCTCTATCGTGAGATTGACAATATACGACAACAGATTAATTAGTCAGCTTTACAATTCACAAATCTTGATTACCGACACACTCTGAATTTTGGTAAATTCAGAAAAATGATGAACTGTCAAACTCACTCCTTGGGAAGAGGACGAGTCGAAATGTCATCGATCACAATTATCACAATTCTAGCGTTGAACAGGCTTTGCCATTACTTTCACCGGAAATCAGAGACCGTAGGTCGAGATCGCATTCATCCCCGGAATTATTTCTACCCTCTAAATCTCGATTAGCAACCCCGAGACCGAGAAGAAGAAGAAACAAAGGTTCGGCCGCAAAACACGCGGGTAATTCCGGGCGCAGCCAGCAATCTTCGAATCGCGCTTTTCCTCGTAAACACCGTTTTATTCCCATATTAAACGTTGGTGGGATTGCCTGTAGCCGGCCTGGAAAGAGAAAAAAAAAATAAAAAACCGTGCAACTTACTGCGCCAGGCGCTGCTGGTGCACCCGTAAAAATTGTATTTACCGTTCGCGCGAAATATCGGTTCCCTTTTTTCTTTTCCCTCTCCCTCTCTCTCTCTTTCTCTCTTTCTATTTTCAAGCTGTGTTTCGTCGATGAATGGCGGAATGGGAGACAGGCGTTTCTCGTCGGTGAACGCAAGTTTTATCGGCGCTCAGACGTTGTAACGCGTGTCCGAAACTGGGTCTTTCGAAAAATCGTTGGTAACGTGTTTTGTTGCGCGAAGTCGCGTAAACTGCGACAGGACACGGTGCGGGAGAAGACACGTTTTTTCCGGTCGGATACGGACTTCGTAAATCCTCGTGTACCTCGCGAACTGTAGAATGGAGATTGTAGAATGTGTTGGCTATCGGGAAGATTGTACTGCGAAAGATTCGATCCGATCGAACGCGTTTAGACACGTCCAAGCGAATTCGACGATGCTATCTGTGCTGGAAATTGTTCGATCGAACTTTTGCGATAAAAACGACTCTTTTGCGACAAACGTAGAATATCGCATTGTGTACCAGTGTATAATAATTCATAGAATTCGAGCAGCTGGAAAAAGCATTGGTGCGTTTTTTTTTTAAGTTTGGACGGTGACGATGATGCTAGGTAAATTTATTTCTTCAAATTTATAGCAAAATCGAACGAGTGAAAAATTGCGAAGACATTAGAAGAATTTAAAAATGTTGTTACATTTTTGTCAACTCGGTCAAATTATTAGAAGTATATTCTTTGCAATTATATATTTCTTATCTACACTTTAATATAAATTTTTATTTTAAATGAACAATTCACAGGGTAATTTTAATAATATACTAGACGGTCGAATGGTTCTAGATTTTTTACTCCACAATTATTAGGATTATGAAAATTTATAATTATAATTATTTTTATAAACGATGCAAAATTGTCGATTTTAGTGGTTCGTACTTCCACTTGTTAACAAACGTAAATGTTCTGAGAATATTCTGCTTCGAAAGAAAATGATTTACAATGATTTGGTTTCGCGGAGGACACTTCGAGTCCGTTTCCCGTCGGCTACCGAAGAAGATTTTTCAAGGGAATTTGGCAAATTCGAGAACTTTGCTTGATGTATTGCGGGGTGAACGAATCGGTCAGTTTGAGCACCTATTCTCTTTGGGGAAACCGGCGCTTCCTCGTCAGTCGTCGACGGAAAATCGTTAAGTGGGTCGACGGAAGAAAGTTCGGATTTTGCGTGTTCCCCGGGACGATTCCGAGGCGTGTGAAGTTCGTTGCGGCCCATTAATTAGGTTTCTTCTGTTCCTGCTGGACGCATACTTTGATTTCCGTGTTCGTGAACGCACAAAAATTTTATAGGTTCATAATAGAAACGAATTTGAGAAATGCAGAACTCACAGGACATTGGAAGAATTTAAGGAGATTGTCACTTCGTTTTCAATTTATTAAAATAATTCAAAGGTGGAGTACATTTTTATTTCTGTTTCGAACAAATTTGTTTGTCGTCATATTATAATGTCACATCAACTTTAAACGTACACATCGAAACGTCACACCTCTAATCGACAATGATACGATTATTAATAAATGATAAAAAGTGTTCATTTTAAAAGGATTGCTGTCAAGATCTATGTTAATTATACATTTTTTACTCCCCTCGATGGGTGCTATGACGCCAATTAGTATCGAACCTATTTTTCTTCACCCTGTATAGTGTGCTTCAATTGATTTGTTGTTTTCACCTCGCAAGCGACGATCCGTTCTCGCCTGTCGTCAATAGTTTGCAACATTGAGCAACAAAGATCCATCAGAGTAAAAGAAATATTTTCACCTCGTAAAGATAGAGCAAATACTTTCCCCGAGAATTGTCCTCAATCAACGAATAAATTGCTGGTGATCGCAACATTTCGCAGTGTTGTAGCTCGCGGAAGGTCCCGGTTCGACGTTCGCCCATTTTTGCGAAGGAACGTTCATCGTCGAGGCGAGAGTCCCCGGCGCTGTTCATCATCCGTAACTGGCCTATGAATCATCCCTTTGTTCCGCGTTCGTCGCTCTCCCGAAAAACGCGACGGTGAAAAAAAAAGAAAGAACGTTGGCGAACGAAAAATAAAAAACAAAAACGAGAGAAAAAATCCAGATAGAGAGGGAGAGAGTACCGGAAGGTAAAAAACAAGAAATAAACGACAGATTTACGCGTGTCGTACGCGGAGCAGCGTGTCACGCGTACGCCGCGCTCGAAATACTATAAATTCGCGTTTATACGATCACCGGCAGTTATTAAAAGTGGTACGGCGGCGATTCGTTGTTCCAGGGAGAGAAAAATACGGGCACTGTCGCGGGACGGCTTGTCGTCTACTTCGGATATAAACCCAGTATCGTCATTCACTTGTCCGGCTGTTTTCTGAAAATCCTGGCCGCAGGATTCGCGAATAAAAAAAACCATATTTTAGCCTCTGATACACGCTGAATCGGGTCCGTAAGAATTAAATCTATTCGGTTTTACACTTTGTTTAACTTGCTCCAATGCAAAACTTCTGTTTTTGGGTCATTCGGAATTTTAAAATGACAATTTGTGAACAACAAAAGAAAAATGTATTGTTTCCTGTATTTTACAAATCAATTATCTTTTTTTCCATCCGAATGATTCAAAAACAAAAATTCGACGTCGCAACAAACGAGCCGGACGGGTACGCTGGATTTGCCGACTGTCCCGGAAATATCATCCCCGTTAATTGTTTATGAAACTTGAAGATTTATTCATGAAATTCGTCGCACTCCCGCTGCTGGAGGCGCGGCGCGCGCCGCGGCAGTTAGGTTCGCGAAAGTCTCTCTGGTGGCTGCTCCCTTCGGGACGGTGAAAGTGGCTGCGTTTTCATTCGGCACTGTGTCCATTAAGTCGGCGGGCTCCTCTGGCGCAATTAAACTCAATCTCGCGCCGTTTAATAATGCGAATAATAGGATGTTTAAACGAGGTCGTCGTCGTCGTCGTCGTCGTCGTCGTCGTCGACGTCGGCGGAACGCGACGCACTTAAAACTGAAGCGTTCCCGGTTCGGCTGTCGAAGCGTACCCTCGGCCTCTTCAGTCTCCGACTGCCTGGTGAATAATTTGCAGCCTTGCCGCTGCAGAAACACGCCTTTTTCAGTTGCAATTAATCATTTGCAAATTGCTTGTCCAAATTATTTTCCGAACGGTAAAATCAATATTTAAGGGGGTATGCCGGCTTGCGAGAACGTTTTTGCAGGAATTTTTAGGAATTTTTTTTTCCGGGAAAACTGTTGCATCTTTTGCATTGGGATTTCGCATACACGCGCATTGGTATTTAGAGTACACGTGCGAGTTTTTTCAATGTGAAAACTCCACATAATAAAAAAAATATGAAAGTAAAGTCTAAGGTGTTGCTAAATATCCCCAGAGTAGGTATTTTCGTTTTATTCGACAATTACTGAAAGAAGGTGTTGATTTTACTAATAATTTTAAACTTATGTTAACCTTTGCTTTCCAAAGTTAAGTTTTTAAGTTAAAATTTTTGAATCATATGTTACATGTAGTAAAAATCCTGATCCTCAAATATCCTTACCGCAGTTTATACTCAATAGCATCGTTTGCTGCGTCCCGGACCGAAATGGCGGCGGCGACCCTTTTCCCTTTGGCTGTCTAGACCCGCTTATAGATTTCGGGCCTCGTGAATCTTTCTTCGAGACAAAACGAGCCGCGTAACCGCGGATTTACACGGCACCCCTCTGTCCAGGACGGAACGTTCGCGTCTCGTCCGATAAATCGTTTAAGCGGACGCGTGCGCGCGCGCGAGCAGAATTCGGCGCGGAACCCGACCGCTTATTTATACGCGTTGCGTGCAACAACACCTCCCATGGAATATGGCGCAGGGAACAGTATCGCGTTTTATCGTGCGGATTCACGGGATCGTGATATCGCCGCATCGGCACTAATATCTGCGGATACGACCACCGTGCTGACTCTACCTCAGGACGTACCGAGGCTCGGGTCTTCATGCGAGAAGCTAGAGAGAGGGTGGAGATGGGGTAGTTTCACTCTATGGGTGTCTTAGACCCGACGTCAGAGGTCTGTGAATAATTTAAAGTCCACGGAAAAATCATGAGACTTAGGAAGGAATTGTAGAGCTTGTGAAAAATTTTAGAGTCTGACGGAAAACTGTAGGACCTGTAAAAGAGCTTTTAGAGTGTACGACAAAATTTTAGGTGCTTGTAAAAATTATGAGACTTGAGAAAGTGCTTGTAGAGCTTGTGAGTAAACTTTAGAGTCTGTCGGGAAACCGCAGGACCTATAAAAGACTTTTTAGAGTCTGACGAAAAAATTGTAAGATCTTTCAAAAACGTTGCGAGATCTACGAAAAAAAGCTTGGAAATATTCTGGAAGCCGCTAAAAGAATTGTTTGACCTACAAACTCTACGATGTAGCGATCAGCGTAGACGAGGGAGGTTCTTCGAACTCATATTTCTTTCACCTTCCTTTCCTTTTCAGTATTGTTAGACATTATTAGACTGCAGCATCTATTTTCTTGGGTTATTTTATGCACACCATAACCGAGGATTGGTACCTTAAACATTTGCATCTACCATAAATGCATTATGATTCCAGTTACTATGATTGCGTCGTTTATTGTTCATTTCAACAAAAGATCGAACATTTTCCAACTATACTGTAATAATCTCTATACTCTGCCAGGACATTTCGTGACCGAATGAATTTTGAATACACAAACTGTCCCGCTTCCTTCTTGCAGCTGAGGGTGCCGTGTAGACACTTTACTATTCGTTAGTTCCATGGCCGCTTATTACTCCTTCGAAGCATGATAAACGCGAAGGTCCCCTTCGCGTGACCATCAGTGTCGCATCATGTCGCGATGTTGCGTTTTCTGTTGTCTTCTGTAGAATTCTTTTCACGCGGGACAGTACAATTTGTATATATCAAGTGTGACACCAGTTCGCAATTTTGTTGAAACCCTTACCGCCGGGGAATGAATTACAATTCGAAATTACTTGCTAATTGAAGAAACTCGGTCCTCGGTAATTCTTTCAAAGTTAACGCTAAAAATATCAGTCAGTAAAAATGACTCGAATATTTTGCATTATAAAAACGAGGTAATCGAATTTATTTATATCTCGGACGATCTTTACACAGTATCTGCCTGAATAAACACATTTATTTAATTACGTCCCTTGGAATCAACTTTAGCCACATAAAGTTTGTATAAAGAGACCAAATGCAGTGCACTCGCTCTTCTGAAGTATAATACAATATTATAGCATCGTTGATTATTAAATTTTACTAAAGTACTATTACCCAAGGTATGATATGACTTTATAAAAATAACAAGAATGTATCTATCAAAATTTATAGCCATTCTTGTTACAATTGTATACAGTGTCTCAAAAATGTCGTACTCCTTTGAAGGGAATGATTCTTAACGTCATTTGAAATAACTTTTTCTCTTACGAAAAAGTTCTCCGCGGCTCCGTTCTGGAGTTATTAACGAAAAAACACGGACTAATCGGAGCGCGGCTACTGCAGACGGATTCCGGCTCGACCAATGCCGACACCACGCTCAGCAGTAGCCGCGCTGCGATTGTAAAGGAAAAACTTGTTTCAAATAACCTCAGGAATCACCCTCTTCGAGATGGTCGCCAATTATTAGTCGGATTTTTCAGACCTTTGTGATGCTATCTTTCACGTGCTCGCGAGCCGCCCCACATAATTAAATTTGTTGAATAATTCCTCATGGATGCAACATTGCAGTGTCAATAAACTAAAGACATTAAACCAAGTAAATATTTCTCTGTTTAAAAATTCCCGGTTAATTTCCGTGGCAAATACAGAATAAAAATTCGCAGTCTAATAATCGCGGAACAATCAGCGCCGCGAATTCGGCCGCCTAAAAAATTCATCTGACAATAAAAGAGCGCGAAAGCGGCGCGACGGACCCGCGCGATTTTGCGAAAATATTTCGTCCGCGCGAAATCGTTAATTTTCGATCCGTGTCGCGGCAGCGATTCCGGGCCGCGCGTATCAACGAGAGATCCCCTGTAAACAAAATTTCCTCGGCCCAGGAAAATTCCGCGATAACGAAGGCATGGCGGCCGGGAAATCACATCCATCGGCGAGCGTAAATTTCCCCGCGGTGCAAAAAACCGGGAAACCGGCTAGTGTTTCGATCTGCTCGCTCGGCTCGACCAGGAATTTTCCCAGCTAGCGGTGTAGCTGGATACCTACCCCCGGCCATCGACAAGAATTATTAGCAGCGGCCGAGAGCAAGCTTATAGAATACGTTTTTGATCCCAAACAGCATCGAAATGAATTATCCTCGATATTAACGATCGCATCGATTCCTTTTATTCGCGAATCCTGCGATGACAAAAACAGCTATCCGAAGTAGACGGCAAGCCGCTTTTAGTGCTTCGATTATGGAGCACGGGTCTACTTTGACCCGGAATATCAGAATCAATCCGCAGCTCAAAAAAAATATAATTTAGAGCACAATTTTAACCAGAAGAAAAATGTTTTCCGGCGCAAAATAAATTTATTCCGAAAACTGTTACTTGCCCTCGAACGAAAAAGTTAGTTTGCACGGATAATTCGGGGAATTCCGCGTTCTCGCAGTGACGGTATCGCCGCCACCGACGATTTCGATTGAATCCGTGTCTCGAAGCCTATCAAAGGCGTCGTGAAAGAAAAATCGTCGCTGAAAGGGGTTGAAGAGGGGCGGTCCCGGCCATTTCGATTATTTCTCGAGTTAGTCGGCGATCCGATAACTTCCGGAAGACCTGTTCGTACCATGTGAGAGCCGACCTCGAGGAATCGTACTGCTCTCGGGTCAGAAAGCACCGAGAAAAGCACTACAAAGAAGGGTCGATGAAAACCCGATCGCGGCGGCGGCGGCGGCACCGGAAAAATAAAGAGCATCGAAGGAAGTGCGAAAAAGGGTGAAACGACGACCGTAGGGGCAGGGGGGGTGGTGAACGAAGGTGGTAGGGATTGCTGGGAAGTCGGAGAACCGCTGAATTAAAACGTACCGCAAAAGCACGGTGGTCCGGGTGGCGAATACGAAAGAGAAACAAACGGCGCGGCGCGGCGTTCGCGCAAAAGGAAACCGAGAAGTGTATACGGCAAACAGAATTAGCAGCGAGTGTTGTTCTCGGTGGAGAAGGAACGCGGATCGGGAGAATGAGGGAAATCAGGTGGATCGTGGTTGTGAATGAATTTTCGCGATGACGCCATATTCGTTTCGACAGGCGTGCAAAACGTCGATCGTTTCGGCTCAGGTACGGCGGAATTTATTCGAACGGGATTATTTAACGGCCACCGATAATCACTGGTGGTTTGTGAAATATTACCGTTCCTCTGGTAGTATTCGTGCGGTGGTGAGGGATGTTGATTTTGGTAAAAAATTGCCGCAGAAAAGTAGTATTATTGGTTTGGTAAAGTTTTAAATGTTTCTGTCGCGGCATTTTTATGAGCTGCGGCGCGTCGAATGGTTTGTTGCCGGCGGGCGAGGGGAGAAAATTATTTTTGTGAATTATTGGCAGTAATGATTGGTCAATTTGATGTCAAAAATGTACCTGTTACTGGTCAGACCGTTTTTATATCTCCACAATTTTATATCCCTTTATGATCTCTACTGTGTGCGTTTTTTATAACAGCAACCAGTTTATTTCTATTGGACGAAATTGATTGATGAAATTAGTTTTGTTTGAAAAGATTATTTGTAAAATAGAGAGCGGCAACGTTCGATCACCGGTTTTGGGTCACTTTGATGCCATGGAATTTCGTAGAATTTATTCGGTTGACAGTCGGAGCGTTGAAAAATGATTTTCAATATAGAAAGCGAGCGAATTCGACCACTGCTTTTCTTTTTTTGTTTCACCGGCAATATTATATAATAGAACGAGTTATTTCTGCCGTTCATCGAGCGATTTCAACAGTACCATCAGCGCAAATTGCCACGAACCGCGGCCGCGCACGTGTAAGCTCTCGATTTCGCTACCGTCGGTGCGAGGACCGTGATTTTCCCAGTTCAAGGGTAAAGTAACGCGCGAGGATCGCCAGCCCGGCGTGTCCCGATTATCAAATCGCTGGCGAATATTAGCTAGCCCCGGGTACCATGGCAATTTTCATGCGACATTAGCCCATGTCGCGTTTACCGTAGCGACGCGCGTCCCGTCAGTTGTAACGTGATAGTTGTTAGTTCGTAAATTAAATTACGCCCGGCTCCGATCCCCGTTTATTGACGAGTAGTACCGACTCGCTAATAGGTATAATTAATCGCACAACAAAGCCGGAATATCGATCCTTGGGACGGGACCGACACGTGACTAGATTCCGCTCTCGCCGCGCATTTCGGAAATCCCGATCGAGCCGCGCGAAACGTACCGCGGAAAAAGTCGTTAATCAGCGAAACTAGTTTCGCACGCTGATAAACGGAGCAAACACGTTCACCTCGTTCCGGTTCCCGCGAATTCTTTTCGCGAGACTTATCGGTGCCGATCTACTCCCGGCGGACGCGTGTTGCTCTGTGATCGATCGGCTAGGGATAAATATCGAAAGTCTGCTGTCGAGAATCGAATAAATGCGATTGTTCTTCGCGATGTTTAATCGGAGGTGTAAACAATTTTTTTTATTACCACAATTGGTCTGTTCGATAAAGATTCACGAGTTTCTGGTACCGGGACCGCAAGTTTCATGAAAGTTTAGGTAATTATTCGGAATAGTGGATTGCTCGTCGATTTCAATGACCTTGAAATATGTTATCGATGTGTTACCGTCGCACGACCTTGGTTTGCGAGATATAAATTTGATAAGTTTGCCGTTTAGAGCAGGGCGGAGCTGAAAATTTTGAAAAACATTTTGCTTCAAGAGCGAATAAGAGCCCTGGTGTACGTCTTGTGATTTTTATACAGTGTTTGAACGATAGTCACTCTCAGTTTGGAAAAGATGCATTCATGGATATTTTAGCCGTCTCTGGACCTGAATGAATCTCGTGAAAAAAATGTTACAGAAGATCCGAATATAAACACAGCGTAAAATACTTGCTTCTCATGCACTTCGGAAGCAGCGTTAATGGCGGTTGCTCGACACGACCGCCGCCGACTAAAAATGCAGGGGAAGTGGTTCCGAGTAGTGGGGCGCGAAAGTTTTCGAGTGGCCTCTCATTTTCATCAGCGGCGATGGCGCGACGAAAGGCCGTCGGGATGAGGAGAGAAAACGTAAGCTGGCTCTCGTGCCTGTCGGATATTACGCGGACGAACGGCGTCGGAATAAGAATCGATCGGCGTTTCCTATCCGCGAAAGAATATCTCTCTCTTATAGGACAGGCGAGAGGCCGAAAAAAGAACCGAAAAACGAGGAGAAAAAAATTTTACCGTCAGCGTGGAACGGAGCGGCGGTGGATCGAGAAAGAAAGGAAAAAGAAATCGCGGCCCCGGAAGGGTCCAAAACGACTCGGGCTCAAAGTTTCGAGACATTGTTTCAAGAGAAAGGACGGTCCCGGGCGACGGGTTAGGCTATTTCTGAAAATCGATGCACCTGAAAATTGCAGGCCTCGGCGAACAGATTGATCGCGGCCGCGACACGCCGACGATTTTCATCCCGGTTCACGCGACAGACCCGCAAAAAACGGCGACGAAAGGGCCGACTTCCCCTACAAAGGGACACGCGAAGGGTTGACTGACCTGGCTTTTAATCCCGTACAAAGTCCAGTTTGACCTGGTTCGGTGGCAGCCCGTGATCAAAGAGAGCTTTGAGGTCTATCGGCGCCGCGGCGCTTCACAGGACCTGGCCGACACACCGAGTCTTTTTTAAACGGTCATGATCTTTCAACTAATATTTATTGTACTTCTGATTTTATGTCTCCGAGCTTCGCACGGTTCTCGGGAAACTCGACGGAAAAGCAGGAGGGCCATTTTAAACGTGGGAACAAAAATCTTGGTGCGCCGAAGTTGGAATATATCGAAATTTTTAATTTCCTTCATCCCCTCGTCCTCCCTGTGCACTAATAGCATCTGAAGTTTTTTAAAAATTATACTTTTTCTGACTCTGCTGTACACTTCGGGTACACATTCACAATAGTATTTAAAAAGTAGAAAAATGTACGTATATGAAAAACAATTTCTAAAAAATGTATAGCACTCTAAAGTACAATTTTACAGATGTATTACACTGAAAGTTGCACCTCTAAAAATGTTTACCTGCTGAAAAAGTGTCTTCGAAGTTTTCAATTTTACATGAGCGTCGCTGACTCTCGCGGACAAAAGTAATCTCCCCTGTCCTTCTTCATTGAATCTCAAAGGGACGCCGAGAAGGGCTCCAGCATAACGGAGACAGAGAGACCGGTTCTCCGCGCGATTCCGCGACAACGTTCGAGCGTTTCCCGCTCATAAATATCGATCACCGATTACTGGGTCAGGGGAAGCAAGACTGCGAGTGCAAAATTCTGCAAGGTGCAAAATCCAGCTGTACCTGCAGTCCCGTCTCGCGTGACGAGCGATCTCCGTTCAGCTCTGGCTAGCTTCGCTGGCCTGTTCAACGAGGATTCAATCTTCTCCGAGGTTCGCTCCTAAATTGGCCCTTCGCCGTCGTCACGTATTCATCGTCGCGAAATCCCCGAGATTAACCATTTATTATACTCGTGACGCTGACTGCGGGTCCTTATGCACTTACTGCCTCCGAGGTCCTGCGGAGGACGAGAAGACAGATGGAGACTGGACGGAAAGAATCATTGGACAAAAATCGTACAGGGAAGCATGTTTACGCATTCTCACAAGTGGTAAATAAAATCGTCAGTTTTTCACACGTCCCACTTTTTTTCATAGACAAAATTCATAAAAATCAACTTCCGATGAAAATAACATGTAAAAGGACTTGATAAAAAATATTAATTTTATTATTATTATTATTACAGTTAGTTATTTTGTCTAATTATTACTTTTATTATCTAAATTCACAAAATTCAGGCGTTAATGAATTCTGTAATGTTAAACAGTTAAATTCCAATATTTATTACAATACAAACCAATACCAGCGATGTTCCTCCACGTTTCCAAAAACCCGGAAGGATGTCAAGGATCTCCGAAAAACAATCATTTATTGACAACAACAAAAAAAACCGCATCGAAAATATTCACAGGCAGCAACTTCGACTGGGGATGTAGTTCAGCGAAAAGCTCCGGGCCGTCGATAGCCATCGGGAATCAAACTATAAATTGCGCGGCGCACTCCCAGGGCAAGATTGTTTTTTTTCCCCGCGTTTCTACGTCGACTAATTATAAACGAGCAATCAAAAACGCACCGCGCGGACCCGGGTCACGTTTTCCCGCGTCTGTTTGTAAATGATCCGAGGTCCGGCTGGGGGCTGGCAGGATGATTCGTCGGGGCCCGCTAATTGATTAGGAACCATCGTCATTAGGGAACGTCGTTTAACGTGATTAAGTCGCCGAATTCGTACGCGATAGCATGCCGTGCCGCTCTTCCCATCCGCAATGAAACGGTAACCGATCAAAAGCTCCGCATTACTTATGGCTGATTGATCGATAGAACCCTCTCTCTCTCTTCTCCCCATCCTCGCCCTCGCCGTTTCTCTCTTTCCTTTCCACGATCCGCCTCGCCCCTCCTCTCGCCCCTCTTTCTCTCACTTTCTTCCGCGTCGAACGCGCGGAAGCTTTAATTCGACTGCGAGGCGGGCGCTTTCGATTCCCGGTCATTACGATCGAAGCTGCTGCTCTCGTCGCAAATTCAATTCGATCCGCTCGCTACCCGACTGTAGTGTTTGTTGTCGGTCCTCATTTAATCAAGCCGCTCGATTTTCGATGCGTTTACCGGATACCGACGCCGACGATTGCGAACCTCCCCGAAACTCGAAACATTCCGAACTCCGTGTCGCGCGGTGACCCGGGTCTATCCGGACCCCAGAATTTGATTCCTCGAGCATGCCCCCGGCGAATTGCGTTTCAACGATTTTGCCGTCGCAATGGTAACCGAATTCTGTTGCTTCGTGTTTCGCAAATCATTCTGCTTTTACGCAAAAAAAAGCATTGGCATACTGAACTTTCGAAAATTTGTTAATCTTAATTTTCCCGTGATTCTGTAGGAAGTAATCGTACGACGATCTTGGCTCATTTGAAAGCTTGAAGCCTTTCGTAATTTGCCATTCTCAATATTTTAGGATGATTTTGCATGACACAGGCCAGAAAACGGATTGTCAGAGTCGCCGGATCGGGGGAATTGGTTCGAATTACCCCCTCTCCCCGCTAGTACCGGATTAGTCACGTGACAGTTCAACACAGAGTCGGAACGCGTCACGTGACCGGTATCGTAGAAGGGGAAGTTAGAACCAATTTACCTTTGATTTCAAGTCCGAAGTCTACCATTTGCAAAGACCCACGAAACTGAATAGTGAATTAGGAGAATAGGAAAATAGTAAATTTTGTATCCCCGAATGCGGTGGATCGTTCGCCGCTTTTCCGCATTTTGTTCTGTTTACTGTTTCGTTAGGCGATCTTATCGAACGTCGGGCACCGTCGGAAACGAGAGAGAAAGAGGGAGAGAGAGAGAGAGCAAAACGGAGCATCGGATCGCGGACAAAGGTAGCCGGTTATCTTCGTGAAACTTTAAATAGCTTTTTCGCAATTCACTCTCCGCCGCGCCCGGTCTCCGCGGCGATAAAAATGCAGAGTTTACAAAGCAGCCGTTACTCTTTAAAGGGGCGGGGGTGCAATTTTCTTTCGCGGAACGCGAGCTTCTTCTTATTAGCGGGGTTCCAGTGAATTTCGCGATCGTAAATGGAAACAACCCTTACTTACGAGCTCGAGAAGAACCGGTTGCTCTTTCTATTCCCGCTGCCTGTTCTTGGCTAGCGTGTAATCATCGTGGAATTTCGCAAATTGATGGTCCGACCCATAAATTTAGGGGATGAAGCCAGAACCTAGTGCAGTCCACGCTGCACCTGCACCCGCCATTTTTACTGCACGGTGAACTGTTTCCCGTTTTATTTATTTATTTACCGACGACCGGATCTTCGTACAAACACGCGGCCGTTTCCGTCGGCTAATTTATTGAAAAGGTGGCCCAAACGAAATTGAAAAAATTGAATATACTTGAATATACAATGAATTGAAAATATAATACTATGAATAGTATAACTGAGTATATAAACAAATGATTGATCGACCAATATAACAGCGTACGAAATAACAATAACGCGATCGGTGCTCCCGGTAAAATTTTCTTATAAATTTGTTCAACTTCTTTCGTGCATGTAGGTTATACAGCCTTGGAGTATACGGCTGAAAGTGTCTCGGCAAATTTTCACAGAATTTTGTGAAGGATTCTGGCGGTAACATTTCATAGTCTGAAGAAGTAGGGTGTCACGGCAGGGCTTAGACGAACGAATGCTGTACAGAGGGAAAAATAAGAAGCTATAATGTTCCGAGGGATATATAAGGGATTGCCGCGGAATCCAGGTTTTAGGGTCAAGGAAGCCGTGAACGTACGCGGCCCGTTCGATTTTCTAATTTCCGGAAGCGCGTTCGCCGAAATGAATGAGCGCCGCACCGCGCCGGTCGACTCTGAATACTTCCAGCAGCCGAGCGCGGTCTGACCACCGACGACCCTATCTACTTCGAGACTCCAATTTTGCCGGGATTCGTGTGCGAAATACGTGACGTCAAAGGCCGGAGTCCTTTCGCCAGGGAGCGATGAGCGCTTCAAGTGCTTCCACAGGGGCGACTTGATCGAAATTCAGTCCTAGCCCGCGATGATTTCAATCATCGGAACTCGGGACCTTACCGGTGATCTTCACCTCAGTCGGTTCGGTATCGCCAACTTACTCTTGCAACCTTCCTCCGACGAATTTTCATGAACTTGGTAACCATTCACAAAAATCTGCCATACTTCGCATGATTTCCATTCAATTTCGACGAGGTATCTTAATTTATTTTAATTAATGCAACGACGGGGAATTTATATTAAAACTTTCCTATACGACGGGCGATTTTAATGATATAGAAAAGATAAGCTTCTGAATTAACTACTGTGATGTGTTCAACTGTTAGAAAAACACTAATAAATGTATGTTATAATGCGTAGAATAATTGTAAAAATGAACCACTGTTATAAATAATATCTTTATCGTAGAAATTACTAAGAAAAACCCACACTTGTCGTAAAACGAGAATTCTCGTTTCCCATCGGTAATGTGTTAACAGCGTCGCAGAGGCAACATCACACGCGTATACTGTCCAAACATTTTCTTATTAATTTTCGTCTCTAAAAACAGTAGCAAACATGAGAAAAATATACATTCGTAAAATCCTTATCGTCGACAGTCCATGGACAACTAACGAGTCTTGCCTGCAATTCGTAAAAAAATTAACTCTCTCTTGCTAAAAAGAAAGTAAAAATAAGCAACAGAAAAAAAGTTTGAACCGTATCGATTCCCGGTGGTTCGTCGCAAAGAAAATCCTTCGGATAAAATGTTTCTCGTTGATCCCGCGAGCAATTACAGATTGTTTCAACTGTAATTACGGGGCAGCGGCGAGTGCGGGTGCGTTCCGTCGTCGGACGCGAACAAATCGACGACGACGACGACGGCAATTGTTCGCGGGGAGACAGTGCAGGCCGAAAAGCGGAGATTTAGCGGACCGTGGACGCACACTTTTCGTCGGAACGGTGCGGTGTCGGGGTAGGCGAGCGCGCACGGGCCACCGCAAGCTCCTGGATCCTCTTAACGTCATTATCTGCTCCGCTGTGCCCGTGAAACGTCCGCACGTGCGACCGTAAATCCGCTTAACAGCGATCGGAGAGTTTCCATGGTGCTCGCGGCCCCGTGGAAACACTTTCCTGCCTCGGTGTTCCCCGGACGCGCGGTTTCCGTTCTTTACATTTGTCTCCTTTCGCTTTTACACGCCCGCCGTGTCTGCGCACCCGTAATTCACCGATACCGATCGAAGGGAAACCGGAAATCGAGAGACCCCAGAGAGAAAAGCTCATGGTAAATATTTACGAAACGGTGCCGACACGACCTCCAGAATTTTTTTTTACATGTCAAGGTCATCCGCTCGGATCCCATTTCAAAGGTTTCATTTGATTGCCGTTGTTCCCCGAAATTGTTTCGTTCGCGAAAAAAATTTGCTCGAAACAAAGATTAATAAGAGAGAGTTTGGGAAGTGCAATTGAACATGCAACGAGTCTTTGCTGTAGCAGTTTCAGTGGTGACATTGTCTATTCTTCCGGATTACTTATTTATTAATTTTTTCGAATCATAAGATTGAACATGGTTGTTACTAACTGGGAAACATGGGTGTTTCCACTGGCCGGAGCTTCTGTCTCTCACGTATTATCTCTTCTGTTTTCTCTCTGAGATTGATCAAAATCGAATCGCAGAATAAATTCTCCCGAAGGATCCGAACGACTCAGATATTCCCGCGCGAACAGACGAGAGTTCCCGAAGTTGTAACAGCTGAGAGCGAATCCATCAGCGCGGGCCCGTTGAAATTAACGCGATCAATCAAACGGCTGAAGCGTAACGCCGAGGTGAATTCTGTTTCAGTTACCTGGAGATATACAACGAGAGGGTGAGAGACCTCCTGAAGCCGTCCTCGAGTGCCAGCGGATTGAGAGTTCGCGAGCATCCTCGACTCGGCCCTTACGTTCAAGGTATCGGCAATCGGAGACGCTCCGCAGTCCCGGATAATTGCGATCTTCGCGGAAACTTATCCAGCCCTCCCCCCCCCCCCCACCCCGCCACCCCTGGATCGCCGTTAAATCTTTGTAACCTCACGGGGATTTTCTTCGAGATCTTCCAGTCGATTCCTTACACTTCCGATCGTGGGATTCTCTCGCGCAGTCGAGATTTTTCTCTGGTCCTCCCGTTCCCTTGAACTTGATAGACCGTCTACCACTTTATATCCTCAATGATGTTCGATATTTCGATTTTCCTATCCAATTCCTCTCTCGATCCTCTTTTACCAAAGACAAAATTCGCCGACTCCCACTCACGGGCTCTCCACACTCCGAATACTCTTGTGCGCCGAGCTTCAACTTGGTACAACTGGGTCAATTTTCGAGTCACGATTTCGCAAACGTTTCACTATTGGGTTATTGATACTTGACACCTTAAAGCCCGACGACACTGTGTCACGGCAGATGAATGTTTTATTGAGGCTGCTTCGATGGCTTTTGCCCGTTGAGATATCGCGATGCGATGGTCGTGACAGGTTGCTCAGTTTCGGAGTGTCAGGTTTCGCATTTAACGAAGGAGTTCACGTTGATCATCCTGAAAAATGGGACTGTTGTTAGTATCGTGGTCTGATAAGAATTTTTTTTTTTAATTAAATACACATTGTACAAGCTGGACAATCTGATTGACGTCACGATTTTTGACCCAGTTTGTAAGATAAATAGTCGCCGGTAGCCTAGAGGAGCGAGACGGTGTGGAGTACAGAATTTTTTAGGGTTGTTTGGGTACAGGACTGACCCACCACGTGGTCCGCACCCTGGGTTCGTTGATGTCCTACGTGGAGGAAGGGACTCGGGCCCGGAAGACAGCGTCGACCCTGCAGAACCCGAGCAGCAGCCGCAGCCACGCTCTGCTGACGATCGCCGTAACCCCGGAGCCGTCGAGCGTCGCTTGCGGCGCTTCCTCCGCCTCCGCTTCCTCCTCGAGGAGGGGCGAGGGATCCCCGCCACGCGGTGCCAGTAAACTACGCTTGGTCGATCTGGCGGGCAGTGAAAGCGCGGCCACGTGCGGCGGAATCCACCGGCTGAAGGTGAGTCACTCGCCCGAATATAGCATCGTCTTCGCGAAAACGTAAACTGACCGAGATTGATACTCTTCGAGTTAGATAATATTCCAAGTACCATCATCTAGAGCGGTGGTTCGGCATGGTACTGTAGTCATTTCTTAGTGATGAGGACTTAGAGTGCCAGCTTTGTGTTCTTTTGAAATTGTTTCCCTCACGTTATGCTAGCATTGCAGATATTGTACCCACATCGGAGACAGAAGACATATGTACTGGTATAGGAAAGTCGCGATCTAGCTCTCATCGTTTGGTCCGTGCAGGAACAGAGATCGTGAAGCGACACTATTTTTTGTACGAAGGCACAGTGCCGAATGTAGAAAAGCACAGCCCGTGTAAACGCTAGGATGGACCTTATTTTTTCACCAAATTTTTTAGTCTCTTCTCTCGCCCCCTCCCCCTGCCCCCAGGATTGTGACAAGCGTTGAGAAAATGATTTGGTGAAAATTTGTGGCCGATTGGATCGTGGGAACTTGAAAATTTGAAATTTGAAAGTGAAAATTTAAAAATTTGAAATTTGAAAGTGAAAATTTAAAAATTTGAAATTTGAAAGTGAAAATTTTAAAATTTGGTGTTTCTTGTTATTTAAAAAATTCAAAATTTTCAAATTTGATGCGTGTTGGGTTTCCATGATCCCATCTGCCCTTGCTATAATTCTGAGGGGTGAGACTAAAAGATCCCTGCAAAATAATTTTCGTTAAGTATAGCTAAGGTCGATGACGTAACTGGCGCTGACGGGCCGGATGAGGGTAGCCGGTTCTAAGTCATCGACTCTCGGAGCACCAGTTGCCCACGCCAGTATTGAACCACTAAATACAGCTGGAATTATATCGTGTTAGTGTCATTTTAATTAGAAAAATGCTAAAATGAACTGGTAAAAGTCCCATAAAAAAAATAATGAAGAGTAAAGAAGTTTTGTAATTGGATTAATAGTGGTTCACAACTACGTAGGCGAAGGGACTTAGATTGTGGAGCTCTGAGGGTACTGGTTCGCGACTTTACTGTACTACGAATAAAAATTCCATGAAGACACCACCATGATCACCAACGTACAATATCAACATTGTAGATGCAGAAATTCTTTCTTATTCATAATATACAATATTACAGTATTGATTTTGTTTTTAAATTATGAGTATCACTCTGACTCTCACATCACACGCAACAGTTTTCACGTACATACAAAAACTGCAGCATATAACGAGTGCACCCACTAAAACAAACTTCTTGTTATTACAATACGACAAAACAACACCCTCTGAGCCTCCTCAATCGCGAACAACACAAAATCACATTCTTCAATTCTTCATGTTGTTTCACCATAGGACCATCGCCGTATCGCGCGACGTGTAAAAATTTGCGAAAAAGAAGGCTCGCCGTGTTTCTTGCAGGAGGGTGCGAACATAAACAAGAGTCTAGTGGCTCTAGGGAACGTGATATCAGCCCTCGCGGAAAGAGGCTCGACCGGAAGTGGTCCAGGCAGAAGGTTCATCCCTTACAGAGATTCTTCGCTTACTTGGCTGTTGAAGGACGCACTTGGTGGAAATGCCACTACCATTATGCTCGCCAGTAAGTGTCTTCCCTTTGATCTTCCCTTCTTCTGCTCTCACTTTCCCCCGTCCCCTCGACCGCGCACCCCCTTCCTCTCCTCTTACCCCCCGCAACTGTTCTATCGCGGCGCATTTATTCTCGGAAGGCTCCGTTCTCCCGTGCATCCATCCATTAAACGATGATTTACACGTTCAACGAGCGACTTTCTTTCTCTCTCTCTCTCTCTCTCTCTCTCTCTCTCTCTCTCTGCCTTCTACCATCCCACGCAACCCCCCCTTTGCTAATCCATTTTACGCTCGTCCCAGATTCTCCCGCGGACGCGTCCCGTATCCATTTTGAAACGGAGTCGTTTTAAAACATTTTTCTCATCGTTCCACGGCTCGGTTGCTCTGCGATTACGATATTTAATTGGGGAAGACGATTTGAGCGACGGCTACAGAAAACAGACGTCAAAATTTGCGACGTATAGAAACGTCCTCGTGGAATCCAATGAAATTATTATTAACAGCGGAAGGTCCATTTGACAAAATGAAGATCTCGTTAACTAGCACAGCAGGAAAAAAAATTCAATCCCGCGATTGCGATATTTAACTTGGGAGAACGACTTAAGTGGAGGGGAGCGCGCAAAAAAATTGGCCGTCCCTTCTTCCTCCCCGTATCATATCCTCCACTTCTACCGCCCTCTTTTTCTCTATTTCTGTTTCTCTCGCTCTCGCTCCGGCTTTCCATAAATTCCGGTTAATTGCCGGAGGAGAATTATTATCGCGAGCCTCTGATTCATGAAATTGTGCCCGGCGATACCGGAGCGCCGACTCCCGCCAGGATCGTAATTGGTTTAAATGCTTTTCCAGGCGAGCTAAGGCGCGGCCAGATTCCGATTATAATTCGATAACTGGCGCGAAAAACCGTAGTAACCGGAATTCGGTAAATACGAATAATCCTATCTCAGCTTGTGCCGACGTAGCCTCGATGTACATACGAAGCGGTTGAGAGCGGGCGCTGCGAGCTTAGGTGTTTGTAGTTTTCGGAGGATGCTGTGGAAAAATGTTTGATCGATGTATGGTCCGAAATAGGCTCATTGAAAGATTTCTTGTCGTCCGGGATAATCGTTTTACACAATAATATACTGCTCAAATATAATAATATTTCTTAAATATATTAAATATTTCATAGAAGTTTCATGCATGCATAGCTTAAAAAAAAATATAGATGTATACTGTGTATCGATTAAACAATTTCCATATCGACTTCATAAACGTGGATTATTATAATGAACATGGTTGCAGTATCACTTGGGAACCCAAAGATTTTTTACTTTTTTAATGTCTAATCGTGTTCATTTTGTCGAGGAAACTCCGAATATCGAAGTCCCAATCTGCGGAGTTTACTCGTTAAAAAGTTATGAGCGTCTAAAGTTCACTAATTTTCACTTGGTTGAAACGTCGATATTTGAAGTTTTCTCGGCAAAATGAACAGGTTTAGACATAACAAAATGAAAAATCTCTGGGTTCCCAAGTGATACTTTAACCATGAGCGCTGCAAACCCAGAAATTCTCGGACGCCATTGTTCAGCTCTCTGTACATAATCCCGTAGCCGCAGGTCCAAGTACTTAAAATTGTCACACAACTAGAAGATCGTTGGATATCCCATCAACGAGGCAACGTAGATTATTGGTAGATGGAACTGATTGGATCACGCTCTGTTCACACGTAGTTTACCATGTAAATACCTACATACGTAAACGGTCGCGATAAATCACGTGTCAGCAATGTAACAAGCTGACGTCTTTGGTGTCTCTTGGTCGAAGAACTGCTGTAGTAAACTTCCGCAAACGGGTCGGCCGTAAATCTTGTAGAATTTAAACGTAGTTAGACACCGCACCGTAGAAAAGTACATACCTAGGTACACAGTGGAGTCTCTTGTTCTGTATCTAACTCTTGCAGGGTCGGCTGGAAATCGTGGTAACCCCGGAGATGAATGAGCACATTTGTGCTCTCTCCGCGGATTGTGCTTCCACCAAAGAATTCTCCCGGAACTAAACAACGCTTTTCTTGACGATCGAGAAATCCTTCCCTGGGATTTCTCTTGGTATTTATGCTCGAATATTTGTCCTGCCTTTGCGGCCCCCGACAAAATTAACTCGGAAATCGCGCGAAACGTATTAACATTTTATCCACCAGATCCTTATTAATAGCTTCTTCCGTGAATTTGGACAAGATTGAAAACGCAATTCGCATTTACAATAGATATTCGATTTGCTGATAAATACAATTTGTTTTTTACAATATATACATTTAATTCTTCTTAGTTTGTTAAATTTGCATTGATAAGTGCTTTGTTTCGTTCATCAATAAAGTTTCTTTCGGTGTATCATCAATAGACTGCGGATCTTTATGCATTTATCTTCCGAAAATTTTCAATAAATGCTAGAACATTCGACAGATTTTAAATCTACAAAGGCTACTACCACTGAAAATAATATTTTCTTTGTTTCCCCCTTCTCAAAATACTTCTGGACAAATTGTAAATCGCATAAACATTCGCAGTCTAGTCATCAAATTGCGACCGTCTCTACGTCACTACATCTTACTACAGGACAGTAAATATCGACTGATATTTGTTGCTCACTCGTACTGTGCTCGACACGCAAGAAAGTCGCAAGTCCCGTGGAAGGGCTCATTTCGCACGCATTTTCGGCACGGCTCGCACTCGTCGCGTGTGACATTGAAGCGTAAACATTGGGACTACGGGAGCAACAACGGCGGGGATAGGCAGAGTGAGCGAGAACCTCTGTTCTTGGATTGTCTCGTAAGACTTCTTACGTCTCGGAGATTACTTGCCGTGGAAACAAAATAAATAGTGGGGCTAACCTGTCCGTAAAGAGACGGGCTACTGTGTGTACTCAACGACACACTGTTCTGCCTGCTTCGGAAAGAGACGAATGAATTACATCGCGTATCGAACCCCGCTTAATCAAGGTTCCGCTGTATTCGCAACTGGAAGAACGCGTACCAAAAATTCATAATTTTCGCGAGACTTCCCGATTCAAAGTAGCAAATCATTTCCGCTTCGATCACGACTTCCAGCCCACCCGTTACAAGAAAATCCTGTACATAGTGTACGTAACGCAGGGGGGGGGCGGCTTTTTGCTGGATCGCCACGAGGGGATTCGTCGTTGCCATAACTAGAGACACGTTAATTCGTATTATTCGGCCCCGTGGGTCAGCTCATCGCTCTGATACATTAGAGGATACAATTAACAGCCGGGACTAGAAAAACCACGCGAGCCAATTAGCGATCGTCCTGTGTATGTTGTGTTTATGCGCGCGCGTGCGTGTGTGTCGTGGAAACGGAAGAATCACCGAATATTCCTAGGCCCGGGACAGGACGCGTATAATTAATCGCGGCGAAATATTCCAAACCGCTGATCATCGACGGCTAATTGAATTGCTAATAGCATTCGGGTTTATTATCGAGCGGAGGGGAACGTTTAATATTCAGTGTCTGCGTTTATGATTGACCGCGTATGGGAAACGGGGGCTTTGGACGCGGCTCGGGGATCAACCTTTCGGGTGATGGCACTTTGTCGAATTAAATCCGACCGATCGGACTGACGTTTTCTCGTTTCAAGGAAGATCGAACCCGCGTCCGATCGAATTTCCGGATTTTTTCCGCGGGGAAACGCACGGTCTGACCGCTGCCGCGCCGGACGGACTATCACGATTTTCTCCTTTTTTCGAGTCGACTCCGCGGATCGAGCATTTAATTGATCGTTCCGTGGAATTCAATTAGCACGCCGCGGGTTCTCATGCAAATTTATCTTTTCGATGCTAGGAACCGGTGGGTGGATTCGAGCGACTCCGTTCCGGGGTATTTATTTTATAATTATCGAGAAACTAAATGGAACGTTAACTAAATTACGGGTGCTACAATTGAATAGATGAAAACGCGAGACTCTTGAATTTTATATGTGGGACTTTAATTATATAATTGCGGTTAAGAATAACCGTAAATGCGTACAAGAATGGCACATGTTCGAAATTATATTGTTTCATTGAATATTTAGATACACTATACATATTGCGAGCACACCAAATTGATTTTCGTTCATCCTCGATTTTTTATGGGTCTTTAAGTATCGTAGTTGTACGTAGCGCAACTTAATTCATTTTTTTTAATCAATTTAATACTTTTGTAGATTTGTTGACGAGAGATTTCGTCAGCAGTCGCCCTTAGATTTCCAAAAATTTTATTTCCATAAAAAAATCCCATTTTTCGATTTCAGTAAAGCAATTTTAATTAATTTCGTCGCACACCCTTGATTTTCAAAATTAATCGGAATTTGACATTTTCTCAAAAATCTCCCCGAAAAAACGCAGGGTTGACGAAGAAAAGCGATAACGTGTCCGGTAGTACAGAAATAATTTGCTGGGTATCGAGACGGAAGGGAAAATTGTCAGAATTTGTTGGACAGCGTTGTCAAGGTCGACGGTCGTCGGATCGCGAGAAAAAAACGCGGAATGGCCGAAAGTGAATCGCATTTGTCGTGGATTCGCTCGCGGGCTGTCGATTCGTGGTCGCGGCGGTGAACGCGAGCCCGCCCGAACACGTCCCTGTTAATTACCACCTGTTCTCTGCACCGTTGCTCCCCGTTTTCCAGCGATATCGCCAGCAAGCGGCAGCTACAACGAGACCGCGCACACCCTGCGATTCGCGCAAAGGGCGCAGAGCGTGGTCAACCGGCCGGTGGTCAACGAGGATCCCGTGGCCAGGGTCATTCGGGAGCTGAGGGACGAGGTCGCCAGGCTCAAGTCCCTTTTACTCGAGAAGGTAAAGTCACCCTAGCAAAATGTACCATTTTCCGATCCATCGAAACACGCCGCGCCGTAAAATTACAGAAGTGCTCTCGTACGACAGTTATAGAATATAGCTATATTATATGTATATTATATTATTTATAGATTATATATATTTATTTATCCGTCTACCAGGAAATACTTGTTTAAATTACTTTGCTCACTTATTGGACAATGGACTTCGGGAGTTCGTCATCATTTTATTCTCTCAAATTTGTCGCGAACAATCAGTTCTCGATACGATAATGCTCGATACGCAGCGTATCAAAGTTGACGTGCGAGGAGGTTCTCGATCCGATTCCACTTATGGGGATGATACGGGAAAATCGGTGGCCGGTGTAATGCAATGGTAAAGAGAAATTCGAACGGGGCTAGTCAATGGCCGATTATGTAACTTGTGCAAGGATATTGTAAAATCCGCGCCCGGCCGATGGAAAATGGAGCGGTAATGTGGATCACTCATTAAGCGGAACGCGCACCTGCGAACTGTATTTTATCAGCAATCGTTCGTTCGTTCGTTCGTTTTCGAGTTGAATCCCGGGCGCGGAACCGCCGGCGGTCGGTCAATGAGTATCAAATAAACGATCCATGCATTTCATTTGCGTAATGACGTTTCGACGCGAGTTTATACCGATAATAAACTCGAGCGATTTATACGTGCCCGATTCGCCGTTCTACAGAGGAGAGGGGGTTGGGGGTGGGGCAGGGGTGGAGGTTCGCTGGCCACCGGGCACATTTTGTAATCGGACGATTGCAAATCAGCTCCGATTATAAATAGACGCCTCCCAATTTCCCCGGTGGGATCTCGCACCGTTTCACGGAGTATTTGCTAATTTATTTTTCTGTTTGCACCCTCGGATGTAACGCGACGCCGTTTGTCGATCGAGCGCCGAAAAGTGCCATTGTTGCGGCTTGTTTATCGCGGGAGCACTTTATGTAAACGCGCGCGCTGCATCCGGGATAATGATTTTCCTGGTTCGTCCTTGCCGCTGTCGCATCGGCCGTACACTGTATACAGGGTCTCCCAAAAACGTTGTACTTCTTTGAAATAGAGGCGATTCTCGAGGTCAGTTGAAGTCATTTTCTCCTTTACGGAAATGTTCTCCACCAATTTGTTCAGGAGTTATTCACGGAAAACACGGATCAATCAGAGCGCGGCTACCGCAGACAGATTTCGGCCCGGCCAATGCCAACGCTCCGTTCAACTGTAGCCGCGCTCCGATTGGTCCCTGTTTTTCTTTAATAAGTCCTGAACAAAGAGGCTGAGAACATTGTCGCAAAGGAAAAAGTTATTTCAAATGACCTCAGAAATCATCACTTCCAAGGAAGTACTACATTTTTTTTGGAGACCCTGTATTAGACATTAACAGACAATAAAACGTAACAACCACTTGCAGACTCACCAATTCCTTTATTTGAATTAACCCAACTAATTATCTTCTCACTGATCAATTTCCTCTCTTCTCCACAGAGCATAGAGCCCACCCAAGTGTTGTGTTCCTGCCAAAACATCCATGATCAATCATCGGATCTCAAAGCCATTGAAGCCCCGCCAGACGGGTCAAAAGTGTTGATAGAGCCTTACGAGGACGTAGATCCAGACTTAAAGAACGAAGAATCGCAGAGGGACTCGAAACAAGAAGAATACCAAGCTCGTAGGAGCATCCTCCCTCTCAGGAGGTCCACGTCAACCGAGAGTCTCACAACTTTGGACACCGGTTGCTCCTTGAAAAGATACGGTTCGTTTGAGCTGTTATCCTCAAAGGACCGCGTTGAGAGGACTTGCAACCGCGCCAGAGTAACAGAGTTGAACGACGAAGAGGACGAAGTTAGCGAGATCCATGAGTCTGTGTTCGTTGACATTCCGACTCTGGTAGCGGTGTTGATCAAGCCGGACGACAGTCTGCAAGAATCGTCGACGCAGATCGAGGAGATTTGTTCTGACGAGGTAGCTGAAGACGGGATCGACGTTGAGTTCATCGGGCACGAGCATGAAGGGTTCGATGATCCAGAAAAGCCGGAGAGCATTGATCACGATGACAGGAGTAGTTCAGTGAACTCTTACCAGGCTTCTGGAGACAATGAAATAGACGTCTACCAGTCAGAGGTTTACAAATCCTCGCCTAATTTGAAAGAAAAGCCTAAGTTCAGGAAACAGGATTCGGTAGACCTGCTATCGACTCCAATCCCCACAAACCTTCACACTTCCAAGAGGTTTGGATCTGTGGAAACGATCCAAAAGAAGAAGGAGCCGCTCTTCTCCCTAGAAAGGTCCCATACCAACCTAGAAAGGCGTTCCGTAGTCCCAGAAAGGGTCAAGAAATTGAATAATATCCGGGAGATAGATGACCAGAAGATCATCAAGAAGAGTCTCTGGCTAGGCAGCAAAGAACCATTACAGAGGAAAGGTAGCAACGACTCTGACAAGTCTCTGAAAGACTCTCAAAGTTCAGGTAAAGGGAAGAACGCGAGGAAGCCAAGCTTGGAGAACCTGAAGAGGAAGACCAGCAAGGACAGCAGCTCAAGCAGTTCTAAAGACGAACAGATCTTGATCTCCAGCCTAACCAGGGACAAGCTATTGCACAGGAAAGACTCTATCGAGCAGGAACCACCTTCTTCTAGATCTCACACGCCTATTCAGAGGGTTAAGAGGGCTCAGATCGTGGCAGCAGTCACGGAAAGACTGTACTCTAGCAAGAAGGCACCAGAGGATGCCTCTGGGATCAGGTCTCCACCAGAGGGGACTGAAGTCAAATCTCTAGCGAGGATGAAGCTGCAGGAGATCTCGAGGAAGATGCTGGGAAAAAGACGAAGGGTCTGCGTGGACACGCAGACTGACTGCGCTAGGACCATCAGGATGAGGGACACGGCATCTTCGACGGAGATGCCTGAGATCCAAGACGTGGCAGTGCTGACGGACAACCATGAGGACTGTGAGGTCGTCGCTGAACGCAGGACTCCAGTTTTGAGGGTAAAAGAGATGGCTACTTTAACTGATAAGCCGAAAACCAGCATCGTCAGGTGTAAGGACGTTGCCAGTTTAGCTAATGACCTGGACGAGTTCGAGTACGAGTTTCATTCTCCGAGACACGACTCAGGAATCCTTTCTGATGATACTCAGAACTATGCTGAGAGCAATTTGTCCAGCACAGAGGTGTCAGACGTATGCCATGAAAATGATCATCGAGCAGCAATGCACGCTGAGAGCTCGACCAACACTTTGTACTCTTCATGCAGGAGTTTTGCAGTACAGACTCCTAGGCCTAATACTGCAGATCCTTCTAGAATAGAAAGCAAAACTCCAGTCTGCTCGAGACAGTGTTGTAATACTGTTCTAGAGCCAAGGAATCATTCGTCTGTTGGTAATCCTGAGAAAAGCGTGATCTCTATATCGCTGCCAGACACGATCAGCATCACGATCGAGAGCACCAATGTCATTGAGTCCAGGATAGCTGTGATGGACAGTCTGGAGCTGGACAAGGCGAGGTCCAGGACCAGGGATGGCGAAGTTCAAACTGAAGAAGCTAAGGATGCTAGGCCTGAGGTTATTTGTTCCAAGGATGACAGTAGATCGACGCTCAGTCAGACGGATAGCCGAGTGTTCAGGATTGAGAACATCTTCCAGGACCCTAACAATGTGTCTCGAAGTGTGGATGCAGCTGGAGGAAGGGTTGACGGGTCGAGGATGAGGAATTCCATCACTTTCAGGAACTCTCTTGGGACCTCGTACGTGCCCCAGGTTAGGGATAGAGAAGTTGGCGGTTTCGGAGTACGGAGGCAGGGTGAGGGGTTCCTCAGGGATGGGTTGATCACCGAAGCGTTCATCACGAAGAAGAGATTCGATTTTGGGAGGGAGGAGGACCCGTGGAGGAAGTGGTCGGTACCTGGAGCTATTAGTAAGATCCATAATTTCGGGTGCGATGATAGACCGTCTTCGTGGCAGTCGAAGGTTGGCGACATTGCTGGGTTGACATTGTCGTGCTCGAATTGTGCCTCAGAGAATGGCTTTATGTACTCGAAGACAGACCCAGAAGTACAGGGTGACGTGAAGCCTTCGGAGAATGGTGCTAGTGAACACGATCATAGCTTCTCGGACGACAGTTTGGATTACAATGAGAACAATATGATGGGACAGACGATGCTGAAGATGGGGGAGTGTGATCTGCGAGAAAATGTCTGTCCACCTGATGTCGTGGCGCACACGAAAAAGGATTGTCCTAAAGTGACAGTCCTCGAAGCAGAGTGTAACGAACTTGGAGATTTCGAGGACAGCCAGGTTGAGTTTCCGAAGATGAAGCTGTCGAAGGGAGAGGTCGTGCAAGTGCACGATTACAAGGACCTAATCCTTGGTAGACCTTGCTATAGCTTCAAAGACGTCAACGAAGATCCTGAAGACTTCACTCGCGTGTGTAACAGTGGGAAAAAGAAAGTGTCTTTTTCAAGTAGTACTGAAGTCGATGATAAAGTGTCCTTGGAGAATGAGGCTTCGAAGCAGAGTTCAAACACGTCCTTGAAATCTATCATTAAGAAAAGGAAGAAGAGGAGCGTGTCGGAGATCGTGGACGGCGTCCAGTCGTCCAATGATGAGACTGATGATTCTCAACAAGAGGAGAAGAGTTTGAAGTTGACGAACGATGGGGAGGAGAAGGTACAGGCTGGAGATACTGAAGACAAGTCGAAGGCAGGTCTGCAAGATTTAAAGGTAGATCCAACGCAGTATAATAAGAAGGTGCAGTTTTCTGTGATGAATCTGTCGGAGAACAGCGAGTCCGATAGTTGCGAGAACATTGAGGATGAAGAAGAGGATGTACCTTGCAACCATGCAGCGAAGAAGATCCTGAAAGAGTATCTTAGCGAGGCTGTGACTTTCATGCGGAACCTGAACTCCATCAATGAGTCCATCAACGTTGTTAGCGTGCTTGAGAGGTAAGAGGAAATTTTTTCAGATATTTCAGTCACATCGTTCAATGAAAATTTAATCGAAGGACAATTTTAAAACAAATTTCGATAACCCGATCGATTTTGCTCAAGGTGTCCATCGCCCAGCCACCAGAAACGGGTCGGGAAGCAAGGGCCGCGTCGCAGAAGCGGCTCCTCCTCATGGAATCTGGATCACCAGAGGCAAGAGGTCTCGGTGACGGACGACGCCGATTATCTGGAGAGCGACGAGGACATCGTCGTCTCGACGGAGTCGTACGACCGTTGTCTGAATGGAATCCAACGGCTGGAGGACTGCATCCGGAGGGTGGACAGGCATAACGAGCTGCTTCGCGTGAAATACGGTGTCAACTGCGGATCTGCTGGCGCTAGACTAAGTTTAGCGAGTCCTAGCACGGATCGTGCACCCGCGACGAGCGACTTCATGGTTCCCGATCGAAGAGAACGCGACTCTAGCATCATCGAAGACTGGACCAGCCCTAGGTTCACCGACTGTCACTCTAAACCAAGTCAACAGCCCACAAAATCGCAAAACCTGGAAGAGGACGACCTAGAGAAGAGGATCTTCGATCAGCTGATGAACGTGGCGAACGCGACCAGCTGCAGAGCATCGAGTAGATTTCGAAACAGGTTCTCCAAGACTCCTGATCATAGTCCTCGAAGTCCTATCACTTACTCCAAGCTCAGGGAGAAGTACAATCATGCGAACGAGTCTTTCCGCGGAGATCTTCGTGGTAGCTTGGACCTACACGAACCGAACTGTACGAGTTACGAGATTACAGGAAATCTGTCAGTCGCTAGGACGCAGGAGATGTTCTTCGATGATCCAGAGTCTACCATGGACGATGATTTCTTACCCTTGCGGCGGTTCGATCGTGTAGAAGGGAAGCTGCACGTGGACTCCTCTAGATCGCAACGAGACGATGCGACCGACAGTTTGCTCAGAAGAGCCAAGCATCATGACAACCTGGAAGACGAGTACTTGGGTCTAAAGAGCAGTTACTCGACGCAACGTGTGACGGACTTGTCTCCAGTTAGGGGATTTCAAGAATTAGACGACTACTCGCGGAGAACTAGAGACGGCTCGATAGCGTTCCCGAAAGACGAGGGCCCGAACGACATCCTGCAGTTCAGGGACAAGCTGAAGTACCCCGGCAGTCCTAGAGCGAGATTCCTCGAGCTTTTAAGGGAGAGACGCAGGATCGTGGAGAGCAGCAGGGGAACGAGCGCCTCTTGAAGCTCTTGGCGCAGGGATTGATGACAGTTGTACAGTGGTGCACGGTTAAATTTACATTAATTACATTAATTGCGCGTCGAAGAGGAATGGGGGGGGGGGCTAACTCATGTAAACCTAACCGTTGCGTTACTGTAACGCTGGTTGTAAATTAGCATTCGTCGCATATTTTTCTATCTTGACGCGCGAGCCGCGTCGTTCCTGTACATAGTAGAGTTCAGTCTTTTGTAACGTTTCCGATCGCGCTCTGACTTTTCGATCCTCGCTCTTTCGCCTGGCATTGCATCATGTGACACGGCCCCATTTCGTGATATTAAAAGATCTTCCTCTGCGCGCTTTGCAGAATTGTAAATAGTCCGACGATACGGAAAGAATTCTTCCTGTCTCTTCGTTGCAAAATTGCATGTGATCGTGTCGGAGAAGTGGACACTTCAGTGGTGGAAAGTAAAACGTTGTTTGCGCGATTGATGATCTAAAGATGTCGATCGATTTTCTAGAGACGTGAGACGGTACTTTCGTGCGGACCGTGTGAAGAATAACTTTTCAAGACTTTTCTAATCTTTGTTGATTTACTTCTCTTATGTATCGAAGAAATACTGTCAATAAATTATCATTAACATTATTCTCGTTGATTTCTCATTTTCAAACGTGCGCATGAAAATGCCGCGAAATTCGAAAAACGCGACGATAAAGGAAGAATGTCGCGGCGAAAAGGAAAATACGAGAGAAGTTACCGGTGTTCCAAACTGTCCTGCATAGAAAAGCTGACGCCGCGCCGCCGAAAGAGCACCAGAGGGTTTATCGTCTGCAAATTCAACAGTAACGATCCGTGCGTGCTGCCTTTTCGCCTGGTCCACGCCGAAAAAATGTTCGCGCACGAATCAGGATCGACTTGTTGCGATTTTTCGCTGGCTAAGGTGGATTCCGCGCGAAAATGTTCGCATCGCATCGCATAAGAATCGATCTAAAATATGTATGTATGTCTGCGCGTTTAGGCGTGCACGAGCAAACGAGCGTCGTTGCGCTTGCATCAGCGAAACGACGATTTTTACTGACGCCTTCGACTTGTTCTTCGAGGTTTTGTTCGCGACTACGATCGAATAGAGAAACAACAGTGGCGAAGAGGACAGAGCAGAGCTGTTTGTAAACTGGAGCTATCGCGCGACAGCGTTTGCGCGATTAGGCGAGCGATAGAGCGCCGAGATTAGCCGAACACACGTTGGCACGTGACGTGGCCACGATAACGCGTGCCAAATTATTAATAAATTATTGTCTAGGGGCTGCGTGTCATATTGTATATCGCGTTCCGCGTAAGAGTAGTGGCACCGACGATTATGGCGATGGGAGGGGCAATCAAGTTGGTTTTCGAACACTAATATTTGGGAAGTGTAATATACCGTGTAATTAAACTGCTAAATACAGTTGAGATTATATCGTGTTTAGTGTCATTTTAATTTGAAAAATGCCACAAATTAGCTGATGCAAGTCCCGTACAAAAGTAAAGAAATTTTGCAATTGAATTAGCAGTGGTTCACACCGATATTCCCGACACCCCTTATCGGATTACGCGGCATGTTTGCACTTTACACTGCTCAGTGACCGAGACAGCTCCAGTTTCTCAACCCCTCGCGGAATTTCTTAGATCGAGGCGTTTCACTACATTTTCAAGACATTGTGAACCTGTCAAATTATTCTATTACTCGTATCTCATGGATCATCTCCGCGTCATGGATCCAAAAGATTCCGCGCATCGCATCTGCTAGCAGGCGTAATCGGCCATCGACGTGCTCGCTTGCGTTTGTTAACGATCAGCCGCGAGATTATTGTTTTTTGTACGTGGCGCGTGCAGTTCGTTGGCATTTCGCTCTTACAACGCGGCCGACTCAGCCAACGCGAGTTAAAATAACACGGAGCAACAAACAATAACCACGCGACAATAACAATAACCTCGTTATTTATATTCGCATTTTTCACGAATAATATACGTGGGGCAATGAATAATCTTGGAATAAACGTGACTCGCAATCACATCGTGCGACTGTCGAACCACATCTGACCCTATTTTAGCAATAACAACGATAGTAATAATAGCTTCAAAATATCCGTATCGTTTTAATTGCACGCAACAGAGCAGAATAATTAACTTGGTAAACACGGTACTTGGAGAGCAATAAAATGAACGTAAAGTAACCAACGAAAGGTATTCGGCATAAAAAGATTAATAAGAATACGAAGTGATCATTATTAATTGCACGCACAATCTTTCCAAAGTCTTCCACCAGACTCATTATCACGGCCAATTAGTTACAATTCGATACGAAATCTCCACGAAAATCATGCAACAGTTCCTCACGATAAAGCAGACATTATGAATCATGTTGGATTCTAGATGTTTCGCATTCTTCAAATTTAATATAGCATAATATTCAACACTGTTTGCCGCAAGTCTTTTAATCGATTTTTTTAAATCGAACTGATAGAAAATTGTAAAAATTGAATGTAAATAATATTTTCAGATTTTCTGTAGGATCTTTAAATAGATCGCTTTGCTTCTCTTTACGATGCATTCGACTTTATTTAGGTCTGATAAGCAACGATTAGCGAGCCTAGCCTTAACCATTCAAAGTATAAAGAGCAAGAACGACTAGCGAAAACAAACGACGGTATTCGACCGAGAGAAAGAATACACTTTCGCGCGTACGCGATAATTTTCTTCCACTGTCGGAATCATTCGAGTGCTATTGGTTGAGCCGAGGTTATCTTCGGCTCGATGAGCCTCATGATCGTTATTTAACCAAATCAGTTGATTCCGGGTTGCTTGAGCGAGCGGCCGGGAGTCAAAGATCTGCACATCGCGGACCTGACGTTTTGTTGTCGAATTTCGTGACTACTTTTCCATCACTTATGGTAAGTAAATTCGCTGTCGCGCCACATATTCGGCGTACAAATTAATTCGCCGCCTTCTCTTTCGAATGAAATTATGGATTTCTAGTTTTGTCTCGAATCTGGCATATCTATAGCAAATTCTCGTCGCGTTTCCGACAACCCGCTTAGCAATCGCCCCTCTGTTTACGTTCCTAACTGGATGTTATTTCGCCGAGTAATCTCGGTTCCTTTTGTTTGTTGACGTTTCTACTCGCATCTGCATTTGCTCCGAAAAACCCAAGTTTACATCACTGTTTCTACCCTTCCACAGTTCAGACGTATACAGCCACTCTGACAGCGCTCTCAACTGAATTATCTTGATGACCTTTCTATTTTTGCAAATCCGCCACGCGACTGCATCTCTCATGCAACAACAAAACCTGTCTTACACGTCTTAGACTACGTGTTCCATGCAGCGTACACTCAAAGCCTCAAGTTTCTCCTTCGCTCGCTTCCTTCTTCATTCTACACAGAATTCTGACAGCGCTCTCCGCTAAATTACCTTGGCAATCTTCTCTTTCCCTCTTTTTTCACATCGCGAATTCCTATTTTATGTACCCCTAAAATTGCTCTCGTGAATCTGTCACGCGACTTCATTTTCCACGTAACCGAAAACTAGTCTCGCAGATATTGTTAATAACGGAGTTTATACTTGTACGTTCGAGATTTAAAATGTTCGCCGACAAATTTTCTTTATTCCATCTTTCTATTGCGGATTCCTTGTCTCGCGTATCTCGAAATTACTCTCGTGAATTTATGACTCAGTTTTGTTTTGTTGTTTTGACACTGTGCCTAATGCGACGTGTTTGTATTTCACAAAATCCATAGTTAATCTTCACTCCACTCGCAATCCTCCTGAGATTATTCTGAACCAAATTATATTGAAAATCTTCTGATTTTCTATTTTACGCTACCCTCTAAAAATTGTCAATCGACTTTATTTTTCTCAGATCCTGAAACAATTTTCAATTTTCTTATTTTCTCCTCGCTACTAGAAATTTCTATTTTCTGCATCCTACAATTCCACTCGTAAAATTGTCACCCTAAAGCCAGTCTCACAGGTCTTAGAAGTCAGCACCGGCGCGGCGTCGCGATCAAAACTCCGTAAAATTCTCGTTTCCCTGTCAGTCCGCCGCTGTTCCCTCGATGACCCAATGGAATATTATTAATCGCGCGATTGCGTCTTCTAATCGGGTGGAAAAACTGCACGGAGAACCACGGCAATTACGAGAATTGTCCTCAGCCGAGCAGCGTCGGACGAGTGCCAGGGTCGAAGGTCTCGGCCTGATAACTCCTGTCACCGCGATACGCGGGGGTCGCACGTTCGGCTTAGTAACTCGGCCGACCGGCGATCGTTCGCAGTCGATTATTCGCGGGTCTCGTAGCTCCTCGAGTGGATCGATCGATCATGAGAGACCCGAATAGGAATCCGTGCCCGCAGAACGGTCCGATCAGGAGCAGTTGCAACGGCGATCTCGACCTCCACGTAATCACTCCGTCACCGATCGAATCGACGATAAAAATCGTTCGATCCAGTTCATCATTCAACGAGAGGAAGATCGAGAAACGGAGATGTGATCGCGAATTGCAGCGAAAACGTTCTCTGTCCCGTTGTCTCGATCTCTTCGCCAGTTTGTTCGCGATCGTTACGGATTTTGCTCCGATCGTCCGTGCCGTTGATCCGATCGGTTGGATCACGTTTACGTCGAGGACCGAGGAACGTTCTATGTATGTATTTCTTTCCGCAGAGCAATGAGGAGTTCGTCGACCCCTTCTGCATGGAGGAGAACCCTCAGAAGATCACCTTCGAGGACATCACCTCCGCGGCGTTCAAGATCAAGTGCGGAGTCATTAACACTCCGTGCGTGGTATGTTATCCCCGAGATACGGTGGGGCATAGTCGATGGCATTTAACAGACTGACCGACGATACAGCTGCATCGCAGATCCCATAAAATCAAAGTGATTCGCTTAACCCCTAAATACAAATTAATTCGGCTCAACTGAACAGTTATGTACGAGCTTTTACATTTTATTTTGAAATTTGCATTGCTATTATAACATTTAATCAGGTTGATATACAGGGTGTCCCAATACTCCCTCAACTCCCGAAAATGGGAGGTTCCTGAGGTCATTTGAAACGACATTTTCCTCCCATTTCCGCGAGTTGACATTATAAAATAATAAATTAGTAGTTCTGCGAAGTATGAAACATTGCAAAACATTCGGACGTCTCCCAGACGTCATTATACAGTCAAGGGGTAAATTACATGAAAATCGAAAGCTTGAAACGTGCGATACTAACAAGTTCCTGCATATTTGTATAATGAACATTGCAAAAATTCGTGTCCCAATTTCGAAAAATAATTCCGTGACCCAGTTTTCTCACAACCTCGGTGGTCGCAAATTAATAAATACGGAGCCAGTCGCGTCGACGGGTCCTGCGGTAAATTAATGTCAATTTCTTCGCCTGATCGTTTAGCAATCGCGACTGTCGGATCAGACAGGGATCGATCTATACCTGAAGAAGGACTTCCTCCAAATAACCGGAAGCTTCAAAGAGAGAGGAGCAAGGCACGCACTGATGATGTTGACGGACGAGCAGAAGAAGATCGGCGTGATATCCGCTTCCTTGGGCAACCACGCTTTAGCGTTGTGCTACCACGGGCAAAAATTGGGGATTCCGGTGGCCGTGGTGATGCCCGTCTTAGCGCCGATCATGAAGATCGCCGCCTGTCGACAGTGCGGTGCCAAGGTGATCGTCGATGGCTGTGACATGGGCGAAGCGAAGCGTATTGCTATGAAGTACTCGAAGGAGGAAGGGATGGTGTACATAAATGGGTATGGAAACGAATTTTCAAAAATTCACTGTACAATAGTGTTGCAGGCATATTTGCAATAATTTATTCATTATAAACACATTTGATAGTGTGAAAATATTTTGAATACCGATACAGTGTCGAAGAAACGAGTAACTCGTGGACCATTTGATATACACGATAAGTCGATCGTAAATTGATTCGCGTTTATATTATTAGTAACAAACATGGCGCGTTTCGATCAAATTCACCATAACTATACACGCCAGGGTTAACGTCCGCTATCTGATTCAATACAAATTCATACTAATGCTAACGCGTATCAAGGGTTCTTCAACCCGTTGGTCATTAATCAATGATAATTATTATTAAATGATCGAAATAATAATTAACGAAGTTCCGGCTCGGTCAGTAATCGTGCTAATTCAGAAATAAATTGTACACCTGTTCCACAGAGACTATTGAACACCGGAATTGATATTGTCGCGAAGAAAAGTATCGGGGCAGCTGTTGAACTAGTTTTTAATTGCGCAGTTTCCTATGAGGGTTTCAAGTAAATTGATACATATTTAATTCTTTCGAATTAGCGAGTCTGTGGGAAGCTAAAAATAAGAATGATGAATATTCTATGCGATTAGAATTGTATGGAGAGTATTGTACAATTATTTTAGTTACGATCATCCGGACATCATGGCAGGGCAAGGGACGCTGGGTTTGGAGATCGTGGAGCAAGTACCGGACATCGACGCCATTGTGGTTCCTGTCGGCGGTGGTGGTTTGATCGCCGGTGTGGCTTTGGCCGCGAAGACCCTTCACCCTAACATCACAATCATCGTAAGTAGTTGTTCCTATAAACATTTATCTCGGTGTCTGTCGTTTCTCTTTGACTGAATGTTAGAAAGAAAATATTCAAAGGGTTTCCAACCCCTATATACCAACTGAATGTTAAAAAATAAATCTCGCATCATCGACTTAGCAATCGTAACATGCCCCAATTTGTTGAACACAGACTAAAAATTAAAACTCCTTGACAATTACTTTTCTCTAGGGATGTGCGAGAATTCGAAAATGTATGGATCTCGATGCTCGAGACGAGACGGGAAGACATCGAGACGAGACAAGACGAATTCTCGAAAATTTCGGGATTCTCGATTTTGTTGAGATTCTCGAAGGTTTCGGGTTTCTCGAAAGTGTCGAGATTCCCGCAAATGGTCGAGATTCTCGAAGGTTTCGGGATTCTCGAAAGTCTCGGGATCTTCGAACATTTTTAGGGTGTTCATTCGGAATATTAAATTATAAATGTTCTCTTCTCTTTTCTGGTGTTTTAGGGTGTCGAATCGGAAAGGTGTCCCAGTTTCCACGCAGCGCGAAAATCAGAGCGACCCGTATACACCCCCATAGAATCCACCTTGGCTGACGGCCTGGCGGTTCCCATGGTCGGATACAACGCTTTTGTAACAGCAAACCCGTTGATCGATAAATTGGTCGTGGTCAAGGAAAAATGGATCGCCATAGCAATTTTAAAATTGGTCGAGAACGAGAAGTGCATCGTGGAGGGTGCTGGTGCAACAGGGTTGGCGGCCATATTGGCGGGCCAGCTGGACGAACTGAAAGGAAAAAGGTTCATTCAAAAAAAGAAGTTAATCGTAGAAAAATGTTAAAAAATGTTATTTAAAATTTCACCGAATTCGATACACATAATTTTGTCAGAATAATTGTTCTTTCCGTACCTTCGCTGAGGTTTAACAATTTCCTCTTGTTGTTCCATTAATTAGGGTTGTGCTACCGCTTTGTGGAGGCAACATCGACACAACGATCCTAGGCAGATGCCTGGAACGAGGTCTAGTGGCCGAGGGTCGTCTGATGAAGTTCACGGTGACAGTGTCCGATCGACCTGGAGGAATCGCAGACCTTTGTAAAATCCTGGCCAACATCGGTGTCTCGATAAAGGACATCATGCACGAGAGGGCTTGGATCATGTCGGACGTGTTCAGCGTGGACGTGAAGGTTGTCTGCGAGACCACTGACAAAGAACACGCAGAACTATTGAGGAAGACGTTGTACCAGAATTATCAGAAGGTGGTGTTCGGCACCACTGAAATGTGCACTTTGACCTAAGATGTGTAAAATCACCGAAATCATCACGATTGAAAGATCTAATCTCACGTCATTGATCCTTCGACGATAAGAACATACATTTTTGTAGAGAATACTAAATATCGAAGAATGAAAAGATCTTCAAGAGTCTCTCAAGACAGCTGTAAATTAGATTATTTATACTGATTCACAATAGTAGGTTAATTTTGTAACAACACTCGAAAATTTGCGAAATAAATCGATTTTACAAGAATTGAATTCTCGTCTTCTTAAAAATAATATTTCAGGTGATTTCATTTAAAAAATTATCACAGCTATGGAATTAATTATAAAATAATGGAATTATTATTAAAAATAATATTTCCGGTGATTTTATTTTAAAAATTATCACAGGCATGGAATTAATTATAAAATAATGAAATTATTATTTAAAATGATATTGGACGTGATGTTATTTAAAAAATGACATGGACGTAATTATAAAATAACGCGTTATTCAATTTGACATAAAATTCCAAGAATAATATCTATATCAAATAATGTAATTTCCGAAATCCCCGGGGGTCTGTTATTAGCCAAATACAGTCCAACTATAAAATTCCATTTATTCGAAGGAATAGCTCGTCTGCTACGGATTCGGGCTCCGAATTCGCGGCAGCAGCGTCGGGCAAACAATTACACAAAGTAGTACAAGCATCAGCATACCGGAACGATCACGGCGCTTCCTCGATATTCGCGCTCGGCCAGAGAAATACGAGGGTGCACGGGGGGCTTTTCAATTTTCATAGCAGCATGATCTCCATATCGGAGCGTGTACATGCCAATAAAGAGATCGCCGGAACGCTCGGAGTTCCAGGATCTCTCGTAATATCTCATCCGGCGAGATCGATGGTTTGGAAATTCGAGAGCGGGGTACACGGTGTAATCGGGCGGCCCGCGAAATTTATTACAGTTTCCTTCGGCCCGGGATGCGCAGCCGAGAGAGCAGCCGAGCCTCCCCGCCCCGGGAAATTCGCGGGCCGCGTGTTTCGCAAGTTTTATGCGGGCTTACGGGAGGTACGTGTTGCTTCCGGTTCACGCGGATATGATCGGGTTTTTGCGTAAGCGGCCGATCGTAAAGCCCGGTTTTACGAGCCTGATTACGCAGCGGGACAGCCGGCGCTCTTATTACCCGGCGAGCACGTGTTTAACAACCTCGTGCGGAGCTGTGCGCTCGTCCTTGCCAGCTCCCCGTGTTATTGTCGGCAGGTGGTAGCTATAGGAAATGCGTAAACGACGGGAGAATTGCGATCGCTGGATCCTGCGGCGAGCACCGGAGATTTCGTCGGGGGCCCCCCTTCGACCCTCCACCCTCTGTCTCCTTTGTTTCGCGCAGTACTTGAAAATAAAACATGTTTTATTTTGTTTGAAACAGTTTTTACAATTGCACAGGGATTCCAAGAATTGTCCGCAAGCGCTGAATTAGCCCCTTGCCGTACCATTTTCTTTACTGTTACAGTGATTAAAACGTCTTCATCCCGGAAAGAAAAGAAAACAGATATTGTTTGGAATGGCTACATGGACTTTAATGCAGAGATATTGATTACAAACAAATCAAACTTTATTTCATCTAAATAGAAAAGCGTAACATTCGTATTTGTTGAATTTTGTTTACAATCTTCATCACAATTCTGACTCGTTAAAATACGGCAAGTGGTTAACTAGACTGCGGATCTTTATGCAAAATACAAATGTTTCGCATCGATTGTGGGAAGCAGGAATAACATAAAAATTGATTTCATCCCTTAACGATTTTGTTACATTAAGAACAATATTACAACATTCTTGGATCTTATAAATCTTATACTCTTTTATTTTTCACCCAACCAATTTCTTCATAAATGCATAAAGATCCGGAGTCCAATTATAAGTTATTGTGAATTATATTTGAATGCATGGATAAAGAACAATGACCACCTCTCTTTCACAAGCATTATTTAATTATTGAGAATTGTAAGCCCTTTTTTGGTTTGCGAAAGAGCTGCTTCCCCGTCCTAATTTAATCGTGAAAATATTGGGTTGAGTGGGAAAGCAACTTCAGCTATTGTATAAAGAAAATATGCGATTCTTGTAAAGGGAAGTTGAATTAAGAAGATGTTGGGTATTGTACAATATTACTTTAGTTGTGGAAGAGTAAGGAACAATGGAAGTCTTTGTTTCGAGGGTTCTACAAATTCTTCAAAATAGTAGGTCGTGTTTCATTTTTCAGCAGACCGTTATTTAAAAAATAATGTTGTTCGAAATTTCCGAATAACTTTCCGGCCACCACTAACGAAGACATGTAATCCCATAATGTCGATTGCAAAGCAATTTGCGTTACATGAAAATTAACCCGTAATTGTTGGTGTCAAGTCTCCCAGACGCCCTGAAAGTTTTGAAACATGCGACAACTTCGCGACCAATTTTATTGTCAATAAAATTTGAGTGGCATTGCTTAGTTTATGGTCGCGATGCATCTCGGGAAACATTTGAGGTTTAAACTCTGAGAGAGTAGTGCCATTAAATCATAGAGTGTCACTTAAACGTTGTCACTTAAATCAACTCGAATTGCTTAAAAAACTCAGAATTCCTTCTCACGTGGAAAAACTATTCTCCACTCATATTCCCCGAATCTTCCTTTACATCGCTGTACTCTCCATCGCCTCCTTTTCTACATGCACATAATTCCTCAACTCTTTAAACACAGCATAAAGCACTGTTCCAAGAATAACAAAAGAAGATTGGCCTACTCGCTTCTCTTCGTACTTCTCTCTACCCTCGAGGAACAGATCTTATTATTCCTCAGCGAAGGGTCAATTCCGACCCATTTGCGAGTGGAAAGAACTGTAACGAGAGTGTGGGGAAACCTTTATGAAATTTCACAGTGCCACAATAATATTATTTCGCTCGTGTTCGAAGAAACTTGGATCTTTGCCCTCCGCGTATTCTCCATATGGCGGTATGCTACAGCGGGACCAACACAAAAACCTTATAAATTTTCTAGAAATTTATACTTGGCCAACTTTACATTTTACGCGAATATTCGATCATATTTAATATCATTGTCGTTAATGTAGGAAATGATCGAACGAAGTTTCGATTTTTAGCACACTCACAATGTCACCATTCGATCTTTTCAGCTTCCAGAAGATGGGAATGTTTATGCTACTTTTACATCATCGTCGCTGTCTATCATAACATATTTCAACTATCATAACTTCTAAATTGGTTTGAGAAGAGACGTGAATTTTCCAGGATCTTTTAGAGGAGATATTGCTGAAAATGTTCCACTTTGTCCGAGCTTGTACTTCGTTGTACATTTTAAGATATTCCTTACCAAAGTTAAAAAACTTTGACGGATTTCTTCAGTTCACAGAGTATTTTTTTTTACAAAAAGTTATTAACAAAAATTTTTAAATGCAAGTGCGTCTTAAATGTAGACATGTATACTGTCCATACAAGAAAAATTGGCTCATAACATTCAATCGGTTTTCCAGGGCATAGTTACAAAGAAAAAGTAATTTTTTCGGTGAGAAACGGTATTTGAAAAAGTTTGATCTTTGAACGCTTTCTTTAACGAGGGTTTTTAATAACTTTTATTGATATTATCATTTTCGAATGTAATGGACATTTAAGAGACACTATGCATTCGTTAAAAATCGATATGAGGACTTTGATTTTTTATGTCCTAAACTGCTAGATTGTTCATGCCGCGATATGTAGGTCGCGACGCGGGGGTGGCAATGCTCGCGTAAAAGCAGCGACTTCTGAGACTCCTTTCACCGGCGGCTCACAATACATGACGATATGTCACCTTTCTAATATCAGACCGCGCCGGATGAGTTATGATATGTGAACCATCCGGCGAAGGAGCCCGATGAAAGACTCTTCCCCGCCTTTCTTCTCGCTGTGCTTTCACGCCGCCGCGAATCCGCGCCATTTTTTACGCTCACGAAAGAAAGAACACCCGAAGCGAAAGCTGGGACAGCAACATTGTGCCCGGAAACACTGCTCGAATTTTAATACCGGCGAGCCCGGTGTGCGAGAGCGAATTTTCAAAAGATGGGAAAATGGATCGCTGATGCGAATCGACAACGAGAGTTTCCCCGATTTCCGTGGTTTTCCAACGTGCCACGTCGCTTTTCCACATCCAGCGGCTGGGTTTCGAAGAGAACTTATTAGATTCGATTTTCTCGTTTTCGGCCCTTGCTGCTGAGTGCTCGGGCCCGTTTTGCAAAATACGGCGAATCCAAGAATCTGCGCTCGAGGGAGCGTGCTTTTAGATCGTTACACTTCGCAAAATTTGATTAAAATGTTAGGTAGTTTCATTACTTTGCGCTCTGCTGCGAATGACCGTAGAAAAATTATTTTCTCTTTCGGTTGTTTGTAGAGAAATGTTTCGTCTTGCCTGACCTCGAATTCCAAGGTCAAATTTTTTTTACTGATATTTATTGAACTGGACTTTTAATTTAATTTATAGAAAAAACAATTTATAAAAATGAATAGACGAAATTTGAAACAGTGGCACGGTTAAAAAAATATTGAAACAGTATTTTGTCAATAATAACAATATTGACGTACATAACAATGTACAACAGTATTCTCAATAAATAAACATCCTTGACTACCGACGAATTGGCGGAGAAAATATGAATTCCACGCAAAGATTCGCCGCGCGTTAATAACAATAACTAATTCGTCGAGGGTGAAGGATATACGATACCGAAAAACATTCAGCAGCTGCATCGAGTGTTTCCATCAAGCGGCAAATTCGCCAAAAAATCCGCAGACAGCCAATCGAAAGAAGCACTATTTCGGCGGGAGAGATTTATCGCCGCGCGAAGAACCAGCCCCAATCATGTCCATATCGGTATTACGATCGGCGGGGCGCATTCGATTCGCAATTCTGGGATCGAGATATCGACTCCGCGATATGTTTTGTGTCGGCCCGATAAGAATACACCCGCCCGTTTTCGTAAGAGGCTGATTCCCAGAGACCGCGAATAAATCGCGGCCAAAACAAAACGAAATAGACAACAACAACAAATAAAAAACGAAAAAAATAAAAAAAACGGAGGAGAGAAAAATAAATGGCCCTCGAGTTCGGTGTACCGCGCGCGGGGAAGCGAGGGGATGGTGGCGGTTGTGGTTCTCAACTCGAGATTCTCGCATTAGTTTTTATTCGGTGTTTGTTATATGTATGTACACACGGGCTGGCAGAAGCATAGGCGTAGGCATCGGCCGGGTAACCGAGAGTCAGACCGCCCACCTACAAGCTACAGGCAATAAAATGGATTTATCGATGCCGCAAAATGGCGGCTCCTTGCCCGTTCTCCGGCGTGCTCGTACTTCATTTTGCCGATATTAAATGCTGTAAATTCAGGCGGCTGCTACTTTCCCTTCGCCCCCCGAGCACACCCATGCGCGCACAGCGGCGCCCCTTTACCTACCCGCTTTTCGTTTCGACGTCAGTTTTTCTCCGAGCGACGGAAACGAGGAAAAGAGTGGACGTCGGGAAGAGATGGGAACCGAGAAGGAAACGAGAACTGGCCGGGGAGAACTCCTGAAAGAAACGATCTTCCGTTTTCTCCGAGTATTGTGAGTGGCAACCTCCAGCCGACACCTTCCCCTAATTTCCGATACCTTTGATACCTATTTATTTCCTTCACCAAATGTTATTTATACATTTCTCGCATTTTGTAATTTCATGTAGATTATCAAGAAGTATTCGAATATCAGCATTACCTATCAGCATGATATAAACGTGTAATCTTTTAAACTTGCCAACAATGAGTATGTAGAATACAAAGCAAACGCAAAATTCTCTCTTGATAATGATGCACAATGGGATCGAAACACGAATTATGTATTCGAATAATGTTTGTGAATTATAATCTTTCAGATTTTTTACATTGCGCTACTTTTACAATACGCGTTATCGTTTTTTAATAGAATTAATTTAATAATGTACAATTCTTCTTTATAAAATTATAACGATTCAAGTGTCAACGATCCGTCGAAAACTTTTTCGTGTCACGGTAAAGACGAATACTCATTTAGCAAGCTTCGTCTCCGTGCCTTCGATTTCCAATTTCACACCATAGATCAATGGATCCCTTGTAACCGCCCTTGCAGCGGCATGCCGCAAGGAATCGGCGAATCGCGTCGAGATTTTTCAGAATTAGCGTCGAGGGGATGGGGAACGGATTTTCGAAGAGCTGCGGGGCCAGAGTTTTCCGAGATGAAAGTTAATTCTGCTGGATAATCCAGCTTCGTGAGGGATGGCGGTGGAAGAGGGTAGAAAGGGTGGTGTAACGAGGGCGAGGGAGGAAGATCTCTGCCACCCCCCTCCGGTCGCCATTCGTTTTTCAGCTAAATCTTGAAGCGGATCGAGAGCCTCGCCGAATTTATGAGATCTCGCGAACGGAAGGCTAGTCCGCGGGGTAACAGGGGTTGGAAGAAAGGAATAGGGGGTGGCTCGGTGGAGGGATTAACTTTGTCGAGCCATTTTGTCTACCGCGAGCGAGCTCTGTGACCGGGAGAAGACGCATTCCCAGCAATTAGCCGACTCTGCCCCCATATCCGTCTGTGTACTCGCGATCTACAGGGTACCAAGTGCAAGTTCTGTACGCTGGGCTGAAGATGTAGGTTTCTGTAGGTATCCACTTTTGTGATTAGCAACAATTTATTGCGGAGAAAATTTTTTTTTATTTTAAATGGGATGGCAGTAAAACTTTGAGGAAGCTGTACGAATTATGAATTTATTGTGGGAGATGAATTTACTAAAAATATAAAATCATATGTAGAACAAATAATTGATTTTTAGTTTGTAAGGGTACGATGGAAAAAAAATTGTTTGCCAAAGTGAAGCACGACACAGAAAATGTTTCGGCACGCGTCCAAATTGATGAATGCTGTATCAGCAGATGAATATTGTTCACATTGTTGACCATTCACTAGAATCGCGATTGAATTAATTCAATTAATTGGATTGAATTCTTTGATGAGGACAGTATTCGGTGTTTGTCCATCGTCGAGTACCTCGCTGCCGACAAAGTATGAATTTGCGATTTTTTTTTTCGTGTCTGTTCGCGGAAGAGTGCAGAGCTGCAGTTATAATTAGGCTGTCGCAGTTTGTGCAACTATACGCGCGCACAGACAACTGTCGGGAAGCTGATGCTAATTAAAATTTGATCGCGACTAATTTCAACTAATTAAAAGCGAAGTGAAACGATTTAGTAACACACCGTAAATGCATACCAGCCGCGTGGTTTAGTTGTAATGAACAAAGTGATTGTGATTTTTGGAGGTTTCAGTATGAAAAAAAAGGTTTTGCAATTTTATAGCCAATAGCCAGACGATCGAACAAAACAACTATATATTTATGTATTCTATGTATTATGTATTAGAGTAAACATTTTTAAATAGAATCGATAAAAAATTTCATTTCATTCCCATACACACGTTTTATTATTTTATGCATTTTATGCGCACGAGTTGGTTATGTTGGTTTTATGAATTTATAACAAACCGACCGCGTAAATAATAAAACAATGAAACATTTTTTGCAGCCTGATTCTCTTGAGACAATATTCACTCTGCGCAAAAATCTGTCGTGTTGTTATTCTAACTATTATCAACGCATTTTTAACTTAATTAATACTATAATTTCTCTTCGAAATTAAAAATCGACGGTGAAACTAAAACTTCCACAATTCTATATGAAAAGTCTGAACAGAAGATCCCGTTCTATTGTTCTCATTCTCCTGATTCAGAATAATATGAAGTCTCTAGAACAGGCAAAAAAAATTTCATGTGATCTAGATGTAAGTTGCTTTGTGTTGCAATGTGGTTCCCGTACTAGTTATTTCATTTCTTCTATCGTTATAATATTGTTAAAGAAGCTTGCAGGGGGGGCGGCACAGAATAAACAATTTATGCCTGGATGGTGGACGAAAAATCTAGGGCGCGGCTGATCTATTAGCGAACATAATCGCCCCGAAGGCACTTTAAACTTGGAGCCCCGTATCCACCGCAGAATGTCTTCGAACAATTTATGAACTCGCCAGACATTCTTGCGGAACTTTGTTGCGAATAACTTGGGAAGGGGCTCCAAGGGGGAGAGGGGGGGAGGGGAGCTGGTGCCCGTGAAACTTTTCTCATCCACGCGACGAATAGAACACGCTCCCCTGAAATTTGGTCAACGTCGTCGACCGGGGAAACACTGTACGCGAGGCCAGAGGAACAGCGCGAGCAAAAAGAGGGGAACAGAAAAAAGAGTGTCAGGGGTGGATCTGCAAGATTAATTGGGCTGTAGTCTCTGCCAAAGACTCTGGCCTTCCGAGAAGTCCGAAACCATTTTATACACAGAACACAGGCGTCAAACGGGCCCCATGAAGAGCCTGAATATTTCCACGTCGGGGATTTAACACCGCCACTGCGTCTGTCAAGATAACAAATCTCGAATTTTTTAGCGGCAAATTACCAGGAAGCCTTTGGTTTTAATTTATTCTTTCTTAGGGCTAATTTTACGCGGACAATTATTGATGGTTTCGCGGAAAGTAGAGGGCAGATTATTTTCTTGCTTGAACTGCGTATACTCGTGTAATCAGAATCAAAAGTATTGTGCAGGGTGTAGGAAAAGTAATGGTCATCCGTCCTAGGGCTGAATGTACACCTCTGGATCGGTGGACATTTGTAAGAGAAACATCCCGCAAAATTGTTTATAACAATGAAAATACGGTGAACGTTGCAATGAGCTACAAACGATTAAACTTGATCACATAAGAGCGAAAATCTGCGACTTTCACCCTTCAGCTCTCATCTTTTTACGTTTGCAGCTCATTACAATGTTGGCCGATTTTAATGAAATTTTCAGCATGCATATATGTATGTTACCGAAATCTACAAAATGCATTTCTTAAATTATGTTACAGGCTCAGATAAAAAAGTTGTAAAAACATTATTTTTTAATTTTTTTATGATTCCTACCAATCGCAATCTAAACAAATTTTTGTTTACTCATTCTCTAGCAAGCTAGTCGGTCTAATATCTTGAAAAAATTTAAGTCGTTTGGACCAATTTTAAAAAAGTTAATCGATTTTTACCTGTAGAATCAGGTATTCTGGTTAGAACATTTTGTGTAAAAAATAAAAATTCCGAAATTCCTCCACACCGACCCGAATATATTGAATTATACATTTAAAGAAACAGTACCTATTTTTAATTTCAGCACCTCCGCTGACAAATTACAAATTCACCATTTTTGTCCAAGTTTGTTTTCCACAACCCTCGACTTCGTGGGTCACTGTCTTCACAGAAAATTAATATTTTTTAATAGAACTTTAAGAGAATTTACTTAAAGATCAATTTATTTATAAATTTAAAAGTATCCTGAAGATGATGGTCCGTTTCTACTTCTTGCAGTGTTCCTCTTTAAAGCAGAGGGCGCCAAAAATCCATGGACCGGCATTGAAACTCACCGGCCAAGAAGTACGAAAAGAAGAAAGGAGCCTTGTGGAAGTTACTTATTAGTTTTTAAGCCGTCCGCGCGTCCTCGCATTAGCCGGGGAGCAAATAAATCCCTCGCGGAAGGGGCAGATTTCGTCGAAGCCTTTGTCCCCCTCGAGGAGAACAGCTCGCCGGGTAATTAACGCGGCCGGTGTCTTCCAGAGGGTGCGGGGGTGCGCAATCGTTTGAGGAATGAATTACACGACGTTTAGCAACGCTGCCTCCCCCCCGCATTAACTTAATGAAAACCTGGAAGAGAGATCGGCCCGCAGAATCGGGCGAGAAGAACCGAGGTTAAATAAACTGGCTGTACGAGTCCTCGAATTAATACGGGGTTAACGAAGCTCTATGGAATCGTCGTGGGGTTGTCCGCTGGCCGAAAAAGTTTTAGGAGGGTGGACAAGGGTCGGCGAACGGGGGAAATCTCCAAACAGAAAACGAATTAAAATTTTGCAGTGTAAATAAGGTTTTTAACAATACATTTGTTGATTTTGGTGGAATATTTAAAATTTCATATATCGCAATTGTTGAAATTATGATGAGTTTCAGTCGGTTTCAATAAAATTATGCATGGATACGATAAAAATTGCACACGCAATTTGCGCCATATTCTAGAAAAACGAATAAGTTTTTCATCGTATTTTTAATCGTATTGTGTAACTACCTTTTCATTTTTATGAATGATAGAATTACCAACGTTTGATGTAATTCGCACGTTTAATTTATACTTTTGCCGAGTTCACCGAATGCCCTCGGAAGTTGGCCGTCCTCTGCTCACCTTCAGGGAAGTTTCGATGAGACGAAAGAACGCCGGCGTGACCGTAAGTCCCCTAAGTCCTGTCGATTTAGCGGGCGTCGGTGAACGTGCTTGCACGCCGCGATTCGGGGACGTATTTTTGCGGAACGAATCAAGAGAAGCGAGATCAGGCCTCTCTGTTACCGAGGATGTGTACCAAAGAAAATATCAACTCTTCACATTTTTAAGAGAATTTTTTACGAAAATATTTCCTTCGTTCACCCACCACAACCCCGTAAGTTCGAGTCTTCGTGAATTGCATGCGACGCTTGGAGAAAAAATATGTAAAATAACTGGAATCGAAAAAAATTAAAAGGTGAGTGAGGGTCGATGGAAAAATGAAATGTTAAATTCTAGCATTAAATTAGACCGACGTGACGGGCACGAAATTCTAGAAAATATTTCCCCGGACGAGAACCGGCCACGCGTTCCAGTAAATATCGATGCATAATTCATAAATTAAAATTCCAATTAGACCTGAATCTTTTAGCGTAATTAAACCGGGCAGATTCGTGTCTGATGCAACATTTAGACCGACGCGATCTGCTTATGCGGCGGCGTCAATTTGAAATAAACACCTCGGAAATTATTCCCTGTGGAATGCAAATGTTCGCGCCGGTTAAATCCAGACTTGTTTTTTAGTTTTTCAAGTTTGCGAAACGTATTTCCATGAATCCACGAGTTCCGGTCGGTCGTCAAAGGGGACGATGCGTCGCCGGAACGAAAACCAAAGCGTTTCGAGCGCTGCGGCTAGACCGTGCGCGCCACTTTTGCGGGGTTTGTATGTGGGTCATGCTGCGGGGAAAGTATGGCAGCAAAATAGCGGGGCGGCGGCGCGGCGGTTCCCGAGCCCGTGATAGCAACTCCGTGGAGCGTGCAAGAGGGCGCAATGTTTTATGGAGAAGCCTTTCAGTTTGATTCACGGTTTCAAGGGAGGAGCAGGGGGGTGGAAAAAATACGAACACCTCGGTGTCTATTGTTTTATGGTGATTACTTCGCCATTCTACCGCCCGGTTACCGCCAGTTAAGTTTCGCCTGTACGAGAACTCGACCATCCGCTTACGCTCTTTTTCACCGGAGAATTCTGTCCGATGCAAGCCCCAGTAATTAGACCGCGTGTGTTTTCCTCGGTATTTCGGCTGCTCGAGTTTCTCATACGGGCCGTTCCGTTCGAAGCGATTGCCCGAACCAAGTTTAGAATATCGGGTAGATTAAATAAATGTTATAAACGCGCGCTTTATATATTAACAAATATTTAATACTGCTTATCTTCGAGAAAACAAAGTGTCGCGAACGAAATACACGCGACGAACGTTGCTAGCTTTCTGACTCGTTAGGTAAAGGGGGGCCTTATATAACCCTGCAACGACGCCCGAAAAATCCCTCGTTCCCACGCACAGCATTCGCTACACACGACAATGCAATGTGTTTAATTTCGCAATTTTTTACAAATATTTCAATAATTCGAAATTGGTCAACGACCATTGCTTCACTGAAAACGCAGGTTCTCGTTCGATCACCGAAGTTAAGCGGCGTAGGGCGGGGGACGCACTAGGATGGGTGACCGCTCGGTAAAAAGCCGGGAAGTGGCCCTGTGGGTGCGTTTCACGTGTTGTTGGCAAAGTAGGTGGTTCGGAACCCACCTTAATAAAAAGTAGGTCCCGCTTGAAATTAGGCGACAGTGAGGATTGGTAAAGGGAGAGGTGGTGGAATGGATTTGAAACCCTGAGGGGACCAAATATCATTACATACATACATACAATAATTCGAAATTGCTCGAACATTTTCCACCACATATTTGCAAAAATATTTAAAAATTACCGACCAGAAGCGTAAGGAAAAATTGACCGTACAATTAACATTGTCCCAATTTTAATTGCCACTTAGAACACCCCTAAAGGCTTTCGTTCTCGTAGATTAAGGGAAGAGCAACGAGATAGCGTCTCCAACTTCCAACATAGATACGCAACGCGCGAACACGTAGCAAGCGGCTCGACTCTTCCTCAGGAGAAGCTACAGCTCGCTGATTTGCGGAATTTATTCGCGAAAAGTTCGCTCGTTAAAAACACGAGCGCGCGCGAGCGCAAATACCATTGGCGTTATCAACCCCTTTCGCCTTCAACGCCGGCTGAAACAATGCTGGAAACGTATTGGCCAGCAGATAAGGCTCGCGTTTTTTTTTATTGGCTCATCTGGCTCCGCCCTTCACGCCGCCGTTTCTCCGTAAAACTGCTGGAGCTATGAACAACGGGAAATGCCGTGACGATATACTGGCATTTTGGTTTTGCATAAACTTTATTGTATTTCGCATTCGTTCTGAACCTTTTCTGTTGAATGTGTTTAGACGTTCTTCTTCGCCATTCCTCGTGTCAATTTTGTACATTTTTTGGCAAATTTTTTGTAGGGGCTTGCGCGGGGCGATGGTTTATGGCGGGGCATCGCTATTGTGCAGCAGGCCGTTACTTGATTTTTTGTAGTTTGGCTACGGCGTTGGGCCTGTCATCGCCACTTTGCTAATTACGGTCCGTATGCGGGAACCTTCGCTGCAGTCCCTGCCATAAACCATCTCAAGCGTTCGTCTCTTGAGCGCAGCGCGGATGGTTTCCAGATGTTTGTGCAAACCCAAGGGCTAGTCGCCGGACTCGCATTTCTTCGGCGAAGCACTTGGGACCGTTTACATCACCAGCCCCTAGATCCTCCCACCAAGTCTCCGAAGAAGGGATGAAGYCCTGTAGTGGTGGGGAGAGCCGAGCCGTTGTTCGGTGCAATTCGTAATCGGCTAGTCAGATAGTTTTTTAGCAGTCCAGTTAGACTCACTTAGGAGTACTATCTCGCTTGTACGTATYTMTTGTCAAAATATAGTTCTTGTTTTATCGGCTTTAGCTTGTYTTTTTCGTTCCTTCCAATCACGGGAAGGTGGTCCTTCGATTAGTAACTAAAGTAGTCGGCACACAACGTGCAAACACATTCAAAGTCTGAACGATTATTTGAATCAACCACGGACAAGAAACATTTTTAATGAATTGTCTGTTTTTTTTTTATTTTCAAATGTGCTGCGTTATTCGTATTTTTGCTAGATTGATTTTTCACCACTGTTACTCTGAGTAAGTAGTGTTTTCCACTTATCCCAGTTTGTCTTGCAATTTTTTATTTTCATAGAACAAATTCAATTGTTTCTCTATCTGGGTTACGGATGTTTTCGTTATTGTATAAATTTATTTTTCACTGACTCTGAATAAAAAGTATTTTCTACACTCCGATTCATTAGCTTGAATGGTGTAAGTAATCTCATTCTAAACTTTCTCCAGCTGATCTTACGGCACGGTGGCTTTTACTTTCGCGAGACCTTGAAAGCATGGCTCGAAACAGGTTGCGGAAGCAACTGGCCAAACAAGCTCGGCATTTCAATCGCACGAAACACCCGCCCTCTGTCTGGTCCGCCGAATAGAGCGTAATTCGTATCGCGTTACGTGGGGGCTGCAGCTAGTTTGTTGTTGCCACCCCGGTCCGCCCTAAATCTTCATTTATCCTGGTTCTTGGGGAGCAGGGCTTAGCGGCGGCATAATTAGTAAGTTCTTTTAACGGTGGCCGGGCGTTGATCAACTCGCCGGGATTAAATTTTCGAGCTGGCGGCGGCCGATCGATCTTGCCTAATTACGCCGGCAAGGTGACTCCTCCTAAGGTTCACGGCCACTCGACCGAGAAAGATGGCGGTCGAGATACCGTGAAGCTGCATTATCGTTGTCCAGACGACAGTGGAGCAATTATTTCAAAGAACAAAATGAGTGTTAATAAATATTATTAATAAATAATATTAGTCTAGTATAAATAATAATAAGTACGTCTTTACATTGAGGATTAAATATTGACAATGATAAGACAATACGTTGTAGCATCATTGTCAATATTTAATCCTCAATGTAAAACCGTGCTCCGGTTCTTCGCGGATCGTAAAACGGCGAAATATCATTGACGACGACCGCTGTCGCGATAAATTGAAAAATAAAAAGATAACGTTGTTAGCACGAAAACAATGAACGCTCGCAGCTGATAATAATAATAAGGACGCACCTCCAGCAAAATTGTATTGTAAAATCCTCTGGCCCTATTTAGGCGTGGCGTTTGAACGGGAAACAAACGAAAGGGAAAGAGGAACGATTGTATCGTCTCGTTAGAGCGGCTCGATGGCCAGCAATTTGCATTCGTAACATTATTTACTCGATCCTAGGGATCCCTTTGAGGGTCGAGCCGTCGAGAGTGGAAGAATCGTAGACGTCGATCGAGCTGGAGCAGGACGGTGAAAATTAGTCCCAGGAAGGGGAGGAATCCTGGAAGAAAAAGAAAGAGTCACAGTGGAAGGTGGTGGGGGGGAGGGGAGGGGGAACAACCGGGACTCGTTGTCTGCCAATATTATCACGGGTCGTTATTGAAAATCGCTTCTGTTTTATGATATCGCGCGGAGCCGTAATGGCTGCCACCGAGATCCAACGAATTGCCAATCTTATCTGAAACGTATTAATGCCTCGCGGAAATTGCTTCCGCCGTGATCGCCGCCGGTACTTTCCGGCCTGGCGTTGCCGCCGCGCCTCACCGCGCCGTTGCGAAAGTCGTCCCGACTCTTTCCAACCACCTATTCGCAGACAGGCATCGAAAACGACGGCGAGGGCCGTTTCCGAGACACTTTCGAGATCAGTGTCTAGAAAATTGAATACGAAACGGTAATTGCCGATCGAATCCGCTTCCCTCCGCGCTATTTCATTGTAAAATTTCACTACCGAGATTGACTTTTAACACATCGCACTCGGATGCTCTTGGAAATCGTAATCGGAATGTGCATTCACAGTATATAATATATTTCGGTGTTGGATGGCTCGAAACGGGTTTAAGCCGGTTTGTGTTGAACCCATCTGCCGAGAAGTGTATCTTGTTGGAATGTTGGAATGTTGAAATGTTGAAATGTTGAAATGTTCAGATGTTGAGATGTTCGAATGTTGATATGCTGAGATGCTGAGTTGTTGGAATGTTGGAATGTAGGAATGTTGGAATGCTGAAATGTCCCCATGTATTTTACTTTTTACCCGGACTGCAGCTCGAACGCCAGTCCTGAAACGCTAATCTGCTCGCCAACCAACACAACTGGAGAGAATTAAACGACAGTGGACGTCGGCGCAAACGCTCGCAAACGCTCCCGAACGTAGGTTTCATTTCAGATTATTAACCGGACAGGTTGTCCACCTGCGGGGCAGTTAAATCCACCTGTATCGTCGAACACGTTGGCGTGGGTGTGGGTGGCTGACCGTTCCCGTGTCGATATCATCACGGTCGCAGGACGCGTAACAATAACAACAACGGCAGGAACAGCGGCAACAGCATCAGAAACCAGGAGGACGACGACGACACGTAACCGGCGCGCGGCTTCTGCGGCCGCCGCGCCGCGCCGCGCAGCCATGCCGGAATGCTAACGTCCGCATTAATACAAACTCCGTGTAATTAGTAGCACACTGGCTACGGGGGACGTTATTCTAATGCGTTCACCAGTCACGACGCGTACCCTCCCACGGGTACACCCGCGTCGTTTACTTTCGACACCCCTGTCCGCAACCCTTCCACAAGAACCACCCTTTTTTCACAAATTACGCCCGGCCGAGGATGCTCGTTCTTTTTCTTTTTTATTTTTGGATGAGGGTGCAAGCTGAATCACAGGAAACAATATTAATGGCGCTAACCCGCGTGCTCTGTTTACGTAATTGTTGCTTTACCGCTTTTGATTAAATTCGAGTGGATGGACCTTTCAAAGGCGGACGCTTCTGATTATTTATGCATCAATTTTCTTGTATCTAATTGAAATGTATTATTTTACAATTAATTTTTATAGTGTCCTGTGGTACAATCAAGGAAAAGCCAATTTTTTAGTTGAGCATTCCCTGTCTGAGACTTACTTTTTCATCCAAATATTGTCTCATTTGGCCACGAACGGTGCACGAGGGTAATACGGGACTACCGAGCATGGGGGATCGTTCTAATTTTCTTAATAAATTGGGTTCAAAACGGAATGGACCTACAGCACCATTTAGGCTGGTCTCATTTTCTCCGAAGTAACGCCTGAATTATAATACAAAAATTAATACTAAAAGGAAAAGAACGCAATAGAAGACGGTAGATACTTGTTGAAAAAAAACATGAACCGTACCTAATTCACTGAAGTTACGTTTTTAAATTGTTTGATGCGGGAATACCCTGTGGCCAATCCAATCGAAACAAACTACAATTTTAATTTCCAAACTGTATACATGTTACAATGACTATGCTAACTGGATACCTAAATGCATACACTCACCGCTGAACGTATGCACATACTAATTTCATAAGGAAATGCATTCGCATGCAATGAAATTTAAACTTTTCCCGGTACATGCATACATATTCTCACCTGATGCAGCGAAATAATGCATCAATTTAAATGAACACTTTTGCTGGCATGTACGATAACCCGTTGCTTATGTACGTACTGCGCAGAAAAATGCGTCGTGTGAGTGGACAACAGTTTTGTAATAAATTTCAGAATAAATGGTATATTCTGTACATAATAATTTGGACTGTAGTTCTCAACAAAAAAAATTTACACAATCGATTCTTTACTTTTTTACGTTAAATGTCTGAAAAATGAAAGATGGGCTGGTGTCAAAGAACCAGAATAAAAATTTTCAAGATCGGTACTACCGTTTTGCGAACAATTGTCGAAATAAATTTGTGGCGGGGGTAGAGGGAGTATGGAAGAAAGTTTCGACAGAGTGACTGGGTCAATGGAAAAAAATGTCTGTCGACGGCGGATCGACTTCTGTCAACTATCGCGCGGGGCGCGTCGCAGTAAAAACTTCGTCAGCGCGACGACGACGCACATTTTCGAGCGGAACACGACGTAAACCGACATCGCCCGGACGAACAAGAAGTTCCGTCCTATTGGGTGGTGTTCCCGGGACTCAAGCAAACCTCGCAAAAATTCTTCTTGGCCTCGGCGGATTCTCTTGACTCTTCGGTTCCCGTTTTTACTCGCGCTCGCTGTTTCCGAGGAAGAAAAGGGTCTTTTCTTTCGCTGTGCTGTCCGGGATACATGACCGATACGTGCGACGATCGGAAACGACTTGCACGCGGCCCCACGAACCCGCGGTGGTAACCCGTTTAACGAGCTCAGGATGCCTCGCTATTTCTTTCTTTCTTTTGCGAATTCGAGCCGCGAGCCTGCGCGCCATCGCGGTGTCTGCGTTACACGATTTTTCCGCTCGTTGCGATATCGGATCCGCGGAATTCGTATCGGTTGTTGCACATGCTGCGGTATTTAAATCGGAATGTTTAAGTTATCGCAAGCTCAAAAATCCTGCACGCTGTCGAGTCTGTGTGAGTGTGTAATAACCGCCGGTGAATGAAAAGGAATTTGAAGAATGTTGGAGAGAGAATGTTTCACGATTTTTCTCGTTTAATGGTCGGTGTGTGGGCGTCTAAATATTGTTTCAGTTTTTTTTAGACATTTTCCAATCTTTTAGAAAATTTATTTTTAATGATATCCACAGCGAAGAATTGTCTCCTGTAATCTTTCAATTATACTGGAAGACTCCTGAGAACAAAATTACACTAGTTCGTAGAATGGATGTTACATTAATTGAACATTTTCTTCGGAGTTATGTTTTATACGATTTTGTATATCTATGTGAATTGGTCTGCTGTAACTTCTTACAAGATACTAATTCGAAGCTATTAGTCTAAGAGATACTGCTGCTTTAATATTTCGAAATGGTGCTAGTCTGTTTTTCAGAGACGAGAAATACGAATGGACAGCTATTGTGACTATCGGTGCATCTAGGTTCTTTTCTTCTACAGAGAAAAAGAGACTAAGGCCATTTCGCAATATTAAAGCAGAAGCATCTCTTACGCTGATGACTGGGGTATTTCTTAAACTCCAACACAAATAGCTCGATAAGAAATTTACTGAAGATAGCTGCATAAATCATCCAGTCTCATTCATGGAAAGCATTTCACATTACATCGTTGTTATATAAAATTCTGTTGGCGGAAGTGTGGCAGCATGTTGCAACGTGTGATGTAAAATTATTGTAAAGAGAAAGAAATTTTTATTTCGCATCATCCGCAGTCTGTTTATTCTAATTCCGTCGCATTTAACTATGCACATTACGTTTATTAACTGCAAAACTTCGGTCATTAAGCAAAAACAACTACTGTACAATCCCGAAACTTTTCAAAATCTACCGAATCAAGTAGGTTAAATTTCCCGATTTATTTATCGAACGAAGAAAGGGTTCACGGTATTAAAGCCAGAAAAGTTTCCGAGAAGGGCTTATTAAAAGTTGGTCGATACCGCGAATCTGAAATCCGTCGTGTGATTGAACGTAGTCGAACATTATGCGACCGTTAATCGCCGACATCGAATATTGGCGAGAGAGAGAGAGAGAGAGAGAGAGAGAGAGAGAGAGAGAGAGAGAGAGAGAGAGAGAGAGAGAGAGAGAGAGAGAGAGAGAGAGACAGAGAGAAAGAGAGCGACGCCGGTCTCAAGAAATAACAAGACAGAAATTGCTCGGGAGCCGGCTGGCAAACGATTTTCCGCTATTTTCGATCAAAGGGTGTTCCCGCAATCGCGGCCCTTCGCGTAAGCGTGCTTCGTAACAACGCGGCCGAGTTAAACGCTCAAACGAATCCAGGTCGAGCGTACTTCGGGAGGCCGGGGCTCCTTACAGAAAACTGACTTTTCATCGTGGTCGGAGCAGAAATCCCTGCGGCTCGCTATACCGCCGCTGGGTTCGCGGAAATGTTTTTCCAGCCGCGTTTCGAGGCTCGCGACTCCGTGATTGCCTTCCGCGAACCGTTCGACCTCGATCGACGCGAACACACCTGGATGCGTGGTAAGCTGAAACGAAGTGGTAACAAGGCTCATTAGCGGATTCCAACCCGGACTGGTCCGCGAACGTTTTGCCACCACGTGCCTCAGCGTGACCAAGTTCCAGTGCTGTATCGCCACGTCCCGCGACGCATCTTTCACCAAACTATTTCATAATCGGAGCTGGTCGATCCTCGGAGTGTCGAGATCGATCGATCGATTTTATTTTCTACAACGAAACAGAAAATTCTGTTGTAGGATCGTTTGGTTGTGCGTATACGAGAAACACTGTATCGCCCAGTCCGGTTGAATTTTTTCGGGATTTACGATTTTAATCAATTGCGTAAAGAGTGAATGGCCAGTGTCCCGAGATTTAAGCGTGTTCATAATCTTGTAAAAATTATGTCATTGTATTTGGGAGATAGCGGTGACGTCGATAACGTAGAGCGCGCGCTTGTGGTGCCATCTAGCGGCCGCGCTCGTTAGACGACGCGCGATGCTCGCTCTCTAGCAACATGGCGGCGCCCTTGCCTGTCCAAAGTGGTGAAAATCGCTAAACTTTAAACACGCGCAACTTTTGAACCGAAGGATCGCTAAGATTAAAACTTGAATTTTCGGTAATTTCTCGTCAAAATCTACAGGATTATAGAAAAAAATGTTAAAAATGTCCGATTCCCTCAGGCGAAGTTCAGCTCCGCTGTCTACTGATAAAAATGAAAATTTGCATGCGCACCGTGGTTGCATGGATTTCCATTTGGAGGCGCGGTCCGGCATTCTATCCGTTGGATGCGACTTCGCGGGACGTGTTCGGGCGTTTATGGCGCTGTTGACTTCCGCCGTGGTCTGGTAAATGAAGAGCGTTTGAGTTTCTTGTATATGGGACCGCGTCGGAAGAAGAGGGCCGACCGACGAATGATTTTTTCCGGGATAGAGGAGGCTAACACGGGGCTTAATTAGCGAGGATCAAGATTCACGTTGACTAATAGCTCCGGCTAGCGATCGCCGGGCATCGTTAACCGTCCGGTTACGAAGATTCCACGAGGTATGGGCCGGGGCTGGACGCAATTCCTCATTAAAGATAATGCCTCCTCCGGACCGACAACCGCGCTCGCACGAAGACGTAAGAACGGATTGTGAGACTGGCATTCCTCTTAATTAGGATCGCGAGCCCTTGTCCCGATGCTGCGAACGGTGAGATATAGTCCTCGCGGACTGGTTTGTTAAACAATCGACCGGTCGCCTACGAGCTGCTCCCTCAAGGCTGCGGCCACGTTCTTTCGCACGCTGTCCGATGCACAATTGCACACAGCTAGCTGTCTTCGTTGCGTACTCCGACTTCTTGATAAACGCTAATCTGTACAGTCGCGCGAGACTCGTTCCGCCACTGCGATAAGGTTCGGGGATCTCCACACTTACGTCACCCAATCGATTTTGCTCTTTGATTTCAAGGTCGAAAGGTCAGCATTTTTATTCTATCGTATCGTGTTCCACTGACAGCGGCTGAACTTCTGTTTACGTAAATCGGACAGCACTGTATAAAGCATATGTATAATACAGCATTGTATAATACATAATGTAAACATTTGAATGTCTGGCCATTTGCTAGGAATTTAGACAAAGTTACTTCTTCGTCGAAAGGCTGGAAATGTTTGTGACAAGATGTTGTTACTGTGAAATGTAAAAGGGATGTCGCTCCAATAAAAATTCAGCAACGTTTTCAAGTTTTCTGCGAATAAATGTACGCCGTTGAAATGACGAATTAAGAAGCGGAACAATGTGTGAAGTGCTTTCTTTTTTTAATTTTTGAGACCTGATGAACAAGGAAAATCGAACTAAAATTAACAAAGATAAATTATAGAAAATTGTGGCCCATGTCCAGGAAATTAGATCAGCTTGATCGACGCGAATTTCTGCAATTCCGATTTTTGCCGAGAACTATTGTGATACTTGTAGCTGGATTAGGGTATGCTGATATGTAGACATTGATTAGATCGTGGATGACCCTTGATAGACGATGGTGCTTGACGATCTGTCAGTGACAGATGCTCCCGTGACACGACCACGGGGAGCTTGTGGATTATGGAATATATTAATGAGCCGATTTTTGATAGATTTTTGAGGATGGCAATAATCACTAAGTAGGTATTGTCGAAATGTGTAATTTGATGTAGAAATTGCGAAGAAAACTTTTTATGGCAGTCTTCGGAGTAGATGAAGTTCATTGAATGTTGCGAGGGGAATTAGACGGTAACCAGATAATTAGTAATAATTATATTAGAAAACTTTTTATTTCTCTAATTATTTCTGTAATCTTAAATCTATTTTAGCTTTCTCTTCGATTTCACGAGATATTTTCACTCAAATTTATGAGATTGGCCGTAGCAAGATTACACTATGTAGGGCAGAATATCTTCCCTCCCTTTTATTAAAATGACTTCCGCGGGCATCGTATCGAATGCATGAAACCAGAGAACATGCGGAATTATACATGAAACATAGAAATACTCGTGCGACTAGCTTATATGACTAAATCATAGAGCCAGCTATTCATGCATTTATGGCACGCGAAGTCGTATAAAGTACGCCAGAGACTCGAAATGTGTTATCAGCTAGTGAAGTGTTTACCTCATAGAACGTAACTAATTTGCAATTTATTCGCGGCGAAGATAATCACCAAACTCTCCACGTTCCCATTAGCAGTTACTCCAACGTTTCGCGAACTGTTCCAAAGATTCTTTCGCGAGAACAGGCCCACTTTGGAGCGTTCACATTAATCCCGGAACGAGCACCGAGAATTGAACACGGCCGCGTTATGAAATATGAAAACTGACGAAGACAACGACGGTCATCAAGTGTATCGCGGGCGCGGGCATTAAAATTCAGACGATCCCGCGGCAACTGCACGTACCGTGCGCTTTTCTGCGAGAATGGGCACCGGGCATAACAATATCATTTCACATTCAGATTTCAGCCAGGTGAACGCGAGAGCGTGCAAGCGCTGAAATATGCAGGGAATGGCCGCGACTCTCTGCCGCATCGGTTGTCGCGGAGAGAACGGCGATTCTAACCGATGCCATATCCGGAAGGAACCGGGAGGTTCGACTTCCCAAATGACCGATGCAATCGACCTTGCAAATGGCAACGATAGCCGCCATCCAATCTCGGCCGACACTCTCGAGGGCTGCGAAGTGGATAGATACGAGGGACCGGCGCGGCGGCACTGCTCGTATACGTTTCCAGTGGCTCCCGATTGTTTCGTGCGAGGGCTACTTTCTTCGAGTGCTCGTTCGACCAACAGTCACCTGTACTCGGCCACTCCGGCTCGAATCCGCGTTGCGACCCTAAATTATTCCCGGTTTCATGCCCCGCCGACGAACCGACGAAACAGGAAATCCCTTCGCTACGATACCGGAGCTGATCAATCTTGAAAATACGACGGAACTGACGGCCACGTTTCATGACGACCTCGTTCCAGCGCTTTTCAATCTTCGATTCACCCTCGTCTTGCCACTTGTCTCGATGTTGCAGCGTTTCGGATTCTATCCTGTCTCGGTGAGTTCTACGATTCTTTTCGAACTTCATCATTTTTTCTCGTATACTACACTGTTTCTCGGGGGCTCTTCTCGAAGCACCAAAAATTTGGTGCTCGGAGTTGATTAACGGGCACTGCAATTTTTCTGTTGATATTCAATTCTTTTTCTTTTATTAATAATACGTTTTATTGACATGTTGGCATAATTGGGGACTAATTTCAGTAATTGTGCGCCTAATTGCTTCCTTCAGCTCCGGAATGGTCTGTCGATTCTTGGCGTACACGTTTTCCTTTCAGAAAACCCCAAAGAAAGAAGTCCAATGGCGTGAAATCGCACATTCGAAACTTCGCTTGCAATAAAAAATAATAAATTTTGACAGTGTCTATGCACTGCTATATCGCGTAATTCTCCATGACTAAAAATTAGTGCTCTATGTTGGCCACAAAAAAATGGCGCGCAGTTTAAAATGTCTGGTCATTTTGAGACAGCCTGTATATTACTTTTCTTCGTACGTCACGATTTTTCAAGGGCCCAGCAATATTTCCGTGGCGTCGTATACTCTTCAAATTGGTTTTCCGTCATTCGGAATTAACTCTTTCAATCCTCGAACGGTTCTCCCATCAAAACCGAACTCGGTAGAGATCCGCCTGACACCTCCAATTGTTATCCCAATTCGTTCCACGGTTCTCGAGCGATCGTTATAATTCAGCGTGTCGTTTCGCTGGTCATCGCGCGGCCCGCAAACGGGCCGTCGCGTCGTCCTACGAGGACGCGGAGAAATTATTAGCCTAATCGCGGGGATTGATGGCGCGACTAGTAATGTGCCAGCAGCAACCGAACCGACCGGGTTTCGAGCTTCCGCATCACGTTCCTGTCACTCGGCTCTGCGGTGATTATGGAGATGACATTAACGTCCCAGGGGGAGAGCCGGTCGACGTCCGGCGCGCTTCCGTCGACGGAGGAGCACCGTCGTCGTCGTCGACGACGATCGGCGACACCTACGGCAACCTGCAGAGGCTTTCCTCGTCAGTGGGAACCGCGAGGGAACCGAAAGTTCCGTCAAGTTTCTCCGAGACTCGTCTTCTACTTGCTCTCTTCCCCCTCCCTTACACACTCTCTCTCTCTCTCTCCCTCTCTCTCTCTCTCTCTCTCTCTCTCTCTCTTTCTCTGGGCGTGATTTAATCACGACGCGGCCACGAATCCCGGATTCGTCGACCGGATGGGAATCGTCGCCCAACAGACTGGTCCCGTTGCCGGTAATGCGAAATCGATGCCCGGAACTTCCGGCCAGGATTGATCGGCGTAGTTTCGGGATCTTAGTTTTGGCGGATGTGGCAGGAAGAAGAATTAGTACGCCGCTCGACCCGTGATTCGCCTCGCCGAGTAATGGGGCCCGCGCCATTTTGGATTAGACGCCGTGTTGAGTACAATCCGACGGGAAATGGCTCTTGTGTCTTCGGTAACTAACTTCGAATAGACGGATCTTCGAGTTTTTATACGTATACGGATTCGTTGGCGAAGATCGGGTACTGATTCTCTGCGATTTGCTTTTCTATAGCTGGGCTTGGATAACATTTTTACGTTTGGTGATATCTCGAGCTAGAAGAGCAACTAGCTAGGAAAATGTTCCGTATGATATCGTTTCGTGGGCTTTTCTGAATATAAACGTGCAGTTCAATTTTAAGTATTTTTTACGATTTTTACAATAAAACATCCTCCTTGATAGTATTACCAAAACGAGAACAGCATTGCCTGCATTAATAGAACGGGAGGGCTCGTGAACCACCGTTATAATTAAATCTGAGGCCTGGTAATTGGTATTTCTAGAGCATAGTGCGGCATCGAAGAACGAAAATATCCGCGGCAAAACGAAGGATTAATAATGCTGTTGTTCGACCGGAAGAACGAGCGGAGGAGCGCAAGAAGCCAGTGGGAAGAAAATCTGAGAGAAACCGGAGGACGCAAAGGGGTGACTGGAGGAAAAAGACGACCGGCAGAGGAGAGGAGAGGAGAGAGAGAGAGAAAGAGAGAGGGAGGACGTGATCCAGCAGACTCTGGAAGATGACGCACGAGCTCGCGGGGATGACAGCCGCATCCGGTGCTACCCGGGACACACGGAGAAATGCATTTTCCTGGGTTTATTTAACTGCGCTACACGCCAGACGATAGAGCGCCAGTGTTTCACGACTAATGCGCGCTCCGCTCCACCCCCGCACACGTTTTCAACTTTCTTTTATTCGTTCCGTTGCTTCCCCCCCTCCTCCCCCTCACCATTCGATTCGTTCGCCGGTCTGACAGCGTTTGAGGCAACGAGCAAAACAACCGGACGGGAGTGACAAGACGACGACGACTGGGAACCGGGGGCGGATCCGCGAATTCCGACGCGATCGCGATTTTTAGCTGGTCCATTAGTTCTTGCGAGCAACAGCCAGACAGCTGCGACTTTTGACGGGATCGGAGATACCGTTTTTAGTCCAGTTCCAAAGTCTCCATCTTCTAGAAACTATTGTTTCTAGAAACGCTATGGTTCTCGTTCGGTTGGTCAAGCGGGGGAAGGCAATGACGGTACCTTAAACAATAATTATAATAAAATGGCAATATGAACTGAAATATTTATTCAACCTTGCGTTTTACACACTTCCATTATTCGTCTATTCGCACAGTGAAAAAAATATATTTTGAGGGACACGTCGAATGAGCACATCCGATATTTTTATATCGATTTTTTTCCAAGATGTCAACATTGACAAGGTGACCAGTAACCCATAAAATGATTACCTTAAGTTGACCTTGGAAGAACCTTTAAAAAGGCTCAAGGTCTCCTTGATACCCTAGAGAAAAAATTTGATTTTCGCTCCACTATTGTAAATTACACTCGTAAAAGATTTTCTTAAACATTTCTCCTAAATATTTTTATGCTCAATCTCTTATTCTTAATTCTACGCTTTACCTCTACTTACCATTAAAAGTTCTGATCCGAAATTTTGAACTAAAATCCAGATTTCAAGGGTCTAAAGAAAGTTTGTACATCTCGAGCACCTAATTCGACGAGCGCGTCAAGACGTTCCTGTCGATCCATAACACCGACCTCTTCGTACCGAAAAGAAAGCATCGCGAGCGACGCCCCAAGCGCCGCACCGTGGAACGGGTTAAAAATATTGCCACCGGGGTAAATAATATTTTTAACTCCCATCGCGGGCCCGATGCTCGACGCTTGTCCAGCAGCGTCAGCCGCGAGCAGCCCTGCCGACTTTATCAACGCGTGACATTTATTAATAGCCTTTCTATCTTTAAAAGGAAAGATGACACGTCGCCGTGTCACCTCGTCGCGCGAACTAACGAGACTAAAAGCTCGTAATTGATTCTCTTCCGGCGGCCTGCGCCCTCCTCGCGGCATAGGCAAAAAAGAAACTACCTATTAGCGAGGCGTTCATCGGCTGCCATTAAATTATGGCCACGCTACTGTCCGGATAACGACGTCGTCGCTTCAAAGCCACCCAGTAATTCTTTATTCACCGCTACTGTGTTCTGAACCCTGTCTCTGTGCGGGTCTGTTTCCTCGTTTTTTTTTTTACGGTCGAGGTACTGGTCAGCCTTTGTCAACGCGAAATTCGGGATTTTTGCGATGGTTTCGGCGCGGCGACAGAACGTGCAATTTTCGGAAATTTTATTCGTTTACTTTTAATCCACTCCCAGGGTAGATTTCTTCGTGTATTATTCGTAAATTTTGATCCGAAAAATTATCCAATCGAAACATAAACGATCATTAATCTCCGAACTCGGTGGACTCGCTTAATTACAAAAACGTTAGGCGTCCCGTCCGCGCAGCACACGCGTTCGATTATCATCGTTCCGCGGACGTCTGCAGCGTCTGTTACTCGGGATCAAAGGCGTCGCGACGCTCGGTTACATCTGGATGGTTAGCCGCCACTCGTTTTTCGGCGGGCGTCGTTCGTTTAATAAGTCCGGGAGTACAAATTGACTGTGTCGCCAGAGATAAATCAACTCGCGGAGCTCTCGCCCGGCCGATTATTCGTTTTTGGGGAATTATTTTAATTGGTGACCGTGGTTCGCGGGTCGTTACCGACCGTCGTTTACTCGACGAAAATACATATTCCCTCCCGTTTTATTTTATTCCGGCTCCCGCTCGGCTGCTCTTTCGAGCCCATTGTGAGCATCGTCGATGATTTAATTGCTCGTCCCGCGGATGCCTTTGAATGCCGCGTGCTTATTATCATTCGCGGCTGGCAACGAGGAAAAGAGAGATAGCGTGTACACGTGCATGCGTGTGCGTCTCTTTGTTAAAATTTGTCACGTTCCGGTTTATTACGATTCAATCTCGGAGAAACGCGCCGAGCCGCGTCGCGCCGCGCCGCGTCGCGCGACGACAAAAGACGTCGCGCCCGTATACATATACGCGTAGCAGACGGATCGGGGAAATCCGTGGCTCGTTTCGCGTTCCTACGTGACGGAATAAACGCGGCAGCCCGCATTACGCGAGCTCGAGCCGGCTGCATCCTCCATCCGACGCGTTCCCCGTCACTTTAAACATATTACTTTTATCGTCGGATTCCTTTTATTCGAGCCCCAGAGCGATGGCCCGCTGCGGGAAATTTTTCGAAGAAATTTTCATCGCGACTTTTCCCGCGATGTTAACATTTTCATTACTAGCCAGTTAGAATGACGCCTCAGTGACGCGCCGTCGGTTGCGCGGACCGAACTGAATTATTTTTCACTTTTCTGAGCCTGTTGGAATTTCAATGAACGGATTGTGGGTTCGAGTTGCCGCAAGAATCGCGTAGAAACGCGGAATCGAGAGGCCGTTCATTGAGTCGTCGTTCGTCTCAGTATTTGGTCCGGCCACGCGCAAACGGCTCCTCGTTTCTGTCGTTGTAACTCGCGACGTGCTGTCGTCCTGCGGCCCCGGCAAACGCAACCTCCCTCCCTCCCTCCCTCCCTCTTCCCCGTGACTGCTGCAATTTACTGCTGATGGGAGGTAATTCCGGCGGCTGATAATCGCGCCAGCATCCGGCTGATCCGCACAATAAATACGGATACCTGGCCGGGGCCGGTGATTAATGGTGACCTGGCATCGGCTCACTTACGAATTTCTGCTCGCTCGAGTGCGCACGATCTCGCCAAAGTTTCGCATCGCGTCATCCGGCTCCTCCGGATCCTGATCCCCGTCGTTCACCGCCATCTTCGCTTCCTGTCCGATCTGGTGAGGACTGTCTTCATCTTCTACACCAGGGCCGTCCAACTTCTTCGTCGCCGCCGCGAGCCGCACGCTCCCCACCATCAATCACTCCGTTGTGTATACGCGTCAAATAGTTGGGGAACGTCACCGCCCACATTGCCGGAATGAAGTGAGAGAACCAGGCAAATGTGGGTCGCGAGTTGAACGGCCATACACGATAGTGAGGGGTTGAACTTCATTTTGGGGGACCAAAAATTTTGTACTTTTTTCAATATAGTCCTATAGATTTCGACGAGAAAATGCCGAAAATGTAAGTTGTAATGGACGGAGTTCGCTGATTCGAAAGTTATACGCGTGTAAAGTTGGTCAATTTCGAGCATTTTTGACCGGTTAGAGCGCCGCCATATTGGGGAATGCTTGACGATTGAAAGCTTCTGTTCAGTCCTACAGACTTGGTCGGTGCTGTATATTCTGTACATCTTTACTCTATATTTAGTGCCACATAAAGTAGACATATACAGGGCAATCTCAGAGTCAGTGTTATACTGAAGTTCGTTGTATCTTCTATACAAATTCCTTTAGTTAACATTCAGTTTTATCTTCCTACCAAAAATCTTTCCGCCTCGTTCTCCGCAGTCGTTTGCGAATGTCTCCGGGACTATTCCAGCCGACTGTACCGAAGAAAATCGCTCTGGGTACACAGATAAGGGTACGTATCCACGTGTCATTAAAGGTCACGTCTCGAGCTGTCGTGACAACGCGACTTCTAGTTTTCATAACTACGAAAGTCACGAGCGCGACGTCGTGACCACGCGATTTCTGCCTTTCTCGCGAGCGAACCTCTCGCGATCTCTCGTGTCACGACAGTGTAAAAATTCCGATCTAACGTCATGTGAAAACCCGGCTTAACGGAAGCACGCTCGACACCGAGACGAGTCTCGAGCGACTACCCCCCGCCCCCACCCCGCCGCGCCGCGTCGCGCGCCGCACCGTTTGATCGAGCTTCCATCCAATCAGCGTTCCGATTTTCACCGAGACCACTTCGATAACCGTTCATAAGGATGGTCGAGCATCATTCCTACCCTTCAGACCCCTTCGATCACACCGCAACCAGCAGGACGAATTTCGTCGCGTTAATTTACCACCTGACCCACGGTTTCCACTTTTAATCTTGTTCTTCGAGACGATGGATCATTCTAAATAAAATTAAACGGATTCAGCAGCTATGATTTTCTATGTCACAAAAAGAAATTTGTTTATTTACGTTTATTTACAAACGTATCCTTCTTTGTTTCAGTGTACTGTAAAAGTTCGATGAAAAAGAACCCTCGGGTCTGTGCTGTTTCTTAGATCGTACAGTTCCCGTTTTCTTACATCGAATATTTACCGTACTCGCCGAAAAAAGGTACCAGATTCACCTAGAACGCACCGTATCTAAGAAAAGCTAGTTCCAAAAGCGAGATCAGGGATTGAAGCGCCACCCCAATTTCCAAAAACAAAATCAGTGCGAAAAACAAGATGAAACCCCACCCGTATTCGGCTCGAGCAACCGTTGGCTCGAGGGAAATCGAATCTCGCAGGGCGGGTTGAAAATTGAGGGGGTTGTCGGAGGCATCAGGAAATTGGGTGGTTAATCAGAAGCCCTCTGTCAGGCAAGATACAACGTTTTGTAAGAATGAACGACTCTGTTTCCAGAATTAGAACGAATCGCGAGTGGAAGGGTTCGACAGCCTTACCTTTGACGTGGAAGCAAGCTTGCTCTAGAACAGAGATCTCCCGGGAAATTCTGTTATTTCAGATACTGTTTTCAATAAACGTTGATAATATCGATGTGTCACGCATCTCTGCTAAATCCAACGCAGACCTAACCCAACGTGATTTATTTTCAATAATACTGTTTTTTCGAACCACTTCAGTCTCAAAATTGAATCGGGTTTATTCCGGCAGTTTTAATATCAAGGATAGTCAAATAAAAAATTTAACGTTCAAATACCAAACTAAATTATCCAATTGAAACCTATCCACATGATTTTCAACAATTGTACTATACCAGAAGGAATCTTAAAAATAATTTAGTAATGCCCAACGCAATTATTAAAACGTCAATTAAATTAACCATATCGACTCTAAAAAAATGATGACGTAGATTTTTCTCGAGTTCAACATTATTGAGACATCTATTCAATTAGCGTTGGACTGTTACCTCTAAAAAATTATGGTATGCAGATTTTTCTCAAGTTTAAATTTCGGGCTTTGTCCATTCAGCTTATTCGAAACACTGCGGAGAAGGAGGGTTGACGGCGACGAAAAATGGGGTGCGAGAGGGTTAAAACCGGCGGCGTGGTCGGTCGAAAAAAGGGTTAGGCGAGGGTGAAAAAACGTCACCGATCCGGGCCGGTCGTTATTGCGATTTCCAGTTCAGTGGTATCTACATAATACGAGTCGCGTACAAACGAGCCGTCGCAATATTTCACCGTGCAGAAACACTTGGAACGACTCGGTGGCTCGCGCTCCACGCGCGGAATATTTGTTATGGGCCCCGGCCAATTCTGTTTCCATCAAAAGTGGGATTAGCGACAGAGAAGGATCCAATTGAATACGCCGGCTCTCGAATCCGGGGATCACCGTTTTTCAAGAAGCCGCACACGCTCGATCGGTACATTGTTGATTCTGTTCTTCCTTTTTTTTCCGGAGTGGGAGGTTTTTGTTTTGTCGCCGTCCGGAGGTCGTTCGAGGGAATTTATTGCGGGAGCACGAGGAAATGAATGGATGTGGATACGGCTGGTCCAGGGCGTGCGGAAGATTTGTTTCGAAGACGAGAGGTTACTTGGTATCCTACGGTAATCGGTTATCGCTGTTGCACCGAGGCTGGAGGCTGCAGTGACTCGAAAAAATACATAGATACGCGAGTACTGAAAATTTCAGCGTAACTGTTCAATTGATTCATGAGTTAGAAGCGATTAAAAGTGGTGAAAATTATATTTTTCTGCGATTTTCACTAGTTTCAGTTGTTTATTACCCGTAAACCAATCGATCAATTGCGATGAAAATTTTGCACGTATACAATTTATATGAATCTGCAAAACACATTTTTTAAATTTTCGTTACAGACCCTTTTTTTTCACAATTCCGACTAAATTCATTTTCCTTTTGTTTTCATATTCATTACACGACATCTAGATAATTAATCCTAGCTAGGTATAAAAACTGAAGTCGTTTGGTCCATTTATAAAAAAGTTATTCTGATTTAAAGGTTGTTCTATGAGTTATGTAATCGAATTTATTAGTTCCAGACAAGCAACAAGCAGAACATGAAACACAACATTGACCTGAAAAGAAGTAATTCTCTCGCTGCACAAACTCCAACAATTCCCTACGACCGACCGTCTAAGAACATAAACATACCCTCATAAACACCAAGCTTACGTCACCAGCTCCCCGCTTTGAGTCTACGTTATCTCCAACGCGCTACAATGGTTACCATAAAAATCAAAATTAAATTGCTCGAAGCAAAGAGCTGCTAGTAGAAGCACTCAACAAATCGACGACTGACCTTCTCGAGACGCAAACACAGTGGGTAACCATTAGAGTGGAATTTAGCTATAGTTGTTGAAAATTATTTTGCTAGGTTCTTTTAGGCTCACCCTCAAAATTTGTGATGAATGTCGAGAAAATAATCTGGGAAAGATTAAATCACAATAGATACAAAATTTAAAAATTTTTAAATTTAAAAATTTTCAAATTTCAAATTTTCAAATTTTCAAATTTCAAATTTCAAAATTGTTGCGCGTCGGATTCCCACGGTTCAATCGACCCCAAATTTTTTCCAGATCATTGTCTCAACACTTGTCACAATTTTGAAAGGTGAGACTGAAAAAATTTTGTGGTCAAAAAATAAGGTCCACCCTAGTAACTACATAGTATACAAAAGCATTAAGAAAAACGAACAATATATTTCGAAAGTAGAAGGTTCGAGCTTTGAAATGAGATCTGGTGAAATATTCGACGACGATTTTTCGCGGAGTTACAACATCTTGCGAACATTGGCAATTTTTGAATAAAAATTTCTCGGGTCCTTTCTCATTTTGCACGCCGGTGTATAAACCGAGTTTCGTGGCCTAAGACTTTTCTGCGCAGAGTACCGCGTCTCCGGCTTGTTCCACTTTTTCGTCGGCCGTCGAAGAAAAGCGGCAATATCGACGAGCAATCGGCTCCCCGGTTTTTCCCCCGTTTCACACCCGGCCCTTTACGGTTCCGCGCGAGTTCTATTAAAAGTGAAACGCCCGAACCCGTTTTATTTTCTCGCGGGAGGGTCGCAGTAAAAGCGAGAACGCAAGCTACCACCGATTTCGCTAATGACCGGCCGTAAAACGCCCCGTGAAATTTTCGTCCTTTATGAGAGCGGCGTGAGGGGGGTGGGGGAAAACTGGGTCCAGCCGTTTCGCTTTTGCGGGGGTGGACAGAGAAAGGGGTCGCTGGCCAGGAGCGGCTGGCGTGGTTATATTCGAGCCACGTTCCTCGATACATCGTCAAACCGGCCTCTCTCGCGAACTTCTTCAATTTCCGTCGAATACTCGGCCGGGTAATCGACGGGTCTCTCGCTTCTACACCGCTCGAATATGAAAGAACTCTTCGTGACTTCCGCTCATCGTACCCGGCCACGCAGCCGCCACTTCTGAACGCGAGTATCGATGCTACCCTCCCGCAACGCTGATTTCGGGTTAACGACACGCGACCCTACCACCGTGGTCTCTTTTTTCCCTTCTCTCTTCTTCTCTCTGTGTTTTAGTTTTATTGGCCCGCAGACCGAAAGAGCCTGCTACTCGGCTTGCGAAATACGAGCCACTTATGCCTCGCCATATCTGGGTTGCCCTTCCAGCCCTATTGCCCTGAATTATTACTCGAGGGTCAGCGGCGTTACCTCTTCATTAGTAAATTATTAGGCGCTCTCGTAAATAACTTGCATTCCCGGCTATCGGGAAAGCAGTAAATAGTATCGAACTGACGTGCGCTACGGTGCTAGTTGATTTCTTTGCGCGTGTTGAATTTGTTGTTTCGGTTTGGCTGGGGATTGAACGGTCACGAAAGTCTAGCGTTGCGACACTAGAACTACCAAGCCCTAAACGAGACTGATATAATACAATATCCCTTTATAACAGGATTTAATTAATTCCTATCTCCTATCTTATGGTAACATGGACTCGAGTAAATAAGTATTTCCAAAAAAATTTCTCGATTATTTCTATAACTTCACGAATTGTAACAGAAAAAATCTGCAATCAAAAATATTAGGGGGACCGAAAAGTAATCAAAATTTTTTCGATGAGCTCATTCACAGTTAGTGTCGATGGACTTCTTTGAAAAGGGAATCGAACAACTGTCTTTACGCTGGCACAAACTGTTAGAAAATGATGGAAATTATTTTGTTGATTTTTTAAATGAATAAATGTTTTTCGCCAGCAAAAGAAATCTTGACCACTTTTCGATCCCCCCTAATAATCTTATTTTCCCTATAAGTCGTATGGCCTAGTTATAGTTATATTTTTCAGTGTCAGAATATTAATGCGAGCTACTGTATATTGGTAAAGACGGGAAGAGAATATTCTGACTTGCGGCTCTAAAACGAACCAAAAAAGGACGTTTAATCTTCTGATCAAAGGATACCCAATGATAGATCGTGGTCCAAAATCTGAAAAACGATCTGTCACATGGCGACGACACGGCTCTGCCGGCGACAGGGCATCGGCGAACGAGTCGACAGCAGCATTAACCAACAATAGAGGTTAATTTCGTGATTGACGCTAATTTTGATTAGCGCACGCGGCTTCACCAACGTGTATGCATCATCAACGATGCGCGCCGATAAGAATTAGATGAACCCTTTGTCGCCGGGACGACAAAACTGCGTGCACTGTGGGAACATTGTTCCCGGCCGATGCTATTGACTGCCGATGCTGGTATCAATTTCAACGTAACCGGAGGATCGCTGGACCCTTTGCTACAAAAATACTCGATTACAATCGGTGCTGCGATCGTTTGAGCTTCGGTGACGCGCGTACGCGACAGGGAAGTCGCTAGCCTCGAAGGACCTCGTCTTTCAACGGAAACGAAGTGCACGCTCTAAGTTGAGACGTTTTATTTGCAGATTGTGCTCGAACTGTATAACTCGACTATAATACGCTTCCATCTTCTATGAAAAGCTAACACTATGTTGCTTAGACTATACCCGGCCTCGGACCTGCTATGCATGGTTAACACTGTGTTGCTAAGCTGTGTTGTTCGAGGTTTGACGAGCGAGTTCGTGCAACAACTCTAGCGAATAATTTATTGATATAAGATTTTAAGGACATTATTAACGCTGGAACTGGCAAAAGGGTCGCTTCGGATTCCTGGCTTCATAATTACTTGGCCCGGTAAAAGTGTTTACGGGAAAATCCGTTCCATGGATCAATTCACTCGCGAGCAAGCTACAGATAATAATAATAAATCGAGATCTGAATGAACGTTGTCATTTCTACGGCACGTGAACAAATAAACATTTTCGCGGTGTAGCAAAACAAGCAGATGGGAAAATATTTAAAGAACAGAACTTGAAAAGAAATTGATCTATCCCAGTAGAAGGATGTTAGGAGAGACAGTGTACATTTCCTGTCGCAACCGCAATATGTGGGTGCTCAAACTAATTGTTAGAGAAAACGGGGCGAACAGAAGAGCACAGAGAAATAGAAGGAAAACTGTACTACGATAATAAACACAGGAAAAATCAAGAGCCAGAGAAAGGGGGTCGAGCAAACAGATCTCGGACGATGTAGACGAAGAAATTTCAAGCGAAGCAGAGAAAGTATGTGGACAAGCAGGAGAACAAATCGAAGAACGCAAACTCCCGCGTTCGTACCTTCCGTTTAATAGCGTCTAACGTAAGTAGAGACGAGTAAAGTCCTCGCGACCGCAAACGTATAGTGTGTCAAGTGGGTAGCGCCACTCTAAGTCAGCCACCCCCGAAACCTAACATTCCGCAGCGTCGGTTTAGGGAAGAAGTTGAACACCCGGTAATGAAACAGCCGATTCCGCAACAGGATCGGCAGGGGGTTGGACGAATAGCCTCGCAGGTGCAGTCTGCAAGGGTGGCTGCTGGTGAACGTGCAGGGGAAGGAAGGGGGTGGCGCGACCGTTGAGAGGGTCGAGGTGGAGAGAAGCTATGGGGGTAGGGGTAAGCGAAGTCTCGTTAAAAATACACGCGTGACAAGGTCCTTTACGCGACGCGACTTGGTCGCGTGCTATCGCGACAAGGCTCCGGGGGTTGGGGGTGCTTTATAGCCGACACTCGTTAGTAATTGAATACTTCGTCGAGAGGAGGGAACGCGCCGCGCCGGGGTGACATTGTTGTTCGTGGCTTCCGTCGCGCGAGCCTCCCTTTAAAGCGCAGTTCACACGCGTTACCGTAAGTGCAAGGATACTGGGCTTTACTATCGCACTCTTACACACTCTCTCTCTCTCTTGTTTCGTTATCGGAGATCTTCCTGCCGAACTTCAGGATAAATGTTGAGAAATGCACAGTGAGAAACAGTGCTTCAGGATTTTCATTATTTCTAACGTATAAATTTCTAAGATTTTGTAGCTCGAACAATATTTTGGATTTGAAAGTCCTTTTTAGAATGATCATTTCTTTAGAGCAAGAAGCAGTGTAAGAGCAAGCTAGTGTAAAAACTTTGGCGGCGCAAAGGAAAGGGCGAAAAGGAAAGGGTGCGTTTCGTTCTAGGCCCGCTAGAGGACTCATCGGTAAGACTATCTAGCGGGCCCTGTCTTAGACTTAGACGATGGGATACTAGAAGGCGGTTGAGAATATGTATAGGAATCGGTGACGAATCAGGTAGAAGCGAGAAAGGTCTTGAGTATCTGTCCATTTTGTGGCAAGCGTAGGAGGTAGCCGCTACAAGACTTTCAAAAATTATAAAATAAAACCTAACCCATACCTGACCTAGACCAGTCCTTTTGGGAAAAATCATTTCTTCAGAGCAATAAACATAGATGACAATTCTCAGACTGCTATGCGCCAGACTAGGGGACGCGAGTTGCAGGCTATAGGGGTGTGTGCAAGTTCGATGGAATTAACCAGACGCAGGTAAGGGTTGGAGGGCGGCCAGATTGAGAGATTTACCGGCTACGGGTGGTCAGGTGGCCGGTTATTTATGAAAAAAATCGATGCTCGCTGCTCGAAAGTATATTTCAGAGGGATGACGGGGGTGGCGTGTGTAGGTATGAGAGCCCGGGCGAAAGGAGAGGGTTCGAGAGAGTGAGACGGAAAGAGGAACGGGCAGAGTGGTGCGGAGAGAGAGAGAGAGACAGAGAGAGAGAAAGAGAGAGAGAAAGAGAGAGAGCGAGTGCCAGAAGGGTCCATAAAATAGTTCGTGTAACGATATAGCGCGGCGGTTCCCTGAGCGAGTAGAACGGACTCGGCGTTAACTTAGTCCTATGATTGACGGTTTCCGGTTCCGGCTTGCCCCGGCCCCCGACTGATATATCACGACTCGCCGGATGTCTGCGCAAAAGCATCGCCGCAGAATTATTGGCCGGTCACGCGGACCTGCCCTTATCGAATTTCCACGCTCGAAACCGAGCCTAATGTTTCCCCGGAATGGGAATTTTCGACCGCGCACTATACTCCGCTCGACGTCTCGCTGCGTCCGCCATTGTCTTCCCCCGCGAGGACCGGACAATGCCAGCGGATCCTCAACGACGATCTATAACGCCGAAGAAATGTCTACAGTCTCGTTCTACTCCGATGTCGTGGATCCGTTTATCCCTGAAAACAATTTATCATAGTCATAAAATGTTCTTAACACCAGGTTTACATTGAAAACTCGAATATTTTCAATTTACGATTATTGAGATGCATTCAGGAGGAATTATGCAAAAAATTCATTTCTTTGGGTACCATATTATTAAAAAATTGATACAAATTTGGATATCCACGTTCTTGCCATTTTCATAAACTTTCAGTGCTACGTAAACTGTCTGGTACTACGCACGATGTTTACATAAAAAATCCTAACCAATAAACATTACTTCCACATTAATATATTTTTGTAATGTTCCAGAGTTGGTCAAAAATTTTTCAACTTTTTTTTACGCAAGTTTCTAGGGGTGACTTTGTAGTGCAAGGACATTATACGTCCGAAAGCCAACAACCACACAGTTCGTTGCAACCTTTATAAGACGACCTCCGACCCCAGCATACTTAAGGTCATCATCCGATCTTGAACGCAGCCGAAGCTCCGCACCCTCGTTGCACTTCTTCCGAGATCCGGCGCACTTTTATAGCGAGCAGCTCAACCAGGCGCATTCGGCGGTTCCATTCAGGTGTTCCCGCATTCCAGACAGCCCCACTCTCCCTCTCACTCCTCCCATCAATTAACCCGGGGCCGAATCTCGAGTCTTTCGCGGCTAGGTTGACAGGAACCCTCCGGTTCACGTCGACGAATTAAAGAACGATCGAGCCTCGACTATACCGGGTTCCCCGTCGCGTCGTCAGATACCGGGCGAAACTCTCGGCTACGACGTTTCTCCCCATCCGTCGTCGTCGACGGTTCGTTATTACCAGCGGCGTCGAGAGCGGCAGACTGTGCGTCGTTGGTAACGCAGCCGCCCTCTTACCTCTTGCCTCCGCACACTCGCAGGTGAGTACGTCCTTCAGAGCGTCTGAGCCGCGGCGTTACACCTGGCCCCGCCACTGTGCCTGCCTGAAAACTAGTCGTTGAACTTCCGAACAAGTTCAATGTCCGTGCGCGTTCGATTCCGAACTATAGAGGTTGGACTGTCCGTCAACATTCGGAAGACTGGTTCTCACGAATGTACAGGTGACTATCTTGGATCTAGGCAGTTCGACATTTTTTTTTTTTAACATTTTTAATCAAATTTTATTGTTTACCAGCGTTCCGTATCATGGTCATATTATTTCGCTTCCGACACACAAAAATTAGCAGTGTTTGTTCTAGGTCGCAAACACAAGACGTAGTACAAATCTTCAATTATGTTTACGAAGTGCATATAACACGGTAACTGGGATTATGTATAATTACGGGTATAAATTCGGTGAATGTGATAAATTCTTGAATATTTATCAAATTAACCGGCCAGATAAATTAATAAAATAAATGTAGAATTAACCTAGACTTAACTCAGGCCAAATTTAGTGGTGAGTATATATGTAATTAGTTTGGTGATTATGTATGATTGCCGATTATTATATTTAATAACCATTAAATTTGTTCTGGGTTAGGTCTGAGTTAGATCTGCGTTAGTTATGGCCGGTTAATTTGATAAATATTCAAGAATTTATCACCGAATTTATACCGGTGATTAATAATCACCGGATTCATCGCATTTACCGTAACATATACAATCAATCTGTTTGCGAAGTGAATTATTAGATTAATCATTTATTAAATTAGACATTTTTTAGTATAGCATTCCACAGCATAATATAGCATAGAGAGTATAGTATAGTATAGTGAATACCATGGTCCTAAAGGACAGTTCCTAGTTCTGCGGGGTCGAAGCGAAAGACGGAAGGAGAGTCGACCTTTAAAACGTCCTTCAGCGGTTAAAGTTCAGCCATCTTGGTAGGCAAACCTAGTGCTGCCATCTGTCGCGGTAAATTTTACTGGTTTGCCTACCAAGATGGCTGAACTTTAACCGCTGAAGAACGTTTCAAACGTCGACTCCCCTTTCGTCTTTCGCTTCAACCCCTCCACATTATGCACCGTCCTTCAGGTCCATGGTGAATACAGCATAGTGTGTGCACTGTGGTACAGTAGAGGGGATGAGCAGCGCAAGTGTAAGTGTAAGAAATTCCGTCAAATTTAATCGAGCACTGCTGCACTTTTGTCCCAGCTAGTTCCCGTCACTCTTGTGCGTCCCCGGCGTGGTTACGGATGCAACAACGGCGCGTCGCCCCCAGTTTCGTTAGAAATCCACTATTTTCCCTGGTCATGAGTTACGAGGAGCCCGGTTGAACAGTGGTTAAAAGCGGCTCGACCCTAATTCTTCCGCAGTGGACGTTAACAGCCCTAAAAGGGATAACCACGTACATGGCCTACGTGATACTAGATACAGCTGCGCGGGGAGGAGGGGTATCTATAATTCATGTAATCAATTGGCGAAACGAACGATATAACTTAGCCATGGTACATTCGGTTTTACGATCGTTTTAGACCTGCCCGGGACACATTTCCGGTCTTCCGGGCGCCGTTTATCGCCGCGGATATATTCCGAGGACGTTGCCGGCTCTGACAGTCTCTCTCTCTCTCTCTCCCTCTTTCTCTTTTTCCGCGCTTCAGTTTGACCCGTTGAATTTCAATTAATCCGTCTTGCGCCGTTTAATTGTTCAACGACGGAGCGGCGCCGTGCGGCCGGCTCAATGCAAATGGCCAAAAGATTATCACCGGTTGTTTGTTATAATAACAGGTTCGAAAGTAATTAGGGGGACCGGTAATTACGGATCTTTTATCAGTCCGCGCACTTTTATGTGACATTAGGTGTTTCAGCGTGGAAAAGATCGTGAGAGAATGATTTTATTATGTTAAATTTCAGATTTTTGTGACGTTTTATCTCATTACGTTCCTGTAGTGTTATTGCTGTCAAGAGAGAAAGTGTTGCTTTTAAAAGTCGAATAATCTGAAAATGTGACAAAGTCCTCGCTCTGTGTTCCGAATAAGCAAATTTAATTTTTTTTTATTACCATTGATCAGGTGTTTTTCGTGTCAGTATTCATTGAAAGGCGAGAACGCAAGGATCGAGTTGGTCGGAGTCTGAAGAAGATCGTTGTACCGATGGTACTGGTTATGGCAGGCAATAGTTGCGCCTGACCTAAGCTATGATGGACATTGATTACGTCGGGCTTAGGTTCTGTTACGGTTAATAAGATCCAGGCTCGCGATAGCTTTGAGTTATGACGGACTTAGGACACGGCGAATCTAGATTGGACGAGTGTCGGAGACGGTAATTAACTTGGGAGGCCTCGGGACCTCGATACTCATAAATTAATCATTGCTACCGAAGAACCTAAGTCCTCTTTAATCCTAGAACATTTCAAATCTGAAACATTTGACAACTCTTCGATGTTAAAACGCAAAGAATGTTTAGCACCAGAGCTACCATCGGATACTGTCATATTATTTCGAATCTAGTGAAGTCACTGACGAAATAGGTAAACGTCCGCATAGCTGTTGCGTCTCGCAATTACTGCGACGAATCTTATTTCATCAGGAAATCTGCGTCGTAGTTATCCGGCAGATTTATTCACCGCCACCGTCTCGCCCGGCTGAGCTACAGTGACCGGGCTATAGTTCGAAAGAGAATCAAAGTAGCACAGCGGAGGTGTTCTCGCGGAAACAATCTCCTCGGGTGTAAGGAGGTACGAAGCTAGATGAAGCGCGGCCGGGTATCTAATTCCGGTATCACGAGTGGGCCGGATGACTTTCCAGACTCCTCGGTCCTTCCTCATCATCGTAAAGTTTATGCCGCGCCGTGTTGTATACGGTTCGCTGCGCTATTACATCGTTCGGGGGGTGGGGTTGGGGGGTGAGGGGGTGAAGCTCGGTCCACGGCCGGTCTTCGGGGAGGGTGGCTCGCCGCGACGAGGGTGGCAAGAGGGTTGCAGGGAGGAACGTCGGTGGGCACGTAGACCAAGCTTCCGAGGTGGCGCGGGACGCAATTTCAGCCGGCTCTTTATGGGCCATCACAGACGACGACTAAACTTCCGAGTTGGCCATCTTCTTCCTGCGATGTTAACTATATGCTCGTCACGGCGAGGCCGGGACAGGGGGGTGGGAAGAGAAAAATTACCCAGCGAATTCGGGCCCGGGGCGGTCTTTACGTCATACTTGTAACGCGAACAAAATTACTGTCGGTGTTCCAGCAATTTTATTGGGTCGCGACTTAACCCTTTCAACTATTTCAACTAGAAAACCAAACGTTTCTTCCGACTTATGATATTTCCTATTTGTATGTATATAATGGTATTTGGTCCCCTCGGGGTTACAAATCCATTTACATCTCCCCCTTTACCACTCTTCACTATCGCCTAATTTCAGCGGGACCTACTTTTTATTACGATGGGTTCCGAACCACCTAGTTTCCTACCTGTATGATTATTTCATTTCGTGCAATTTACTCAATTATTTAGATTTTTTTCTTGAAACCTAGAATTAGCGTTAAATATAAACGAATTTGGTAATTGTAAAAATTAATTTGACAATTATGTCATAATTTTTAAAAGTGCCTGGATGTTATCATAAATCCTCCTACAATTTGATCTTCTCTCCTATTTTTCATAAATCAATACATCACAATTTCAGGTGCTTCAAGCAACTTTCGCAGCATCAGTAAATGTTTCAAGATGATAAACTTCTGTCGTGCGTTTTTTTTTTCCACGTCAGAAACCCGTTCCGGACCAACGTGGACACGGCAGCGCGCAATATCGTCGGCGTCCTCGCGAATGAGAAAACAATAGGTAGAGATGGAAACGGTATAATCTTATTACCCGGCGAAATTACACGGAAATCCTCATTGCTCACAACGAAGAAACGACGCCACCCCCCTGGTCCCTCGCTGTTTCGTCGTTGTCTTTCCACGCGGTCCCTCTTTATCGCACCGGAAACGTTTACGCTCGTGAACGTCGAGCCGCGAGCGCGCGCTCTCGCGTTAATCCGCACAATTTCGACGCGCGATTCCGGCGAAAACGAATTCGACCGCTATTGTTCCGCGCGCACTGGGGGAAAAAAGGTATCCGCATTTGCATGAAAATATCCAGAGCCCCTGGAAAATTTCCCGAGGCCGCCGGACTGACCGATACCAGGCGCTGCCACCGCACCGCAAATGGGCAAAAAGGAAACGCGAGGATGGACTGTGTGTTGTTTTCGGGATTAGGTTGGGCGAGGAGAAATCTCCGGGTTCTTACCGTGTTTTAAGTTAATCGATGTCCGGGATAAGCTAGGCTGCTCTGTGAATCTTAATTTGCACACGGTGAACTTGGTTCTTCCGTTTTATCTTCGTGCTCTTCATTCTGGAAGCACTGAAACGCAAGCTGCAATGTTGTTTTTATTATTTCTGAAATATTCAACGTTTCATTTGATTGTTTTATTTCATTATCATTTTTCATTTAGGATGGACTAACTAGGAACGATCCGGACTCCGGAATTTCAAAAAATTATAAAACTTTGGGAATAGATAGTGTACACGAAGGCACGAAAGTGTGCTAGAAAAGTTTCTGCTCCTTAAGGGTTATAAATAAACATTCTCTTGTTGTTCTACAAAATGATTCGCGACGAGCAAGTTCTGTAAAATCAAAATCTCCCGACAAAGAATGAATTTTTCGAAACCGTGTGTTTGCAAAAACATCTCGCTCGCTTCGTCCCGAAGAACGAAGAATCCATCACGCGAAAGGCCACTTCTCCGGCGAAGGGTTAAGCCAACGTCAGCCTGGAGGGCTGGAACAGATAGGTCCCGATAAGAGTGCTCGGGAACCCGCTCCTATCTCCGGATTCTTCTTCCGTAGGCGGTTTTTGAGTTCTGTATAGTAATACCGGTGGCGCGTCCCAGTCGATCGAAGGTACGGGAACGGGACCTGCAGGGCGGTAGCATTAATTCGATTCGATCCTCGATCGAATCTACTTTTTTCATCGAGATTCGCCCCCGTAAAAAGGGTCCGGCATCGCGCGCGCGTGGTTCCGCAGCTCCGTCTTAAAAATCGCGTTTCCCGGGGAAACGCTCGAACGGTTTTATATCGGGCTCGATTCCTGATGGAAATATTTTCCGAGCCGCGAGATCTCGCCACCTGGAAACCTCGACGTGACCCAATAAACTTCCCCGGTCCATGGATTGGGGGCCGAAAAGTTCGATACCCGAAAAAAAAATAAACCGCGCTTTTAGTCGACCTGAGGCAAGAAAAAATCCAGAGAGAGAGAAAGAGAGCGAAGGGAGGAGAAAGAGAAGAAAAAAGAAGAGAAAAATAGGGAGAAGGTCGGCCACGGAAAAAAAACAACGTCGCGATCCAGCGCTTTATCGTAAATCCTCTGATCGAGACGTGCTCGAGTGGGCATCTTGAGCGGTGGACGAACGAAAAACGGGGTCAATTATGTGAAAACTGGCCGACAGGGGCTGCGGGGGGAGATGGGGGAGGGTGGGCCCCCGGTTGTTGTAAATTCGACGTGGAAGTCGAGTTGACGCCTTGTATATATTGATTATCCGTTTAGCCGGCCACTGCAATGCACCAGTCGCTCCTGCTCGGCTTCGAGTCCCTCTCGTCAATTTGCATTCCACGATTTCCCTCCCGGACAGATAGCCGCGTGCACCGATTTACATTCTCTACGCCGCCCCCGTCGCGTTTTCCCTCTTCCTCTAGCCGACGACGTTTCTTCCGCATCCGCCCTCCGCGCCGCGCCCTCCCGCTACCCGAAGGGCCCACTCGAGACGCTGTCCTCTCCATTTATATTTATTCACCGGAGTTACTTATCGGAACACAATTACCGGCCCGAGACTCGAGCCCCGAAGTCGACGGCGAAACTTTGGAAGTTCGATCGATTGCCGATACACGGGCGACCGTGTCGGACTGTAGGGGGTATGTGCTCTTTGACTCCTGCACCGGAGAGTGGCGTTCTTGTTAGTAATTGGTTTGATGAACGTTTGTTTTACATATACGCGAGGATTTCGAACGAACAAGAATAGGAACAAGAACATGACGAAGAATGCGCGTGAACAAGAGCCAAGAGCCTGGAGAAGAATCTGGGCTGCACTATCAGTTAGGAACCCAGAAATTTTCGAGTTCTGTGTGTCCAGTCCTGTACATTTTTTCGAGAAAACTCCAAATATCGAAGACCCAGCCTGCGGAGTTCACGCGTTAAAAAGTTGTGAGCGTCTAAAGTTCATTAACTTTCACTGTTTTGGACAGGTGAGGATGCCGCCATATTGGTAAGTACGGAGTTGTTGACTGAGTGGCGACGCTAGGTGGCACCACTAGGTAGTAGTAGCGCGGGCATACCCCTTTTTTACCGAGAGGAGGGGAATGTATTTACGCACCGACCCACCGAACCGCATGACCGGGGGAGTGTGGAACTCGGCCTATTTAACGGCAATACCCACTAAACCCCTCTTCTCCAGCTCTTCAAACCTGTTCACCGCCTATAGCCCGGCAGAAGTAATCGTAGAGCCCCGCTGTTCGCATATCTCCTACGATTACCTTGACGCATCATCGCCAGGTCAAGACCTTCACACAGGACATACTCTAGTTTTGAAAAGCGCGGGCATACCCCTGCCATGTAACTAATCCGGTACCGGCAGAGAGAGGTAACTTTTCCCGTGAATTCTACTCAATTTCCCTGATCTGGTGAATTGGGCCACGCTATCTGTGCCACTTCGAGTGAAATGCGCGATTAGGCCACATCTACATTTTTGTTTTCGAACAGTGAGTGCATATTCGCGATGTCGCAAGGCTCCAAGATATTTACGAACGAAGCGAACCGTCTCCGTCAATGAGAGGCTATTAAACAGTTATTATATCCTCCGTCAGGGAAAGTCGGCGAGATAAGAGGGACGATGAGTCCCTTGCACCGCGGTGCGATGCAGTAGCTGCGGACTACTTTAAATTCCGAACGGTTTCCCGAGGAATTATAGGTATGCAAATTAGTCCACGGCGTGACGTAGAATCGTAAATTATTTTCCCGCGAAGAATGATATTCTTTTCTCGCATTGCTCCAGCTTGGACCAACGTCCAAAGGAACTTGGCCGATACTCGGACTTCGTTAGTGGGTTTCTTGATTATTTCGTGAAATGTAGAACCACCGTAGAGTCTACAAAATATTCGCTTCCCGCGGTGCTGAATCTGCACGTAGATTTATTATCAATTTGCCCCGATGTTATTCGATTGTTCTACCGTTCCATTGAATCGATATGCTTTGAGGATTGGTTTGTTTCTTTTTTAATCGGAATTCGGTCAGTGTGCAATATTCTGTAAGAAGTGGAACGTTGGACACACTGGAACGACAATAAACTTTTATGCTGCGTCAGCGTCGTAACGGCACATCTATTTCTGAAAATTTAGGTTTGTGGATAAATTGGCAATTTAATCATCGCGATTTAACCCTCTATAAAGAGAATTTCTTTTGAAATGCGAAAAATATTTTCCTTGAAGTGCCGAATCGTTTGCCAGAGTTGAGGGATACGGTCACCCTTAACACTATTTTTCCCGGACACGTTAAGCAACGCAAATGGCCAGCGAATCTGGAAAAGCAACATCCGATTTAATCTCAGCCCCTTCGCGTACTAAATTCCAACAAACTCCCTCCCACGCAACGCCCACCCCCTGTTCCGTGCCACGCAGTGTCCGGTAGGCATATTTACTAATCCCTGTGGATTTATGATCCCGGCTCGGCACGATGTTCAACCGTATCGCATCGGTTATTAGCCCGCAGCCATTTATTGTTTCCCGCTGTCGAGCTTTGCGTTTCTGTGCGTCACCTTCAAACCCCGTTTGCGCTTTTCAATTCTCTTTTAGCTCGCCGATGTTCCGAGTCCAACATCTTCGCGCCATTAAATTTTACTTCTGCAGTACAACACCTTTGTACCTTCAAATCCTCAGTACACTTACTGTAATTATGCAAAATCAAAACGTTTATTTCTTTTCTTAATAATCATGGTAAATCGAAAGTAACGGAATACGTCGGTTCTTTAAATGTTTGATTATAAATTGCATAATAAATAACTTAGGAGTCATTGAAAGTCGTCGTGTTACGAGACACCCTGTATACTCTTTCGGGTAGTCGGAGCAACCACGAAGTAAGAAGACCTCGAGGAAGAAGCCGCTAATGCAGCTTGTCTCCGACAACGCGTTCTTCCAGGTACTCCAAGCTTCCAGAATATCACGAAATCCATTAGCCCGCCGAAAGTAGCGACCGGGAACTTCAATCAAGCCGACGGAAGTCCCTGTTCAGCCCCGGTTCCGAAGTAACCCAGATCCCGCAAACTTCTCGGCGAGCCGTTGGTTCGTTTGAATTTTTGATTCGCCGTTGATCGGCGGTTTTCATTTCCATTCTACCGGGACCGTGGGCGCGCAACTTGCCATTCAAACGTTACGTCCGGCAGCGGATCTACCGATCCTACTTATCGCCGCGGTAGAACACGAGGGCCGCGATTAATTTCCGCAGGCTAGCGTTCACCGGCACGCTAAATCAGCCGGCGGCCACGCGTCCCACCCTCCTCCCTCCCCCGCCCGCCCCACCTCTCTGCAAATTGTCGACGGTAATGCATCTGCAATTTCCGTCGGTTCGAGGAGCTCGGGCTACCTGGCCGAAACTTCGCCGGCACGGTAATAACGGCACGGAGGAACCCGTGGCGACGGGTTCTCGCCCCAATATTCGGACACGGTTGATTCCCGTGCGCAGCCGCCCCTCGCCCGGACGACCACCGTAACACCCCCATTCCGACGCGGTACCAACACCGCCATGTCCGACCATTGCGGCAACTTTCTACTTGAGCCCGCGATATTGCACCGAAATTGTTGCGTGCCGGAATTTATGCAAATTCGCTGCCTCGCGATTACACGCCGCCTCTCGAACCACCCATTGATCGGCGCGGTGCGGAGGAACGGGGTCTCAGAAAGGGTCGAGCCGGACCAACTTGGACAACTCGTTCCGGAACGTCTTCGGAGACAAGGGTGCTTTCAAGTTCCACCGTTTCGGGTTACGACTAATACGTTTAGGACCCGGTTTATCTGAGAGATACAGGGGTCGTTTATTAAACCCTGGAAAGTCCTGGGGTCGAGTTAGTGATATGCGGATTTTACGCGTTTACGGCGAAAATTGTTAAGTGAAACGTGAAGCAGTCAAAACTGCGAAAAGAGTTAGGGTAAACCGAAGCGAATCGAATCGAAATAAATAGTTGAAATTTGTTATGTTGTCCTGATCCCTCGCCCTATTACGAATGTTCATGATAAATGGTTACTTGTTACGAATTTATAATAAAATATTACCTAATTTTAACTATTTTTTTTTTACCATGAAATGCTAAGTGCTCCGATTCGCCTCGGTGAAGTTAAAAGAGTTTAACAAACCAATAGAAGTTCTCAAATCATGAAATCTCTCGCACCAAACGTTGTGCAACATTTTGCAAGCGCCACCAAACAGAACGAACCGGAACGAACAAGCACGAAGCATAAACCGTTCTCGCAGCGGATCTGGAATCCTCGTGTTCCTTCGAACGCGGAGGTGGGCAAACAATCGGCTCCAGGGGGAGAATCCACGAGTCCTCGTTCCCCGCATTAAACTCGAGCCGACCCGGCGCGACTCGTCTCGACTCGACGCGACTCAACTTTTCGCGATATACTGCGCGGGCCAAAGACTAGGACGAGGGGCGGATGTATCCACTTGCAAGGTCGTTTGCACAGGAAAACGTCGTAGTTGATGTTAATTCACGACGTCAACCCCCGGTGGATCATCAAGCCCATTAGTCGCGCAGCCTGGCGAACCTCCTGGCATGGAAATGGTCTGTTTACAGGATCACGGTCGACTGCGTTTAATTTAGCAGCCGCTCCACGCCCGCCCGGAGACGCCGGGCGTCGACGTCGACGTCGGCGTCTACGACGTAGATACACCCGAATTCGAATCTCATCGTCAAAGCGGAATACTGGAGCAAGCGGTTCCGACCGATTACCCATCGTGGCCTTCCTCTTTGACGAACCTCGTCTCCTAAAAATCGCCGATGAAATCGCGCGACAGCTACCCCTGATTGTCCGAGGAGAAATTTCACCGTCTCAAATTTGTTTCCCAGTTTATTGGCCAGCCTTTACGACTGATCGGGGGACTGCGACGCAGATTGGACGACCTTGCTGCGCACCTGACGCCCTCAGCGACATCTTTCGTCCAAGGTTATGGGAGCTGTTTACTCGGCGCTGGATCAACCGGTAAACGAGACGTCGGGAACGTCAAATTCTTCGAATTTTATATATTTCACACAGTAATAGTATAGCTGAAGAATGCCTCAGAAATCGCACAGGTCCACTTCACGCTGCGTTGATGCGATTCCGTTCAAGAAGACCCCAAAAAAATCATTCAAGTTCTCGGGGCCTCCAGTGGTCTTGATCCGGCACTGGCTGTACTCTTGTCGACGTCGAGAATCAGTCAGTGTAAGTAAACACAAGCGTGCGTCGTTCCATGCGGTGTTCGTGTAAAGTTTTGTTTTTTCATTACAACTTTTCCGTAGCTTCTTCCAACGTATGTATACACGAGATTTTCCGCAGCTCCGCACCGAGAACAAGAGCCCCCCTCACGCTGTGTTAATCGCCGCGCCAATTTGCAAGAGCGCGAGACAACTGCAAAATCGACACAACTCTAATTATCGACCCGAACTTCGCATTCTCCAGTGAAAGTCGATGAATGCTGGAGGGCCCGGACTCAAGGGGCGAGTAGTCTCCAGGACCCTCGAATCACAATTTGGATTCCAAAAGACAGGCGGAGGTGCTCGAGTGGGTCGGGGCGGGCGCTTTGATCGTCGTTTAATTGGTCCGCCGTTTCCGGCGAATGCAAAAATACAAGATGCGTATGTAAATATGGCGGCGAGCGGGTCGCCGCCATCGGGATCACAGGGAACGATAATAGCGAGCCACGGCGAACGAAGATTTCCAGGAAAAGGAGGGTTCTGGGTGTGGGGTTGGAAGGAACCGACGGAAGGGATTCGCAGGAAGCCAGCCTTTGACTAGGCAAATGAGCAGCCTCTCGTGACGATCCCTCCCCCCTCCCCCTATCTCTCTACCTCTGTCAAACAAAAGAAGAGGGCACCATCTGTGGGCGCAACCCTTACAGCGAAGTACCTCCGAGCCGTCTCCTCCCCGTTTAAACCCTTTGGCCTCGCCGAAGATGAAAGATGCATGCCTAGACCGCCTCGCTCTATCTCTCTTGTCTCAGATGCTCAGATGCTCAGACGCCCGGCCACTTAGCGATAAGATCGTTCATAACGGCACAGGATTCGCCGCTTAAATGGATCAGGAAAACGACACTACCCTCTGTTTACCGACTGTTGCGATCGCTAGCCAATTTGTCGGCCTCCAGAAGCCACTGCAACCATTTTTACGAGACCTCTTTTCTCGTCTTCCTGGCGCTCTCTTGGACGATTTACGAAACAGGACTCCTGAAATTGGCGCCGTTTGCAAGGTCTGGTACACGGTAATACGTGAAAAATTTTAGACCCAAATTACAAGACTTTTAGGGTTCGATTAAATTTTTTATGATACCTTAACGCACGCGCCACGTTTGGCCGATTAAAATGACTCCGAACATGACACGATTCGATTCACATTTGCTTATTAGATACACGATATCGTCGAACCTCGATTATCCGAATCAATTAGTGTAAGCGCATCACTGATGTACAGTTGCAGTGCATCTGAAAATGTGCTTGCACCTCTCGTGCAACGATTTTTGCAACTTCTCTTTTTCCTGGGGCTTAAGACTTCTCTTGCTCAACCTATGGCCAAGACATAAGACTCGTAAAATTGGCACCATTGACAAGGTTAAACCAGGTTTTACGGCATCGCCCCCGCAGAGTATTAGAACGCTGGAAGATGAGGCGCGCCTGGAAAAGTTATTGGAAAATTGCTTGGGACTTTGAACAAATTTTTATCTACGTTTCGGACCGGACGAGAGAAAGTTTATTTTCCATAGTACGTTAGTAGTGGTTTACGATCGTACCTCGGTGGCGGTGCAGATTGTAAAGCGTTTATAGGGTGATTAAGTGTTATTTGCTCGGGTTGCTGTATCGTTTGATTTGTCTGGGAACAGAGGAAAGGAAATACGTTATTGATGGTTGAGCTTCAAAGGAAGTGCGTGCTTACGATGAGCATGAAGTTGTTGTTTCTTTTAGAATGTTAACGATTAATCTGATTTGATGGGCTTGCAGAGGAGATTGTTAGGGGAGGGGTTGCATCAATTTTTACGGGGTGGAAGCTGGTTCGCGATTGTATTGACTATTCGATTGCGTGATTTTTGTAGAAGAAATCAAATTAGCAAAGATATATTTAAATCGCAATTTTAATTATACAGTTTTCAAATGGAAGTATAATGTATATTTGTATTTCATAGTGCGTGTATATTCTACTTTGTATTCTACTTGATAATTATATTTTTGTTAAATTAATTTCATATTGACAAGCTTGCGTTCATGGTCAAACAACTATTTTCACTAAATATGCACTAGGTGTACAATATGTACAGCAATTTCGACGGGTACACCAATAAAAATCGGAACAATTCCGCCAAAAATGTCGGTCCTCCGAAAAATTCGCGGGGAATTAAAAAAAAATCAATTCGCATCGCGCGGTTAAAAAAATCTGGCCAGCAGTGTACGTAGCGTGGACAGGTCGGAACGGTGACGATTATTTTTCAAACAGGAGTTAATCGCGTCGATGGCTCAGGAATCGGATCCCCAGCGAGTGTTTCCGGGTCGTCGGCGTCCATCGTCCTGGGTTTATCTGCAGAGAAAAATCTCGACGGTCCGCGGACAGACGGTGATTCGATTTCCAGTCGACCCCGTAGACTCGTAGGAGTCGTGGGGGATCGATAGGCATCCAGGACGCGAATGCAGCCGCACGAGAAATCCCGGGAATCGCGACGAGAGCCGCGTAAAATCGACTAGCGATGCGATATTAATGCAACCCCGTTGGAAGAGACTACGAGGGAGAGCGAGAGAGAGAGAGAGAGAGAGAGAGAGAGAGAGAGAGGGAGAGGGAGAGAGGGAGAGGGAGAGGAGGTGGGGGAACTCAGTGTATGCAGTACGATCGAAACGTTCGCGTGCTTCCGCGATGATGGAACCCGTAACGTCCGACTGCCATTGTTATTTCCTCGAGGCGATCTCTCGAGTTTATCGTGGATAAAGTCGACCTTAACTCTCGTCCTTTATGACCTCGTGTGTGTGTGTGGGTGTGTGTATGCGTGTATAAGTGCGAGCTCTAACTGCATCAACGAGGGGATGTAACGCGTCCCCAAGACGATCTCGTAAAAGATTTGTAAGCTCCGTTATCAGGAAACCGTAAATTCTTATTATTATTATCATGATTATACCGTCCTTACTGGGTGGGACGTAATTGGACGTGAACCTTACAGGTCTGTGAGAAGAGTTGCCTCTTCACCCTTTATCTTCTAACGCTGTATGATCGCTTTAGATCGATCTCGATTAATTAGAAATTTTTTCAGTAATTTACATTAGGCTCTGAAACAATAGAAGCTGGATTTTATTGTGTTTGATTTTGATGTTGCTTTAGTGTGCGATTAACCCTTTAACTGCGGGTACTTTTAGCACAGCCGATCGCTCTAAACGCAAAAAAAAAAAATAACGATAAGTGATATTCTGTTTTAACAGAATTTTTTTATTGTATTTATTTTATTTTTATTTTAGCGGCATACAAGCCCCAGCCGCTAATTGATATTGGCAAAAACCACACCCGCCTCTGGCTATAATTTTAGTGTGTGGTTTGTAAATCACACTCGCAGTTAAACGGTTAAAGGGTTGATATTTGTCAATTCTTTTTAAAAAATTCAGCCTTTTGATAATAATGATAATTTTTGGTTAAATTTTTTTTTAATGTCCACTACTTCAGAAGGGTAGGTTCAGACCTGTGTTACAAGAGGGTGTTGTAAAATTCTGTTCTTCCCGATTGAGTTAATTATAGCGGTGTCAGTCAGCCAAGAACCTATAAAACGAGTTTCAATGGCGGATAAGCGAATTTCTGATCATTGCGCGAGAAAGCTCTGCGAGATTTCGCGGTACTCGAGGGAACCGCTTTACAGGCGTCATTGGACCATGACCGGATGCAAATCAAGCAATCCCAGGGTAATCAGATCCCGGTGCATTATGGTTTGCGGAATCCGCGGCGCGAGACGTTAAGTACCCGCGAGCAGATTGGATTCTCCGGGCTACGTTAAGCCTTCCTGATTCATCGAATCGTTAAAGATACCTGTTCCTACCCTTGCATCCTTTGTTCAACCCAGTTCAGTCGTGCACCGCACAGGAAATGCCATTTAAAGCCACTATATCATTTTATGCTGCATCTATCGATCTTTGTCTTCATCTATATATCTTATTTTTGGCATAAATTCTTATTGTGTTTAACAGCAATTATAACTGAGCTTTTTGATACAAACGGATTACTACCGCACGCAGTCACAGTCACACGATGCTCATTCGACGAGAGTACAAACCACAAGAAGGGGGGAAGGCCCAACGCAAACAGTGTCGCTACACGAGCGCCACTCTCTCTCACACACACAACAGGCCGAAAAACAAAACTCGAGAAAAGACAAGTGTACATGACACATCATAATCAAAAATTCTTCTGTTTAAGGGTGCGGTTATAGTGGAGCGGCGAGCATCGATGATAGCGGTGCGGTGAGCAGCGCGGTGAAAACAAACCAATGTAATTAAATGCAACTGTATAGTGGAGCGGTGATAAGAGCTGTGAGCAAGGTGGCGCAGATAAAAGCGGCGCGGTAGCCAGCGCGGCAAAAACAAATAACAGCACAACTCTTATCGACGCTACATAACGTCGGAGAAATTCGGTTTTTATTGTTTTTGACAATGCTATCCCACAACAAAAAATCTGAAAAAAATCGGGGACACTGCCTTTTATAGTAGTTTATCAGGGAACTAAACAGTAAAATAGCATGTTTTCATGTTTTCGAGAAATCTGCATTTTTCCGAAGTTTTGGGGGTTTTTCATTTTTCACAAACACAGTTTGCAAGAAAAAAATCTGAAAAAATTCTATAAAATGCGCCTTAGGATCTGAAATATGACAATTTTTTCAGAATTTTAGAAGCACTAGAGAGCTGAAAATGGGCAGAAAAGCGCGAAATCTATTTTACCCTGTAACTACCCTTACAGGCAAGCTAGAGGGCTGAAATTTTACTCAGAGGGGTTTTTCTTTATCACTGATTCCATAATTTTTCTAACGGTAGTATGAATACAAATAACAACACAGTCACCTACCGCTCCACTATAAACACACACCGCACCGCTATGCTCACCGCACATCTCTCCTCGCTGCTCCACTATAATCACATACTTACTCTGTTTGATTTTATTTTTCCGCGATGATGCAGTACACGTGACTAGGCCGCGACTTTAAGCATTTATGACAGGAACGAGTACTGTGAGCGAATACTATGAGTATAAACAAGTAATATAATAGAAATACAATAGTAATGTAATAGCATACTACTCTCGATCGATTAAAATTATTAAAGAGTGAAAGAAATTCCCAAGTGGCATCCCGCAACACGCAGTAAATTTCAATTTTCCTTAACGACCCACAGGTCACTTCAGAATTTTTATCTCTGTGAATATTTGTCTGTACACTACTAGAGTATCTATATATTTTTTTTAAGTTGACGAACTAATTTTAGAATGCAAGGAATGTTCAAGCATCTTTCGCAGTCGTGAGGATTTCTAAAGATTTAATATGGAACATTTGTTGGGCAGCAGCGGGTTTTTTTTTGCTCATTCGGTACATTAATGTAAGCCATTTTTATAGTGGGCAGAATGGGCGGGAACACCGGCGGAAACCTTCGAGACTCGGAAAACCTTCGTCCGAACGTAGAATCCTTAATTAGTATCTCGAACAGAAAATACTGGTGGATGGAGGCGCGCCGACTAGCAGCTTTACGGCCGGCGAATAAGGAAGAAAATGCTGGGGAAACGGGCTACGAAACGATGGTTAATAAAATGGTCGTAAGGGAGCTGACAAATAGGGTCCGCCGCGAGTGGAAGTCTCGGTCGGTAAGCCGGCCGTTAAGCACCTTGGCTAACCAGATGAACGTTCAATCCGAGGATAATCAAAGGACCGCAGGACTGGTCTTTACGAGTGTTCTTTCACGGCCGTCTTTGATGGAACCTTACCACTTCCAGACCTAACACTGTGCTCATAAGTAGACAACCCTTAAACAGCAACGGGACCAAATGAAGTCCGCGTGGCCTTCGTAGGTCTATGCAAATTCCACCGGAAATTTTATTCAGCAGTCTCCGTATTAAATTTTATTGAGCTTCATATTGCGCCGCTTCTTGAACGTTTCTGCGAAACGATGGTACCTAGATGTGCGGAAAATAGTTGTTGATACGACTGAGGCTGAAAGGGATGAATACGTGTGCGAAACTCTCGACAAAATCACGTGGCACAGATACCCCCGTCCGAAATATGACGAAAGCCGGTCTCGAGCCATCGCTCTATATCGGAATAAAACTGTGTTCATGTCAATGTCGGTGTGGGTCGGAAATAACTCTGGCATAGAGCTCACACAACGTCCGCGGTGAGAGTAACGGCGGTGCCTGAGTCATTTCTAACCCCACACCGATAAGCTACTAAAAAATACAACGTTACTGTGTGCGTGTCGCTCTCTAAATTTGGTTACTAACGTAACTACAGGGTGTCCCAAAATTCCCTCAACTCCCGAAAATGAGAGGTTCCCGAGGTGATTGGAAGCGACATTTTCCTTTGCAGAAATGGCCGCCGCGGCTTGGTTTGGCAGTTATTAACAAAACCCACGGACCAATTGGAGCGCGGCTACAGCGGACGGACTGTGACTCGTCCAACGGAAACGCGACTTGATTCCATTCGCTATAGCTGCGCTCTAATTGGTCCGTGTTTTTCGTTAAGTCCCGAACGAAGGCGAGGCAGCCATTTTTTTTTTAATTTTTCAAGAGGCCGGGGATGACGGAAGCGGAAGCGGAAGCTGGTGCTGCCGGTAACCGCGGGCTACTTTCAAAGGCGGGATACTCACGCGGACTACTGCGAGCTGTAGCCAGCGAGGGAACAAGCGTGCCGGCCGTAAATCTTCGCGGAGAAGTTCCCGCGGAATCGATACGGCCTGGTTTCTCGGTCAAAGCTCGTTAGCGATTCTCTCCGCGGTGAAGTTGCTCTAATTGGAGATCCCGTGCCGGATCATCCTCCTCCGTAAGGAACCGGCACGGCGCGGCGCTGCTCGGCGCGGCCGATCTGGTCTCTCTGTGTACACGTTGCGTTCAAGAGAGGCGTTATTATTCGTCGAGGGGCATGATTCTGTGAAGTGCTCATTGTCGCGGAATCTAGTCTACGGGAAAGGCAAGTTGTCGGAAGAGGGTTCTGGGTCCGGGTCTTGGACCGGGTTCGTTTCCTTGTCCTACTTCATTAACCGTGTCGCGAGACCCGGCCGCCGGACCCGGCCATCCGGAGCAATTGGTTCTCGTCTTTTAAGAATTTCACGTTCCACCTGTGCCGCGCTTCGTCGTTCGCCGGCCTTTGATCAACGTTGCAACTTCTTGCCAGTGCTCGAGACACCAGATACACGATCCCGACTTTAAAAAAAACGTGACCTCGGGATCGCTTAATCCTTGCCGTCGACGACCTCCGTCAAGGAAATGCTGCTACAGTTCTCCATTTGGGGATTTTTGCTGCGATCTTCTTTCTCAGTGACTCGGTAGCTCAACAGTTTGGCGTCTATAATATTTCGTGTTGATATTTGATATTCACGTTAAATCGAGCTTCCGGAAATTTTTTAGCTAATTCCATTCGAGGAATTTTTTTCAATTATACAGACACATTTTTAATCGTTATAATGTTGTGCATACGAGGAGGCTTTTTCTTGTTATACTTTGCAATAATGCATCATAAATATTTCCTAAACATGATTCTGATGACATCTGATAACTGCGCGTTTTTAATTTTTGGTATGTATCAGGAAAATTGTTGGACATTTGTCGTATACCACTTTAGGATGGTGAGGGAATAAATTGTGTAGACGCGTGTTGTGTATCACACAGTATTTAATGCAATAAATAAAATAATGCAATAAAAACGTCACGATACTATAACGTATGCTCGAAATAAACACGACGAAGATCGTTAGCTTTCTGAGCTTTCTTTGTAAAGGGGGGCCTTATATATCCTTACATCGACGTCCATCAAACTGTTGAAATAAGCGGAGGAACTTTCCATCCTTGAAGATGCAAGGAGAAAGTTTCCTCCCCCAAAACGCTACATATGGGTGACGTCGTTGAGGAACTGCAACGATCAGGTCGAGGTTCTGGCAAATATCAACTCAATGACCTAACCCTTGGACTTTTCGCGACCGAAAATTCCTTCGTTCCCACGCACAGCATCCGCTACACCGCGTAGCTTCAATGAAGACACAGCTTCAGGTATCTTTTCAATTTCCATTGGATTTCTGGTTCGTCTTTCTTGAGCACTTTATTCTTCACAACAATAGCGGGGATATTGCGCCGATCATGATCGCCGCGTCGCGGCGGTTCCGTCCGTCGATTTTACTCTGTTACACCGTGTGCAGGATACAGGACGGACCACCGGCGCTTCAGTATGAAGTTATTATCTCCGGCGGGCTCCGTTCGATGCACTTATGGCAGCGCATCGCCTCGACACACTGTCGGCGAGAGCCCGGCTCTTTCCTTTGCCCGCGGCGTCTCACGAGTCGACGAGTCCTCGCGCAAGGACGAGCAAGCAGAAGAAGATCAGCAGAGAGGAAGAGAGGTGGGGAGAACGGTGCGGTGCGTGGACAACCCCTTAAAGTCACGTTCCAGACCGGAATTGCCGGCGTTAATATCTTATTACTGGTTTATCGGTGCGTGGTTTCCGAGGCAACTCGAGGAGACGAAGCCAACCAGAATCCTGAACCCGTACGAGGTCGTCTTCAGAATTGAACTTCGCTGGAATGCCACGAAGCCGCTGAAGGATCATGACTTCGAGTTTCGATGAGGGTGTCCTCGAAGAAAAATTTTTTCACGAATTTCGAAAGAAAACGAAGCGGAAAGAAAAGAAGAATTTCATCAAAAACGGAGAGGCGCGCCTTTTTGGAAATGATTAACATTTGTTCGCTAAATTCTGTGGGACAAAAATTTTGTATTTTAAAGAGATTATGGAAGAAGATTATGCTAGTTTGTAGAAGTATGTTTGTAAAAATGTAATTTTTTATTCCTCGACGAGAGGACGAAATTGTTAAACACCTTTAACAAGTTGTTTTCTAATTTTGCAGACTGGCGATGCAGGTTGTGCAGGATTGTTTCTATGCCTGGAATACTCGTCTTGGCGTTTCTCCGAATTTTTTAATACAACGATTCTGACTTCAGTAAAAGCAACCCTTTTCTGTCCCCGTCGATGAACCCAGTCCAAGAGGCACCGTCTTCTTGCTCGGAATCACTGACCCATCTACCAGGAAAGCTTCCTGTTTTGCCCCGAATCGGCGATCCGGGTTTCAACGAGCCGTGCCCATTGTTTCGCCGTACCGCTGGTCCACGTTCCGAACAGTCGTTACCTTTTCTTTCTGGCAATCAAAGGTCCACGGGTCCGCGGAAGCATTTCCCGATACTCGATGGCCGAGTTCAGCAGTTCCTCGGGAACTTCTGAATGCTACGTGCAATCACAATATCGAGAATTCTAAACAGACGAAACCCGAAGAGCTCGATGCGATCCATCGACCTGGGGGAAAAATCGGATCATCGACGTTCTGCTCGAAATTCTTCTCTGGGGAATGCGATTGTCAACTCGGGAAAACCTGATACAACGATTAAACATTATTGAAGATCATTTGCAATTTTTAAATTGATGTAAATTCGCAAATAAGGCTGTAGTTTACGTTTGTAGCTACAGCGATCCAGATGGTCGATGTTAAAACTGGCTACGAGATAACGAGATCGATTCACTTGGCAAAGAGATCAAAACCAGACAAGCCACTTTCATTTTCTTGACGTTTAATGGATTCTCAAGGCTACTTTCGTTTTTCTTTTAAACGATCTTGAATAATGTATTTTCAAGTACGTACAATTAATGTGTTTTCAGGCGATTTACTGTACCGGATTTGAACAATTCAATTTTTCAAAATCGATATTTAATCCGTTCCCAAGCGATTCGCTCTACATTCCTGTAATCACAGCGGCAACAATAAAAAATTTTTCAACAGGTTGCGCGATATCATGGCCAATTTATTTACAAATCGTCCGTGACCCGGTCAGAGAGAATATTCATTGTCGGCGATGATGAACAAACGCGTCGGCCGATCATTACGTCCCGCCGTGCCTGGGGACGAAGTATAATAACGCGTCGCGAATTTTCGCGGACGGTTTACGATCGGTACAAATTTCCCTGGAAAAGAGATAGGATCGCGGGTATCACTGACGGGTAATGTAACCCGCGTACCCGGTGGATTAACGCCGTCGAGCTTATACAACGCGGGTTAGGTTGGGATCTCGCGCACCTCGGCCAGCGCACGCGCGCGCGCGTGTGTGTGTGTGTCGAGTGTGCGTGCGAGAAAGAGAGAGAGAGAGAGCTGGCATGCACCGGCCAGGCATGCAGCGATCGTGTAATAAGATATTACCAGAGCAAAGCCACGAGAGGCCGACGGGCATAACCGGAGAGAGAGCGAACCCGGTGGTCCCTGCCGATTCCACGGAGCTCGACGGTGCCTATGGAAACCAACCCTGTCGTCTGTCATCATCGGCCAGCTCCACTAGTCAGTACCAAACTGAACTTGCCACCCGAGCTTATCGCTGTGCTATCGTTTTTCGCCGTAGATTTTTTCGAAAAATCTGTGGACTCATTCGTCGAACGTGATGGGGTACTGAGGTTTGAGAATGTAGGTTCATACAGGGTATTTCAAAATCATATGTGGTAATCATTAGCTGGAGTCTGCACGTCTGGAGCGGTGATCTGATGAAAAAAAATGGACCACTAATTTGACCTTCACCTTGATTCTCAAGGTCAAAATGATTTTTCATCTTCATCGTATAGTGCTCGTCGCGACGAACAAAAGTCTCACGGGAACCACGGGTCTTGAGTGAACCGATCTCTTGGAAAACGGCTACAAAGGTTCGTAAACTATTTTATTCCATATGTCTACAGGGTGTTCCAAGTTGCTGCAAACGTGGAGCGGGTGATTAAGTTGTCGTTTCTTCGGACCATTGAAATAGTACATCACTAGACTGCAGATCTTAACCCATTCACCGCCGAGACACGAGATATATCGTAGTAAGCGAAGCGTCTGTACCAGAACTGCCGGCTACGAGATATCTCGTAGTGTTTGTGCTTTTGTTTTTACTGTAAATCCAATTTAGAACTATATCTGCGACTAAATATTATTATATTTTGTGAAAAGCGATGTGTTTTCCTTAAAGTAAAATCATAGCGCTCGGGGCAAAACGCTCTAAATTTGACTAGCAGCGAATGCGTTAATTTTACGAACAATCGTCGATCTTATAGTCCTACAAATGTCCCGCCATCCGAGGGTTGAGAGGTTAACGAGAAAAAGAATTTTTGTTTCTCCGAAAAAATTCTAACAAGAATACCGAAAAATTCTGAAGACTCGAAAAGGTGTTCCGTCTCCTGCGAATATTACCAGCAAGTCCCACGTGAGAACCTCTGCATCGTGCAGAGGATGCGGCACGTCGTCGTGGCGGACAACTGGATGGATGGACGGGACTTCGGGTCGGTTCGCTCACTCGGAGCGAGCGAAGGGTATTATTAGGACCGGGGCCGAACGTAATGACTTAATACTACGAGGCTGCCCTATGTTGGAAACCGTCTGCCTATGTGCGGCCCGAAACGTTGCAGTCTCTTCGGGTGTCTCAGTCCATCCTCGAATACGCTCGGATTCCGTGGGTTTCTCGCAAAGATTATTGGTTCACGAGCCTCGAGAAATTTCGTGCGAGCAGAATGCCGACTATAGGATACCCTCTTGGCACGGTAATCATGCCAGCAGCCACCGTATATGGTAAATGTTGCCGTATTACTCCAAGGAACGGTAGCTGGACTCGTAAACATCGACAACAGGAGCTTGACCTTCGTCTTGCGTTCTTCGGTCAACCTGACACAGTTTTCACTGGCATCGAAGGCTCAGCGGATAATAGTTTCACTGGTGAACGACGTGGGCAGTTTTATTTCTCGATTGCTTTCGTCTGAAGGGTGTGTTCCGATCGTCGTGAATGTGCTGGCACTCTCACACAGCCGTAGATGCACTGTATACGTGTACGAGGTTGCAAGGATCCATGTGGCCTCAAATCATTTCTCGATAATGCAAAGTTAAGACTTCTTAGTAGTCACAATCGCTAGAGAGAAAATCAATCTAAGCGCGCAAGTGGCCTATTTTTGCATTTTCGAGGCGTAAATTGCATTATTTGACAGCATGCAGCCGTCGTAGCTGTACGAAAATCTATTACACGACAGCTCCGCCAGCGGCAGCATTGTAGCGCCGCCATATTGCTTCTCGCGGTTTCGCTACACGCTGCCGAATAATGCAATTTACGCCTCGAAAATGCAAAAGTAAGCCACTTTGGGACACTTACGCGCTAAATCGATGTTCTATCCAGCAATTGTGACTACTAAGAAGTCTCAACTTTGCATTATCGAGAAATGATCTGAGGCCCCATAGATCTTTGCAACCTCGTACAGGGATCAAGGGCTGTGTAAGAGTGCCATCAAATTCACGACGATCAGACCACACCATTAAAGGAACACGAAGGCGTTCCAGGTACAACAATCATTGCGATCGAATCGACAACAATCGTCGACACAAATAATTCTGAAGAAAAAAATTTACCGAGTAATCACAGTGATCCAATTGTTGGAAACGTTTACGTAAATTAAGGATTTTACCAATTGAAACAGTGCATTTAAAGAGAAAATCTTGCTACACTAGATTTTTACTGTTTCCTTATAATGGGGAACGGACAATAACGTCGATAAGATTAATTGCCAAGTGCCAATAATATGTTCCAGTTCCTCGGTCAATCAGGGTCCTCTCCCGCAAACATCCTCGAAGCCGAATCCCCGCGGTGTTCATCGTGTTTCGCGAAGAATCTGAAATTCCCGGGAAATCTAAGCTAGCCGAAGAGTTGCCGTGTTTGTCAGAAAAAGGCGAGCGATCTTTGTCGGCATGAATTCTTCCGGCGAGACGGCATCCTCGGGGCAAGCCGCGTTCCGTGGATCTGCTCGCGACGCCCAGAACGAGGCTAACCTCTCTCTCCTCAACGTCACAGATCACGGGAACTTTTTAGATATTTTTCTGATATATACTTCACGTTCATCCTGCTCATTTATTTTCTTTCTACCGTACCCATTTGTTCGGTGGTCAACATGCAGTCGCCCTCGCCAAGATCTCGTTATAATCTCTTGAGATTCGGACGCCGTCTCGAGAAAATGATCAATGTGCTTTTCACCATTGGACTTTGCAGAGACAGAAGCTTATAAATTTTAGCATTAAATACAAACAATTCCTTTTTTCTCGGTATCGTCTGTTCAACGTGTATGAAATCTTTAATTTTCTTGGCTCCTGTGCGCCGACATCCTATTGGCCTGATATGCTTCCGCCAAACAAATAGATAATCATAGGGTAGCGACACCATCGACCGAGGACCCGTTATTGGGAACTATTCCCCATTTCCTCGCACTCTTCCCCCCATATAACGATGGGAAAATTATAACCCATCGTTCCTCCTCGATCGTCCTGCTCTTCCGTCACCGTTACTCGCGATGACGTTAACGCTCCTAGCATTGCCAGACGCCGGCAGCAAACATTATCTCCTAGAATTACCACGAATCTTCCTCCCCTCCCTGAGCACCATATTTATCCTGTACCCACGTTGCATCAGTAATCAGTTTCACAGTTGGCCGCTTAGCCCGTACAAGATCAGTCCAGCGCAGTTCACTTTCTGTCCATTACGAAAGCTTTTCAGCTCGTGCTTGAATTAATCGAATCGCTTTCTCTCTCTCTCTCTCTCTATTCTTCTCCTTTCTCTTTCCTTCGCTTTGCTGAACGATGGGAATTCGCTTTCGTAGCCGGCTGGCAATAAGCCGTGTTTTCTCCGTCGATTTTTATATTCCCGATTCCCGATCGCAAACAGAAAAGGCTTCCGGTACGGGAAATGAATTTTCTTAACTCTTCAAAGCTCCGGACGGTCGCGAGACGCAACCCGCGTTTCGTTTTTCTTCTTCTTTTTGCCGTCGCGTCGGCTCGAGGAAAAGGGCGACTTTATCGGCGTGTAATTGGTTTAATCGTGTCGGGATAGCCGGGGACGTGTTCGTTAATTGCGTCGGATCGGAGAACTGAAACAGGGCGTGTCCACGCTGGACAATGACCGCCCTTTTTTCTGCCATAGTGGACACCGTTTGTCTATCGGTGTCGCGACTCTTTGACCGGACCCATCGATCTGTTTTCGTGGCGGTGGATTCGAACGCGAAGCTAACCTCTTGCACCGCGACATCGAGTCAGACTCGCGATGAAGATCCGGAACGGAGATTCAATTCATCGGATTCTGAAATAAAATTCTATTTTGTTGCTGGCGATGTACAACTGTTGGAGAACGTATATACAGACACGCGATATAGATTTTCTTGTTCTCTAGGAAATTGCGAATTTGCAAAAAAGAAAGTATACTAATCACTGAAACCTATCATTTTTCCAATTAAATTTAATTCGTTGAAAATGGCTATCCAGTTCCTGTCATGCCCAATGAAAAATATTGCAATGAATTGAAAGAAACAGATGAGCCAAATAGAAATTTCAGTCTTTCTCCGATTATTTCAGTACAATTGTTCAGCTACCAACGCGGCAGGTAATGTTTCGAAAACTACTCTGTGCAGCTATGGTTCGTGTAAAAATTGATCGTTTATAAGCCCCGTGAGTTTGAGTCTAACAATTTAATCACCAGCGAACGTCCCGATTTCGTGAAGAGTGCGGCAGCGGTTGAATAAGTGTGCCCCGCCGTTTCTGTGACTTTTACAGCCACCGGTGCGGTGGCTAATGTTTTAATAATACCTCGAACGCGATCTTCGCTCGTTTCGTTCCCTTGATGGCGATAATATCGTCCGATAACGCTTCCATTTGAACGGCGAACGGCCGGGGACGGAGGCGACCGGTTTTCCGTGGAATTAGCATAATTACCACGGCCGAACGAATCGTCACCGGGAGCCATCGGAACGACGCGACGGGGCACAGCTGTCCGGTGATTGAGACCCTAACTGTGGTCAGGTTCCAAGGAGGTCGTTCTCGGGGTCTCATCTTCCTGGACAAAGTCGTCAAAAGTCCAAACGAGCCTCTCGTTTATCCATCACGCCATCGTAGCCCCGGGGCCGAAGTCGGGGAGGAAGCACGCTGATCGCGCGAACCTCCTGTGACCCGGCATTTTGCCTTCGAGTACCCGGTTTGGTCGGTTCCCGGAGGTATATGCATGCATGTATGTACATACATTGGGAAACCGGCAGTTTCGCACATGGTCTCACGTCGTTAGGCGTCCAGTGATGCGATCACCGCGACAAAGTATGGTTTCGCTGTCCGCGCGATTCATGGGAATCGATAATCCAACGCGAGGAGTATCGCAACGAGCGTCGGGGATTCGATCATGAGGCCCTAAGTGTCAGTTTTTCGGATGATTCCTTGGAGACAACGGCGAATTACGATGCTCGCTGGCCTCGGGCTCTATTCTAACAACATCCTCCCGACCATCGAGCGGTCTTAACCGGTCATTATGTACGGAGTGTCTCGTTTTATTCGATCGTCTCAATTATTGGGAATAAGAACTTCGAGGCGTAGATGTGGCGGTGGAAAAAGAAAAATCGTATCAAGGTCGCGTCGCGAAACGCTGGTTCAAGGTTCCGTTATTTTTCCGATTATTAATGATTCATTATACCGTTGAAATAAAATTAGGAGGACCCGCGAATTTAATTATATTCGTGCTAGACTGTTATAAACGCATAAAATCTGCCGTATTAAGCTATGACCACAGCAACATCGATGTCGCTTCGCTGTGGACGTGGCTTCATAATTACGAACAGCATTTTGGGACGTAAAATAGCAATGCTCGGCATCGTAGACAATTTCGGGCACTGACACGATGGTTGAAGACTGAATCGAATAAAACGAATTCTCATGAGTGCACGCTTTTGCGGCGCACTGTACCCACGCCGGCAGAAGTTAAGAAGCAGAACAATTTTAATTTAAGTCACGAAAGATCCTGTTTTATACTGAACCACCACTTAGCGGTTCGCTATGATCGTGAAAGCAGCTCGGAACATCGCCCGCGGCGTTCCTCGCGCGTTTATTTCGCGGAATCGCGCCCGGTTCACCTTGAAACAGTGTTTTCCCCATACAGCGGGTCCGCAACACCGATCCGCCTGCACCTGTCTCGATGACGATCGTCCGACCATCTGGCAGAAATTTGTGCCCACCGCGAGAAAGAGAGATCGAATCGTGACGGGCGTTCTGGACTCCTTTTAATAACTCTCGATCGAGATAATCGACGATCAGATTACCCGCAGTTTCGCTGCGTTATAATGATCACTTTCTTCCCCTCTTCGGTCTCTTGATAGAGACGTCTCTCTTAATGACCGGGGGACTGACAGACACTGTCGGTGGAATTATGGTGGCGCGGAGTTTACTTTCTCTTAAGGGGCAATTTGTTTTCCCGGTGAAAAATGCGAGTCCCAGTTGCGCCTCTCTTTTGTTTCCGAAGGAGAAAAATTGCGCGACTAATTCGAAACTTTGCGCGGGTTTTTATTATGCTTTTGTTGCGTCGTGTAAATTTTTTCTGCTCGGTTGGGTCGTAAATATTATTTTCATTGCATACCAAAAAGCAAGAAAGCTGTACGATCTAAAAAGAACAGCACGGATCCGTGGGTTTTTTCTCAGAGTAATAGGAATTTTAACGTAAGATTCTATAGAGACCTTCCTAAAAAGGTAAGCAACAAGATCGTCCAACAAAAAAAGTGTTTTTTTTACCGTAAGGAGATTCTCTTCTCGAGGATCGCCCGGCGGGATTTTTTGCTCCGAACCCGCGAGCAGCCCCGAATGGATCAACGACATAATGATTCGCGGCCCGGTTTTTCACTTAGCTCATGTCGATACGTCGATCCCACCCATGGGACAGTCCAGGAACGAGGCAAACGAAAATAAACCGCGCAACGACGATCTCCCCTGGAGTGTCATTTGTTCCACGCGATGGAGACGCCTCCTAAATTCGAGTTATGACGAACATAACGTACATAATGCACACAACGCACCGGAAATTCGACGGGCGAGTCCGCGGTGTGTGCTTCGCAAGCTCTCCGCGTTCATTTTTCCCGTTTCGCTGTCGTAATGCTCGAAAAATGAATTCTTATCGCGATCTTTACAGCCGCCGGTCTTCCGTGAACGTAAATCAAAATAACCTGAGCTACAGTAAAGACGTTTATTTCTATTTTTAATGATTTTCATAAAAAAATAACGCATTTTTTAATTCGACCTGCACACGTTTATGCAATAAATGCGTAAAATTCGTGGTCTGCTTATAAACAATGAATCTACTGACGATTTTTACCATTTCGCTTATATTCACGACCGAGAAAAATATTTTTGCGACGTTCAATACGCGAATCACTACGACAATCCACAACGATTTATTCGCTCGATCGAACATCGAATTCCTTTGACCGAAAGAAATGATCGATTTACGGATCGAATCGGTCGGCAACGGCGGATCAGTCGTCGTCGATCCTTCGTGGTCGCACGACCCAGGAGGCGGCCGAGGAAATACGTGGAAGCAATTTCGTGCGGCGCTTCAATAATTATAGTTCGCGGGGCGTAAATCACTTCGCCGAAAGCGTGCTGGCCCGGTGCCGTCAGGCTCCAGAGCTTTGCTCGAACTAACTGGCCTCCTGGAACGGAAGGCCTCCATCGTTCGGCGGGCAGGGTTCGTTAATGTCTTTATTACCGGCGATGGTCCTGCTGTCGGCGAATAAAACGATCCGGCCGTGAAGGAGAAGAGGAAGAAGACGAAGAAGAAGAAGAAGAAGAGGCCAACGAGAACGAAAGAAACGGGGGGGCCCCAAGAGTTTGTCGTTCGAGGAAATGCGGGTCAAGAGGCGGCCCCCTTCATTTCGCAAGATTGATCGGTGATAAGATCGGTCCTCGAAGGATTCGCCAGTTTCGAAATTGCCGCGGACGTATCAGCAGACCACGATATGGATCCTTTGAAAAATCTTAGAAGAGATATCTGTAGAATTTGGATCGATTTGTTTTTAATGTAGCTAAATGAATTTGTAATTTTATACAATTTATTTCTACTGGCTGAGATCAATATCAATTTTATACAATCTTTCTAAGATGAGTAGCAAATACCGACTTATTTCTGTCATAAATTCAACGATTTTTTTGTGACCGCGCCGAACGCAGAAGAGGACAGCGCGTGTAAACACAGCCGAAAACTTACCGCGTGTCGTCGATTTACCCAGACCGGGGCAACTAGTGTTGCGCGAGTCGATGACGTAAAATCGGCTTCCCCCACCCGGCCGGCCACCGCCAGACCTGTGCGACCTTGTCCTAGTCGGTTCTACGTCGTCGACTCTGGGACCACTAGTTCCCCAGGTCAGAATTAAACCACTAAATACAGTTTAAATTGTATTGTGTTTAGTGTGATTTTAACTGTGGCAGCGCGTGACTGAAATTAGCGGGGGTGATGCTCCAGAACATTTTTAGTCTTTGTTGTCAATTTGTGTAAAAGGGGGATGACTGACATTAACCTTAGGGATTATATATTGTGAAAGTATAAAGAGAGAATTAAAGAAAAAAGGGCTAATTATATTAAAGTGCAAATAGGGGGTGCTGTAGTTCCACAGTGCCGCTGCTGCATTTAAATCAAGGTCTAAAGAACCTTCAACAAGAACAATACACTAAAAATTGTTTTATTAAAATAAAATTTTCAAATCATTTTCAAATCACTGAAAATAAAAATCGCATAAAACGCGACCAAAAAACTTCATATGTATCTATTTTATATACGCACTGCAAACGTATTAAAAATTGTTTAAAACGTCTGAACGCTAACCGACACAGAATAACCACGTGCACAGTCTTTCTAAACAATTTTTCGATCACGTTATGAACGATTCTCCTGCGCTACAGATAACCAGAGTAGAATATAAATTGTCCAAGTAATATAAAGCATCGTCGATGATATCGGGAACGTTATGGCACCATGTTTCCCGGTGTCCCCCGTCGGATCATCTCCTAAAATCGACGTTTCCAGCGGCCACCTGTCGCAACCCAATTTCTCGCGGGCAAAAATGAGGGATCGAAGATTAGGGCGATCGCTCGCGCGTAATTTATGGTACGCTCTCCTCTGCTCCGGAGGAATAAAGACCGGATCCTACCTGGCGCCACGGTGATTATGCCCTAACTGCGAGATAATAATGGCATATATCACCTGGCGCGCACCAACCAAAAAACTTTTCCACTACCTGTTCCCGTCCCGGTTCTGGCCGCGATGGAGACCGCCACTCCTACATGGTAATTAACCCCTTCGTTGCCGACGATAAATTCGTTCTACGACCAGAACGGACGTTTCTGTGTTGGAGGCGGAAGAACGATGGTTTCTCTTGCTTAGAAGAACCGACCTGGCATACATTTCGAGCCTTCTTTCAATAAGGAGAGAGAGATAGAGAGAGAGAGAGAAAAAGAGAGAGAGAGAAAGAGAGAGGCGACAAGAGGATCCCTTTATTATCGGAGAGATTAAAAGGGTCGGTCAAAGGTCCGATTGGTGTTAAATGGACTCTCGTCTCTCTCGAGCGGACGTGACAGGTATCCCGATCGTTCATCATCCCCGGAACCATTTATCGAAACGCGATATAACTAAAAGATGTCTTAAAGGTTTCGACATTTTTTGTGCTGGAAACGAGCCCTTTGTAACATTCGTCCGCGAATAATCGTCACAGAGTGTGCACAAGAGACTATTACGTACATCTTCATTGCACGATTATTTATTTTTACATTTTCTAGTGCGCTTTCAGCGAATATCAAGTCAATTTTTAGTCTTCCTCTGTAATTAGTCGAATTTCATTTCAAATAACAGAAACGTTGTTTCAAAGATTATCCTCACAATGACAGAGATCCAATAAAGTCTTGATCTAAGAAAAACCCTCGGGTTCGTGCTGTTTCTTAGATTGCGAAGTTGTACTATTTTTTTTTCGTGTTCTCGTGGATCACGCAGAACGTAGAAAACGACAGCTCGTGTATCAGAGAAATCCGCAGATAAATGATTTTTGCGGCCGGCTTCCTCGAGCCGCCGACATTGAATAACGCCGCGTGCGCCAGACCCGCGGAGCACGACTGGCAACTTTTCCGAAAAGCGAGAACACCTTTACGGCATTTTGGTCCTAATTAACGGTCCAGCCGGTTCGCTGGTTCTATTGTAAACGCGGGCACGTTTTTCTCTCGATCGACCGTAAAAATTGTTGCGATCGTTCGGCCGCGGGCGTCAATTGCGCGCCGGTCCGTGTCTCGAAAATTCATCGGCGCAAAGGTGGGGGGAGGGGACGAAGGGGTTCAAAGGGGTGGTTTTCGGCGGAGGGGCGAGAAAAAAAAATAATGGAAACGAGACCCGGAGCCGGTTTTCGGGGGCGTTGTTCCCGCGGTCAGTATCAATGGCCTCGTGGTCCACGGTTCTCAATTACGTTCAAAAGTAAATCCGGGCGTAATTGACGGCAAAACGGCCGCGCGGACAGAAAAACTCTGGTTGTTCTCGGCCGATGCAATACGGTAATTGCCGGGTAAAATAGGCAGTCGGGGCTTTAATCATCGGCTTCATTAACGGCGCAACCTTTTATTCAACAGGTAACACGCCGATTTTCGCGTTAGAATTAACAACGTTATCCGGGCTCATTAACTGGGATAGAACAATCCGCCCCACCCTTCTCCCCCCCCTCCCGCGCAAATGCGGTTCTAGCGCGTCCTCCAATCGGAGGGTTTGCGACCCTATCAACTATGATCATCGTTGTTACACTGCATTTAGGGTAATTCACCCCCTCATCAAATAGTTAAGACTGTCACCGTTTCGCGATAAACACGGTCCGATGAAATATCTATTTTTTAGATCGAATAATTCAAAATAATAGTTCACAATTAATGTCAAATGTTCTTTTTTCACAGGAACACCAAAGAGTATTTTTAACATAAATGAATTGAACTTCATCAAAGGTAGTTCCCCCCTCTTCATTAATCAGTTAAGAATTTTACCGGTTTACGATAAACATCGTTCAATCAAAAATGAACAATTCTTTCATTATCAGGCGGATGATTTTTTAAAATGCAATAAACCTAGGCTCGTTTTAATGCTTGAAGCCTACACTTTATAATTACACAAGGAAAGTTGTTCGATTCTTTTTCAGTACCTAGGGGGTAGGTGATTCAGCACTCTCATCCCCCGGGGAGAGTCGTCAGGCGCGATGAAGATTTTAAGATTTGATCCCCTCCCCCTGTCTTTCTTAATAAAATTCCTGAAAAGTTCGTTGAAGCTCTTCGTCAATTATAAACAACCGTGAAGAGGGTTGGCGTCGCCTCGCATCTCCTCTTGCATCGCCTTGCGTCGTGCGCGATTCATGCGAGGTTTCATTAAGCGGCCTCGCATCCCCCGCGCCTCGTAATATTTCTGCTTCACGGTTTACGGCGGATTAATATTGAATTTATGGGCCAACTTCATCGTTATTGAACCTCGACCCCGAAGAAACTTCCCCGGTCGGTTACAGCTGCACCGCGAGCAACCCGGTTTTCCGAAGGGAAAGGGATCACCGGGGAAAATTCCGCACCCCCCTCACCCCCATCCCCTCCCACCAACCCCAACAACTTTTCATTCTATCCCGCTCGCGCACGTTCTGAGAAAAATAATATTTCGCCCCGGTTGTACAACGGCGAAGGCGGTCCAATTAGGGGATTCCATTATGCAACTTTCGAGTACACCACACCGCGGCCCGGGAGCTGAAAAATATAACTAATTTCGAATGTTTTCGCTCGTGTTTCGTACACCCTCGACGTGGCGAGACGCGGCGAGACGCGGCGGGGCACGGCGGCGGTGGCCACGTTGCATATCCATTAGCAGTGCCAACGTCCGACTATGCCAAGTCGAATTACTCTACTGCAGAAAAAGCTGCACCGCCTGCTCTATTTGCTCGGGAAAACTCTTCGTGCGTCCTTCGGAACCCAGCCAGGTTTTTTTTCGAATGAACACCGCACTTGTGTACGCTAACGTAATGAGTTATTAACGATTTGCTTACCGGCTGTGCTTGGAAACTGTTGTGGCATCGATCCTTGGTTCTTCGAACTGGTTTGGAGAACCTTTAATTCTGAACAACTATTAAAACAACTTCCATGAGTGGACGGTTCTTCTTCGTTGGTTGGAATTGCATTGAAAATTACTGAAAACTGTTCTTTATAACTTTTGACCTGCATTGAAAATTTAAAAAAAAAAATACATTTCCTGGATCTGCATGATTTATGTGCGTCGCTAAAATTTCATATGAATCGGCCAACGTTGCAACGAGCTCCGAACAGTAAAACACTCTGAAAATTTCGGTTTCTCATGTTCTTTGCCTGCTAATGTGGTAAATATAACGATTCTTACATAGTCGATAAAATTTCGATAAAACCCTCGGAATACAGTGTTGTCTCCGTAACTGTCGCAGGATCTCTACCGTAACTGTCACACTGTTATTCCAAGTTTGACGCTTACAGTAGAGATACGCGATGTTTTCATGGAAATTCGCGAAGAAAATATTCTCCTACAGTGTACCGAACTATTGGCAGAGAGAGAAAGAGAGAGAGAGGGAGAGAGAGAGAGAGAGAGAGAGAGAGAGAGTTCTGTACTGTTACGATAAACCAGAACCACCCGGGCCAAGGTAAAAAGAAGACGACACCTCCGGCACCGATCGGTAACACCGTTCTAAAATCGAGTAAATCTAAGAATCAGGAAGATGGTAGCATTGGCAGAGTTCTCTGACCCGATTCCGGCCTCGCCCCTCGGCACCGGAAACAGAGACGTCTCAGGGAGAGCGCGGTGGCGCGGCGGCGTGATTCGTGGCGTGCTAGCGAGGAAAAATTGGAAATGCGGCTAAAACGAGGAAAAAGTTAAATTAAATACTCCGCAGTCGGTGGCGAGCGCAGACACGCGGCGCATCGACCCATCCTTTAACTCGGATTTTTCAATTTCCTCCGGGAACCGGAGCTTCTTCCTCTTGCGCCCGTCCCGACCCGGCCCGAGAGACCCGCCTTTCGCCTTCTCGTGAGCTCGGTTCTGTCGCGTCACCCGCGAGCCGGTGCGTTCGGCCCTGTTTCTTTCTCTCTCTCTCTCTCTCTCTCTCTCTCTCTCTCTCTCACTCTTTTCTTCCTCTCTTCCTCTCTCGGCTCCCAGGCGCCGAACTATGTCGGGCCGAGGCTCAATGTCACTCCGACAACTCCAGCCGCGAGCCGCCCCCGCGATAGCTCGAACATCTCGCAGCTTCTTTAAGGTAATCACTTGAGAAATTGCTCCCTTTGCCAGGCGGCCGACCGACGCTCGCTCTCCTGATCCTCCCCTTTTCTCGGATTCAATTTCTGAAGATGTATCCACTCCGCGGAAATTTCCTTCTGCTGACGGATGACGGGGAAACGTCACAGACGGCGCGGCGGTTCAGACAGACCTCGTCGGCCTGAGCTGGTCGGTAATCTATTAGCGGCCCCGTTGCTTTTCTTTTGGATTCGGTAAACATTGTCGGCTCGTTCGCGGGCGTGATTTATTCTAACCCGTACACTGTGACCGATCAAATGATCGGAGTCTCTTCCACAAATCGACGAGGTTTTAACGAAAATCTGAAAAATTCGTTTTGCAAATCTGTATACAATGCGCGTAGGAGTACACTGTATTTTGTAGAAGAAGAAAATTTCATTTTGCACTTCGCGGTAAAGCATTCTATAAAAAATCGATCAAGGAGGATAAACTATCACTAATCGTATTAGCACCGGTCAAATAACCGGTCCCAGAATTTTTATTTCACGATTATTGAGATTATAAGGACGCTTTCACGGTGAATGATTAAATTTAGTAGAACCGATATTATAATATGAACCACACAAAGTTCAAATAAATTTAATCTTGTTATTGTTACAAGGCAAAATCTACCGGCTACGTGTAAAGCTCGGTTTAGTATAGATATGGATAATAAGCCTCTACAAAATTTGCAAATGACAAGACATGGCAGATTAAGGGTTAATTTAATTGGTTTTTGATGATTTTGCAAAAGGAACAACGGAAGAGCATAACGAGCTAAGGGTGCAGGAGGTGAAGTCACGCTGAACAGCGGTGCGGACACGAGTCTGTCGTCCTTGATGTGACACGACACTTCCGGTATACACCGGAATCTGGCCTCGGTGGTCCCCTGATTCGAGGAATCGTGTTCCCGGCGAGACAGGTGTCGAGACGGTGTGCCGCGATCCTACGGGTCTCTACCCTCGATAGAGTCATTATCGAGCAGGTGAATCCGTGCACCGGCATGGCAGGGAGCTCGCGTAATTTCTCGGCCACACGGAGAGAGGGCAGACTCCGCGCGCAGCTGCGCGGCCAGGTAGATGATTAGACCGAGAGCCGTTCCCACTAATAAGAGAAACCGAATCCGCGCGTGTGGATTCGATACGAGCGTAAAACGAAGCCGTGGCTCGTTAACGAAGACTGTGGAACGATGTTTCGAAGGGCGGAGGGGGAGCGGCTGCCACGGTGAATCGGCCTTGCGATTGCGATCCGCGCAAAAATTTGCAACTTCGGTCCAAATCGGTATGAATTTACGACGAGGGTTTCGGCACCTTGAACATTTAGGTGTTTATTAGGGAGACCGAAAAGTAATCAAAATTTCTTCGACGAGCTCAGTCACAGTTAGTTCGTGTCGAAGGACTTTTTTAAGAAGGGAATCGAACAACTGCTTTTACGCTGGCAAAAAGTGTTAGAAAATTATGGAAATTATTTTGTTGATTAGTATTTAAGATTTTTTTAATAAATAAATGGAAGAAAAATTTTTTATTACTTTTCGTTCCCCCTAATATTGACTCATTACGTCCCATGTGCGCAGATTTGTGCGTTTTGTTAAATTTGATATAGTTGATTATTTTTAATTTCACCCGGTACCAGAGGAAGTTTTCTTAGAAATAACGGCAGGAAGGAATGTGTTAACATTTAAAAAATATATGAGCGAATAATATTTTAACAATGTTTTTAATCTAGCTAAAAACTTCTGTATTTGTACACACTGTCATGATCGATATTAGCATTCTTTTGAGTGCTTAATTTCTAATGAAATTAATACATGATTGGACTATCTGGAAATAATATGGACCATCTATGATTCGTCAGAGAGTATATTTAATGTTATTTACATTGTTGATTAAATCGTAATGGACGACGAGTTAAAATAATTGAATGACGAAATATACGCATAGGACATAGTAATTAATCGAATCATTTATTACAACTTGTAATTGATATCACTGCGGTTCAGAAAATACAGTTTTCACACACAACCGAACAAAATCAACTAATAATATTGTAATGGAGATCTCATTGATGTTGTAAAAGTTTTTACACGCTTTTACTTCTCATACAACTTGCAAGTTTTCAGCGTAACGACCACATACCGGATGGAAGTTTTCAGTATAAAGGACTTGTACCGTGCGTAAGTTTCGAGTATAACGACTGCGTCGTTGAGATGCTAACTTATGGTGTGTGTGTATAGCGTTACAATGGCTACCGTAAATGATTGATACACTTTCACGGATAAAATGCGAGCACATTGCATATTGCAAAGTGTACTTGTACGTAATCTATGTACGTGTGGCGTGACTGGTTTTAGCGTGAAACTCTACAAGTGTCGAATAAAACAGAAATTTTAACGATGAAGATCCTGAAAAGATGGTTTATTATGAATGAAAATTTTAATAGGAACATTCTCTGCAAGGTTCTTCAATGTGTATTAAAATATTTAAGGAAATCTAGTGGCCCTGTTATTTCGTTCGAAGGTTCAAAGGCATCGAGCCTCATTTGAGCCTCGTGATGAAGATTTTAAACAAAATCTAACAAAGACGAATGTTACGCCTTTCTTTTTAGATGAAATAAAATTTGATTTGCTTGTAACCAATATTTCAGCAATAAAACCAATGTAGCAACACAAAAAATATATGTATTCTTTTCTGTTCTACGACATTTTTGGAGATAAAGACATTTTAATCAACGTAACCGTAAAGAAAATGGTACGATAAGGGGTTAAGGATAAAATCTGAAAATTCCAGGATTAAATAGCGCAGCAACAACGGGATGCCGAGGAAGCAAAGGCGGCCGGGAGTCGCCTTCGGTAACAGGAAGTCTAATGCAAACAGCATGCAGACACGAGGCACGGATCGCGTATTCACGAAACGGTGGAGCAGCGAGACGACAGGCGGGCGCAGAGTGGCGTGAAATGGAAGTCAGTGCACAGACGCCTCGGTATCATCGATGTGTAGCTGGCCTGTCAATCAGGGGCCTTAGACTTTAGACTATGGACGGTGCCGACAATCTTCGTCGACCCCCGCCGAATAAAAGCCACTTCCCGGGGGTCTCCGCGACATCGACAACCTGCCAGGAGTTATTCGTTCCGGATTTCGCGGGTCAACGGGCACCCTGTCCCCGGCCTCCACGTCGCTCGCCCCCCCCCCCCTGGCTCTTGGACCTCTCCAAGGAAATTCCTAAAATTCTCCCTTGGCTCTCTGCAAAATAACTCGTTCGCTTCACAGTGACTTTCGAGATTAATTTTTGCTTTACAACTCTGGTGTAAATCTCTTGGCTATTTTACTCCAACTCGAACTTCCAAATCTTCTATGCTGGAAATACTGGTTTCCTTTCAATTTATTCATTCGTTCAGATAGATTGATCACTTCACGTCCGCGGAACGTAGAATTTTTCACATTCTTCGGGGTAATGCCAGATTAATTTACAGGGGACTAAGTATTCTACAAAAGAAAATGGTTGGTAGATCAGGAAGAATGTCAAAGGATCTTGAAGAACGATTCGGTTCGAAAAATGCGACTTTCTGGAGGCACGCGATCTTAGCAATTCCCCCACGCTGGTTCGATCTGGGTCCTCCGTAACCCTTCATCGATGATTACCAGCTTTGTAGCAGTTCTAGCTACCCGGGAGGGTCTCTCACGCTGCCTTTGAACCCGCCAAGACGGGATAATTGCACGTGACAGCCCCCTGCCGGCAGCGTTCCGCGGACGCGCGAACGCCTTTTTGCCTTCACCCCCCTCCTTGTTCTTTTTCTCTCTCTCTCTCTCTTTCGTGCCCTTCTTTTTCTTCGTGGACGTCGCGGCCATTTCGCTTCTTAGTCCGCGTCAACTGCAAAGCCTTCTTTGTCCTTTGGGTTTGTTTTCGAATTACCGTGCCCTAAGCGAAGACGATTCGCATTCTTGGAGAACAGACGACGTGCAGACGTAGACCAATCTTCGTACGGAGTTCTGCGACAGACTATTTGAAATACCGACACGGTTAAAAATCGTGTCAATTTTTACGAAACGGATCCGACCGCTTTCAAATTTTTCCTGTTCAACATTTTTTTCGAAATAGAACATTCGCTGCGGATTTTTTTCGATTTTCTATCCGGTGCTCCGATGGCTCTCGACGATTTCGCAGCTCCTGGGCTGCTCTCGGTCTCTCTCTCTCTCTCTCTCTCTCGCTCTCTGGTTCACCGATCTTCGCGGGACGATATTTACGAGGGCCGGTCGATTTAATCACGATTTATGAGCGCGACTCGACTGATCTACGGGCGCGCGGATCGTCGAGTCACCCAGAAGGCGAACCGACGACGCCGTCGTCGCCGACCTTTTTTGCCGGTCGATACAGAGACGCTTCTGGTCCGCCACTTTTTCCTTTGATCGCGAATCACTGGCCGAGGCCGGGTGTTGTTTCGAGCCGGATTGATTCGGCCGATTAACCGACGCTGCCGGCTCCTAGTAAAAACCGACCTGACTAATTATTCCTTTGAGCGATCGCCATCGCCACTCGATTGTTCGCTCCTTTTCGAGCGCCTGCCTGCCGCGGCCCGATTTATTCAATCCTGTAATTAACGAGACACCGCATGCCGATCAGAACGTCGTCGCCAATTATCATATTATTTGACAAAAGATTTTTTTTAGAAATATCCGAATGAAGTGAAGCTCCTAACAAAAAATATTCTGTTCACTGTGAATTTATTGTCCAGAAGTGACGATTTTAATTACCGGTTACCTGAATCATACTAATTTGTCTTCAGAATTGCGCATGTTTATCCTGAAATAGTAAAATTTCGGAGAAAACACACTGAAAATTATATAAATTCTTTTTCGAGGACTTACAGGTTTCGAACGGTGACGTTGGTGATGTTCGAAGTCATAATCAATTCTGAACGCGTGAAGCAAGCCTTTCAAACTTCTTCAGTATCATCAAGGAGAAGATAATCTTGAAATCGTAGACACAGAAGCACCGAGTCCGCATGGAAATAAATTGTTTCCGGCAATTACTGCGTTCCGCCTCTTATAAAATTATACGCAACAAACGACCAGCTCCAAATCACTCTCAGAAGTGCAATATATCCCGTTGACCGAGAGTCGTTCACCAGGAGGGATCGAATAAAATTTTAATTATAATTAACGGCGGAACAAGAATTAATGGAATACAATTACCCACTGAGCAAGAAAGAACTTTCTATCAGCCTGCCACAGTGGAAATGATTAAAACCGCGCGGTACAAGATAGAGAGGTGGCGCGTATAATACAAATTGATTAAATCGCGATCAAAATTTCGTGCAATCGAAATTGTAGCGTTTCTCGCCAGGTGCGCACGAAAGTGCGAAAATTCAAAATTCAGAAAATTCAAAAACACAAAAAGAGAAAATTCGAAAGTTTCGACGAACGACTGGCGACTGTCAGAATGAAACGAGATGTTTCACGAGTTATTGTTCGCGTTGACAAAGAGTCTTCGGGATCGGGGGAGAGAGAGAAGCTATCCGAAGGAAAAAAAATCGAAAGAAGCGAACGAGGAACGATAATCAGAACGGAGATCGTTCGAGGACCGAAATACGAGCAAACTGCAGCTCGCCGAGATTCCTTATTAAAATTATTAATGAATCGCGAGGGAACTCCATCAGCGCGGAAACTCCTCTGTCGAGGAGACGGGAGAAAAAAGAGGGAAAGTTTCCGTCTGAAATCGAAGGCGATCGGGCAACGGGGAAGTGCGCGTGAACGAAGCTGAAACGATTCCTGTCGGAGATTCTTCTGTTTTTACCACGTGACTCGGACAAACGAGGCAAGAATGATGACCGCTGTTCGTTACGGTGCGTAATCACACTTAGCATCGCCTCCGAGCCTTCCGGATTGGCTCCTCCATCTGAAAGTGCCGGGAAATTATAGTTTCCCCGTAGAAAAACTTCCTTGGAGAACGTAAACCGAAACTATAATCCTCTTAAAGCAGAAAGAGAAACGTTTCCTGCGAAACAGCGTTAAAAAGACCGATTGTTTCTGAGTCTGTTGAAATGAGAATCTTGCTATTTTTTTTGTCATCTGTATTGTATGTACTTTCTTATTTGTCCTTAAACTTTTTAGTGACTCTTTAACCCTTTAACTACTTCTGTCGTTAATAGACGACGGTACGAAACTTTAATAATAAGCAATTTAACGAATTATGTCGGGAACGGGGGTTGCTTATTAACTTTTATTTATTTTATCGAGATTGTGCTAGCAGGGTGTTTATGTTTCGTTCGTTGCGTATCAGACGCATAATGAACACCTTCCTTTACACTGTTTACATTGCATTCTTATGTACATAAATCATCACATATACAGGGTGGTCCGTTTAAATAGTGACACCTAAATATCTCTTCAGGTTATTATTGTGATGCGAAAAATATGTGTTCCATATCTGAATGTATTTTTCGATCAGTTACACGATGCAATAAAAACAAAAATATAGTTATGTATCAAAAAACTTTGATGACTCAAAAAATTGACATCGACCGCACGCATATCCTACAAAACATCCAGAATGACAGGTACAAATCGCGAGCACCAATTCAAACACGATCGAGAATCAACATGAGGGCGCAACGATCGCGTTTACTTACAAAAGCTCGTTTCCAACAGAAGCAGAATCGAGTGGGACCGTTGCGTAATCCAGATCGAACCGTAATATTAAATGGAGAGCGAAACGTTCGAGGAATTTTTAATCTCAGTGTATTTGTATAGCGACGCGGGAGTAAGGGAGGAGAGACATAGGTAAATTCCTCGAAGATGCCGGATCGATCCTATGCACTCTAATGAACATCCTATTAAATCGTATCGAATGGGACGGAACCTCATCAATTCGGAAAGAGAAACGAGAGTCCTCGATAAATCACGACAGGCTGGGAGGAGTCAAGTACTTAAGACGTATCCCATTTCCTTGTACCCTTTTAATCTGCTCGTTAATTTAAATTACTCCTTTCATCGATTCACTCCCACGGAACCGGGGAAAAATTCTGCTATCTACCATATGGACGTCCCGCATTTTTCACACCGTAACAGGAGAGCCGGAGTTAAAGTTTCGACTGCGTTTTAGAGTCTCAGCGGATGCTCCAGTCCGAGGGAAATCGATTCTTTTGTGTTCGTTCGGGGATAACGATGCAGTGATTTGAAGCAGACAATTTGTAGTGGTCCAGCTGATCAAACGTTAGGTATAAAACATTTTGAACGCGTGTTCAAATTGACAGATTAGAAAAAGCCTCCGTTTCGTGACGCCTACCACCGCTCTTTGAATTTCTTCACAGAAAATTACGCAGGCGTTGAAAATATGCTCTCAACAGTGTCATAGCTAAACGAATATTAAATATATCAAATTTTGGAAATCTGATAAATTCTACCTAGATTCCGTAACTTCGACATTATTATTTCTCATAATATTTAACACTAAACCTACCGACCATCAAAAGTGATGTGATTTTTATCATAATATATTCTAGAATTAAGACATGTATTCAGTCAAATTCCATTAAAACAGCTTTATGATTTCGATAATTGTGAAATAAAAAATCTAAAACCGGTTATTTGACCGGCGCTGGTATGTTTAGTGTTAAATGTTTATTGAATTTTAATTGAATGCTTTAAACTTTCAGGTCAGTGCACTTTCAGCAAATATTAAAACTGCTCGGATTCTAAGGATCAGCAAAGTTGCCAATGCAATCGATTTTACTGTTTCACGACTATATTTTCGAGACAAGATTGAGAGAAGCTGCGAGAGCGGAGTCCTCGGTTTCCTTGAGTCGCAGAAATGTAATTGAATGAGCCGAGCCGATTGTCCAGGCACTGATTGATTCGGCGGGATCGGTATTATCGCGGGCAGGTTATTACTTTTACAGAAAAGGCAGAAAATCCGCTGACTCCGGTTGGCTGCGGGTCAAAATTGCCAGCGTGTACCCTCATTGTCGAAGAGGAGAGCGCCGTAGATCATCGCCGGCGCGGCTAATCGAGCCAGTACCGTTTTCCCTCGAACGCCTGTGTCGTCAGAAAAGGAGGAGGATAAACGCCAGTGTACTTCGTAATGTATGCACATTCGCCGCGGGAGATCCTCTTAATACCTCGGTCAAGTTACTACCCACTCCCATAAGGCCCCTTATGCTCGTTCGAACGCCATAACTCTTTCCCTCTAACCTGTCCACCATGTAATTACTGACCCCTCGGCGAGAATACATGGACAACACCGTTCGAATCTTGCGTTTGTCCTCGGCCCGCATCGCTGCGAAACAAAACGAAGAAATTGTGGGTGTTTACGCATTTTTACGTGTCATTCGGCTAGTATTGTATTGTTAAAATTGTTATGGTAGATCTTTCTAGATCCAATCCAGATCTCGAGGATTTCAGGACTACTGAAGTGTCCTAGAAATTCTTCAAGTCCTCCAAAGAACGTAGGAAGATTTTGGAAGTCCTTGTAGAACCTCCTTAGAGGTATTAATAATTAAATAATTATTAGAATATTGAAAGGTTCCGGAAGCCTCGTAGAATCTTCCTCAGATTGTCTTGAATATCTAAGGATTTCAAAAATGATTTCTTTATTCAACTCTAAGAGCCCTTGGGATCCTTTTGATCAATCTTAAGGGCTTCAAGAGCCTTTCCAGCACTATCGAGCGAATTTACATCCTTCGGAGATTATAGAAACTCGTTGCAATCTCGCGACGATGGGACTCGATACCAATTTAGTTCCCTGGCGAATACACTTTCATCTTTGTTTTCTACGAAACTATCACCACCCACGCTCTATCTCAACCCTCGGCTACGTCGATCTATGAATCCCGAGGCAACCTATCTCTGAGATTTGGAAAATGACGTATCGGGGTCGCTTAAGCCACTGGATGAGATCAGGATGATAGATGGAGTCTCTTCTTCGCACGGCTGGATCTGCCGCATTATACGGTTTGTGTGTGTGTGCGCGGGCTCGTACGTGTGCTCTGGGTGTCTGGTTTCAATCCTCTACTCCGCCGTAATTGTATATGTACATATATAAAATTTGTTTAAACCGAAAAAAAGTCTTTCGGTTAACCCTTTAGGTGATTCGTCGCTCAAATTTATGTTGATGATTATTTAACGTGTAACTATTAATAATGTATCTGTTTGTGGTTTCGGATGAAATTTTATCATTTCGATACGGATGAATTTTCGATTGTGTCTAATATTATATTTATTCGAATCATTAAATTTTCAATTTGAGTTTTGAAGGTTCACTCGAGGGTTGTACAGGTTTATCGTATTAATTTTCAGACCGCAGATATTTATGTAAATTCGCTGAAGTATTAAACAGAAGCCTGCCACTCTAATGAATATTTTCGCTCGCCGAAAACGAAAGATAGATTACCCTATCAACCCTCCCTCGCAAATCCCTCGCGTGTTCGTGTACACCCATATATCAGTATGAAACTTGATCGTTTAAATTTTAGACAAATAATTGCGCGCGCGCATCGCTGACGCGGTCGGTCGACCCGCTGAATTAACGTTTAATATTTAACTAACTATACTTTTATCCTTATCCGGACACGGTAAAAAAAAGAAACACGGGTTTAACTAGAGAAGTATAAACGACCTTTTTGCCGCGTTCTTCGCACCCACATATATCACATGTGTTCCTCTTTTTTCCATGATACCTTAATACAGCGGAGAATCCCTCCCAACCCTCGTATATTCAGTTTTTCACCTCAATAAACTTTCGTATGTATAGTTGCTTATATTTTAAAGATATGGCGGCCGGCGCGTGGGTGTGCGCGCAGTCTGTACACGAACCTTTGTAGTACATAAAGCCATAGATATAGCCACCTGTAGGTTGAAACCGCGGTCCATTCCAGAGGGTTGCCAGGATCGTGCTGATTTATCATCAGATTTCGGCGCGCGGGGATAGTATTTATGCGATTACCCGGAGCTTCCGTCGAAGCGCGCGCGCAAAAAAAAAAAAACAAAAAAAAGAAAGAAGAGCACGGACGAGCCTTTTATCGTATTAAATAATGCTTCGACCCCCGCCGTCGGCCGTTCACACAAATTCAACCATTCCGGCTACGCAACCCCCGCGTTTCTCCACCCCAGCTTCGTCTGAAAGCTTGGCCGTGTTTTTCTTTTATCGGGCCGTATTTTATCTTTGACTTGATTCCGCAATTAACAGGCGCGATCTACAAGATGGACTCAAATCGCGATGGTAAATTGAGAATATATATTTTTTTAAAGATGTTTATCTGTTTTCTGGGAGAAGAATGATTGCTTAACAAATTCTTTTACAGATATTTCTTTGCCTGTCATTAAATAATTGACCTTCGATCACCTCGAATAACTCCGCAAGACGTAAGGTGTTATACAGGGTGTTTCAAAATTCCTACAGCTCCCGGAAATGGGAGGTTTCTGGGGTAATTTGAAGCAACATTTTCCTTTGCAAAAATGTCCGCCGGGGCTTCGTTAGACAGGATCTAAACAGATATTTGATTTTTATTTTAATCATGTGAACAAGTTAAAATAATACATTGGAGTTTTTAATCTCTCTACTGTTTTAAACTGCAACTTCTCATTTTTTCTACAAATGCATGAAAACCGCAGTTTACTTATTTCATTAATTCATTATTGTGATTTGTGCTACGATACAAGTGATATTGGAATTGTTATTAGTGCATAGCTATGTGGTGACAAGTGTGAACAGTGATCGCGAGTGTGGAAAAATTTCTTGGCATCTGTATGAAAGAATCATACGATTTATTTATAGTTTGAACAGTGAAAGTGAAGGTCTGGATCTCTGACTTCACCGTGCATCCCTTGGGCCTTAGATTGTTGTATACCTACTATTCACCACCAGCTGTGCGGTTCGTTGACCTGACCGTACGTCCCTTACCGTCCGACACTGTCGTATACCTGAGGCCAGCTGTGTAGTTCGTCAGTGAGTGGGCCAGTGACCCACATTTCCAAGCAGCAAGTTGATTTACGGCTAAATAAGTGAATTTTTACAATACATAATTCAAAATTTCTACTCCTTCATTTGTTCACTTCTTCTTCGCGGCGGACCGCAAACGCTCCAGCGAGAGGATCCGCCTGACGCGCCGTACCATCTTTGCCAACACGTTTATGTCGCGCTCTGATTAGTCAGTGTTTTTCGTTAATAACTCCTAAACGAAGCCCCGGCGGACATTTCTGCAAAGGAAAATGTTGCTTCAAATCACCCCAGGAAACTTCCATTTCCGGGAGCTGTAGGAATTTTGGGACACCCGTATGTAGAACGGGGTCTGCGAGGATCGCCCGCGGCCCACAAGAAACGATCGTGGCCGCATTTCGCGTCGCTTATTTCGAGAAATAAGCAGGACCTCTTCCGCGGCCGTCGACGAAATCGTTAACCCAGACTTTTCACCGGAGCCACGTAAATTCCGCGTGTTTTTCCGACGGGAACTCGAACTTGCCGCAGTTCCGCCGTGTTCGACGGCGAGGATCCCGAGCGATAAATAAAGGAACTTTCTGGCCGCGGCGCGGCGCACCCTTCAATTTACAAGTTCTTAGGGGCGAGTGAGCGAACGAGCGAGCGCGCAGCGCCAAAGATGAAAGAACTGAGCGCCAACCGAATTCCCTCGGATCTCTCGAAGAGGGCGCGGCACCCGCAATATTTCGAACACGACCCAATTCCTTTCTGATGAAAATACGCTTCCGGCCCCAGCTGCCCGCCTGATGGACCGTGTAGATCGTCCGCCATCGTACGATCGATCCTCCGCGATCCCGAAAGTTCGGATATTATCACGGTCGGCCATCTTGCATCTCGCTATGTCTGAAAACACATATCGTATTTTTTTATTCTACTTTAGTATGTAATCGTAGCTTATAGTTATTTTTAGTATATTTTTTGTAAACGGTTGAAAGAATTCACACAAATGAAATTGTGATGTGTTAATAATATTCGTACATTTCTCACAAATAATCCTTAGTAGACAATTAAAATTCTTCACCGGCTGGTGTACAGAAATGAGCGAAGATTTTAGCAGATTCAACGCGTGAAATGTAAATTTCATTGATCTTTCTTTCCCCCGGCAGTTGAAAACACTAACAACTGTAATTGTTCATCGAGCCAACCTGCAAATTCCGCTGCGTTCGCTGCTACTTTGTACGCCAAGAGGAGAAACCACTCCGTTTATTCAAATTGCCCTTTTATTTATGCGTTCGTAGCTCGTAAACCACAAAAGATATCGAAAAAGCATTTACATAAATTTTATACTATTCCTGATGCTCCACATCAATTGCGTCAGCAAATTGCAGGCACATCCCTGAATCTACGTGGGGGGTTGTGGCCTAGGGGAAATCCGTCAAAAACACGTAGAATAGAATTTTCTCGTTTGACGCTTCGTTTTCGTGGTAATCCCGTTTGAAGATCGTCTGTGCATGAACCACTGTTTCTACTTACGGTAAATCCTAATCCGTGCGCGTTGTACTTCCAAACGCAATTATCTCGGGGACAAAGAACCGTGGGGAAAAATTGTGTTCTACAGTTTCGACGCGGCTCTCCTTGTAGAATCGCTCGTCGTGTCTGTTTTTTGTCAGCAGTTTGCTGGAAGTGTGCAGTTTTAGTCTGCAATACATACACTCGATGTTCCAAATTTGTATAATCTACAAAATGTTCTACCAATTTTCATTTCGTCGAATAAATTACTTCATCTTTACAGGTCAGTCGAAGCTTAAGTAGCGCTCGAAGTTTTAATATTTTTAGCAAACTCAACGCAAAAACAGTGCGATCCAACAGCCAGCAATAGAATCTGTAACACGAGATGATCACGATCCAGGGCCTGAATCTTGCAATTTCACTGGAGCACAGTTACCGGAGAGTAATTTCGTCGAAATCGCGTCGTGGGCGCGGCTAATCATCGTGCTCGCGGTAGGATCGATCCCGGGCTCGTCCGTTGCGGTACATAACAGGTATGTAAGTACGTCACTCGGGTCAGCCGGTTACGATCGTACGACGACGACACGTAACAGACGTCTCTCTATTTTACACGCATGTCCGAGCAGGACACTCGCGGTTCAATTAAAGATCGTGTAATCGCATTCCAGGCCTTCTTCCCCCGGTCTCGGTTGATCGGGGTCCGCATAATGCGACACGACTTTTTAATTGATGCCTTCACGGGACAGGGGGGAGGGTGGCGGAGGGAATCCCGATCATCGAGACGGTCCGGGGCCGGCGTGTCGGTTCGCGTCCCGTTTCGAGAACCAGCCTGCCGTAAATATCGCGAAAATCGGCCCGGGGAATTGAGACAAAGTGTGTCTTGCGGTCGCCGATCGGCGAGAAACCAACGCGACGGCAACGTGAGCCCCGAGCAGCGTGGAACTCCGAATACGGAATCGCCTCCTTGGCGTTTAAGATCGTCGATGATATCTCCGGAACAGCAGGGAAATTGAAACCAAAATGTAAAATTCGCTGGACGTGGGTAATGCAGAGATGAGGACAGATTCTAACTAGTCGACTGAGAGAGACTTGAGACCGTGTCACGATGCGCGGGGGACTTTTGTATTCGATCCTCTCGTTAGCATCAATTTAACTCTTCTATTCGACGCATTCTGCTGATCGACTTGTTTTTGGATTTTACTCGCGTTTCGGAAGTTCGATAATTTTTTTAATAGTCTTGGACGATATAAAGTATTTAGACTACGCGACGACTATAGCCTCATGATTTGTGTAAGTCAAGCCTATTTCATCCACATTCATGATTAAATGCATATGATACGAGGTACAATACGAAATTTTTGACTTCGTTAAATTCTGTTGATATTTCTATACATTTGCATTCGGATTTATTTATTTATTTTAACTCGGATTCTATCTTAACTTGAAAATTAAATATTTCTTCCAACCTAGAATAATTCCATTCGATATTTTTCTTCGTCATTTTATGGATATGAAATTGATATAATACTTCATAAAATACTTAATTGTTTAGTAATTGATTAGATACCAACTTATTTAATTATGTAAACAATATTTTGAATAATGGTACAGTAATTTTTAGTGGCGACTCTGAGTCGCCACTCGAGTGCTAAGGGTTAACATTTTAACTATCAGCAATGAAAAAAGACGAACAGTTGAGGATTTTTTAAAAGATTATCTAACGGCGACAACAATTCATATCGTAAATCAATCGAATGAATGTATAAGGAGAAGTGTGTAATGTAATATATTTGTTTTATTAGGAGGCAGTCGAAAAATTGAAGAGGGCGTTCGCTTGACATCGGCAAAGCGAAGACCGAGAGCCGATTGGGACCCATACGCAATTAATATACGACGGTGCGTGGAGCGAAAAGCCGCGAGCGCAACACGCACGCCCACCCTGTCTGGCATACAATGCGTATAAATCGTCATGAATTTTGAGAGCCCTGCAATTTCATATTGAATCGCATTTCTCTAACCGGCTGGTCCCGGCCAGCCTTCGTTTGCGTTCCACGTCGCCACCTTGTCCCACCAATTCAATCCGTTCAAAGACACACAACTGAAACGCGATACGACCATCTAACCGTGGAACTTGTTCCATCCTAAATTGTACTGCATACATCTTACATCTCAAGAATGGTCCGCGGAAACATAAGACACTGAAACTATCACGAATTTACAGGAAAATCGCTAAAATTCATAAAAATTGCAAGACCCTGAAAATTGAGACTACAGTTGACTTTAGCGAGGTCCCTTAAATTTATAAAAATTGCAAGACCCTGAAAATTGAGACTACAGCTGATTGCTATTGAGTTTTCCAAAATTCGTAAATATTGAAAACAACGAATATTTCTGAAATTCTATAATTACATTCGCAGTTTTAAATTTCACCTACTCGCGTTCATCACTGGACAAAATCCGCATTCTAATTATCGCGCATTCCGTTTCGACGTCTTTCACTTGCAAACGCGTCACAAATACTCATGAATTATTGTAATAAACGAGTACGAGATCGAATCGGTTCCATCGCTCCACACGTATCGGTATTCGTTCCGATTGCCGGATCAAGCGAGCAGATCATTCGAGAGGCCGCGATCCTCTCGATCCTCTCGCGTCTCCTCTGGAGGATTCGCGACACTGATTGCTCGGTGACGTTCGCGTCATCGGTGACCGCATTCTCAGCTCGCGAGCTCGCTCTGAAACGAACGTGCACCGCTTAATTGCAACCTTTATCGTTCCGTAGGAAGATTGATGCATGCTCGACAATGTTGAAGGGACGGCGCTGCAGCTGCCTTGTCAATTTTATTTGATTTTTCTGCTTCGCGGCTCGAGTTTCTTCGAGTAGGCGACTGCAAACCGACCCTTTGCGGTTCGGTGCGTCCAGCTGGGTACTTCGGATGGTGTCAGATGGTTAGATTGACGGTTTGACAGTGTCTGTGACCGCTCCTTTTTATCCGTGCGGGGAAGTAACTGTTAATTCTTACTTAGTATCGAAAGTTCAGTTTTTAAAGAAGCAGGGGTCAGAGTGGGTTCAGAATGCAGTACTGCCATTTTGCGAAAGAAAAGAAGAATACTCAAATACACTTCAGCCCTGAAGGAGTCAAAATTTGAGTCCAAATTTATTTACCTTCACTCATAGTAAGGTTTTTTCTTACAAGAAGTTTGGTAAATTAAATGTAATTGAGTTTTCAAAATTTTCTGACAGTTCCACCTACACGTTTCTGTTACAAATGGTGTATTACCGAAACACAGGAATGTTGGAAAAAAAGGAAAACAAAATAAAATAAGAAGCAGTTTCGTGCAGTCAATTATTATATCGTGCATACAACGAGATACAGCCACAAACATTTCCACCGAGAGCCGTAAAGAATTTTCGAGAGACTTTATCAATTAATATAACGAAGAGAGAAAGAGGATTTTTAAATTGCATGCTGGGGTAACTCTCAGTCCGCGAAAATTGCGCTCTGCGTTTTAAATTTACTCCAAATTTCTCTAAATTAACAACGTCGTAATTTTCACGTTCCAAAAACTGGATAATTAGACCTATTCGGATATGTGCGTGCTGTTCTTCAAAATCTAAAAGAAATTAACGAAGAGAAACAAGCGTTCGGCTTTGTACCTTGAATTAATCGATTTTACGTTTTCCAGCGGCGCACCGGCAAAACGTTCTTCCACGGAGAACCGTTTCGGTGTAAGTTGAATTTTATTCGCGTTGTTCAGCGGTGGCACTGTATCAAATCGTTTTTATCCGAGCCGCGATTGTGCTCGCACGGTCCTCGAGGGCTGGAAAGTTGCCCAGTTAACAAGTCAAAGAGTCGCAAAATGCGTTTAATAGTTGCACACCGGTGTAAAGAGACTGGGGCTACGACTAACTTCTTCGGAACTACTGTGTAACTTGTACTGCTTCCGGTAATTAAGGGCGGGGAGTCTCGGTGAATAAGGGTGTAATGGCCGAGAAGCGAATAATATTTAAGTTGAACTGTGAAATAACTTTCATTTCTCTTTTCGGAAAATTACGTCGGCTCGAGAGACCGTTAATACAACTTATCACAGTTAACCCAACTTTGCTCACTTTTAAACTCCCTTAAAATGTTGTTGCATTTAAACATTCCTATTATCTCTGCCATTTTGGCGCAACTGTTTTCACGCAATTGTGTTCTGACTGTTACTCGGACGATTGCTACAATTTTGCACTCAAAAAATCACCGTATCTGGTACAATATGCGTGCTTTTACGTAAGCTAGACATTTCGTAAAAGAGTCCATTGATCCTTTCAGAATAAAATATTTAAAGTTTTCTTTCTTAGAGAGATGAACACGAGGAAACCCCGTGGGAGCCGCAGCTGGCTAAAACGTGTGTGTTCGTCGAAAAGAACACGGTACATATGATCGTGAGCGTAGAGAGAATGATCGCAGCACAGACTGGCTATCAGCAGGTTCGCTGCGAGCGAGGAATTCGGCACGGCAACGGTACCGTGCGCGATAATCTGCCGATCGAATTCGTTTCTTATTTATTCCCGGGGCCGGTCCTCTCGTGGCCCGGAGCGGTCTCCACGAAATCACGCTCACCTCCCGCGGTATCTCTATAAATATTAGCCAGCTTTCGGGGACGCGCAGCTTGTAATTAGGGGAATAGATCGCCCCGAGTGACGCAGCTGGTCGTAAGTCAATGCGAGCGAGCGAACGAACTCGCGCGGGCGCGCGCTCGTTGCAAAGGGGCGGAATCCCAAATTCGAAATTTAGGAGGCGTGGAGAGGATCGTCACGGTAAACCCGAAATTTTCACCGGGAATCGGCTGCCGTCGAAACCCGCGAGGGGCCCGCCTCGCCCCTTCGATTGTAATTAAAACCTCGCCGCCTGATGCTCGGCTATCGAACTCCGACGAAATCCAATACCGATCCGCAACAGTCGTATGAATTATGGCCGACGATAACTGAGAAACCGTTAACTCTTCCGGAAATCCTTCGGCAGCCTCCGAGCTATATTGTAACTTATTCTGTGATTCGTTTGTTTAACCTCCTGCCCTACAATATTGTGATGAAGATTTTGAACAGAGTCTATTAAATATGCTATTAATTTCCTTTAAAGCGAAAACAAATTCTACTTCGGTTTTATTGGTGTTCAGCTATTGGAGAATATACATATAAAGGCATACATAAATAGTCTCGTTTTTTAGGAAATTACGAACTACAAAAAAGTTCTTATCCCTGAAACCGTAAAATAAATCGTAGGGTAAGGGGTTAACCAAAGAATCGTCTTGAGCCTTGTTGGGACGTTATTTACATTCCGAGAATTTAGTTGAAAATGTTCGGCTGATGAAATTTTTAGAACGTGTATAATTGACTCGGATCTACAAAACTTAGAAAAAGTTCTAAAATCAATATTTCCTGTTTTTTTTCACAATTCCTATCAATTGCAATTTTCTCGAAATTCTCTTTACACATTTGGCAAACTAATTCTTCTAGATTCTTGAGAAAACTCAAACTCAGTTTTCAGAAAGTTAGATATAATATTAAAGACTATATGGAGACTTTCCAATAAAATTTTAGGGAAAAAATGTAGTTGAAGCTTTTTGTCCCGAGATCCGAGCACAATGGCTCGCGCAGCGTGCGTAAAGGGCCCAAAGAGATGGCGAAAAAGCGGATCCGACCCTGTCCGCGTGCAAATTCGACGGCGACGTCATCCAGGATCGCGCGGACAGCCCAAACAAACGCAGGAATGAACGGGACGAGTCTGAGTCTCTCTCTCTCGGAGCCGGGCCTCGGGGCTACGACGATTACCATTCAATGGATGATCCATCAGACCCCGGGGCCGTCACTAAATCACGTGGCACGCAACAACAACACGCCCGCCGCGTATCCAGCCCGGTTATAATATACGCGATGGAACTATGTACACGCACCCGATCTCGTCGGGTTTCACGCACGCGGGATTTATACGCGGCCGGGTTACGCCCAAAGTTTGTTCAGCGACGCGTTCCTCTCGATCTGGACTACCGGCTGCCTTCATCGCTTGCTCGTATCGCGAGACGTCGTCGCACGGTAGACCGAAACGCCTGCTTTCTTCAGCAACGAGAACACGTGGAACAATAATATTAGAAGTAAATTTTTTACCGTCGTCGCGGATGAAATTAATTGAATTTACGCTACGATGTACTTCACTTAACACTATTTCTGTCGAACGTGTCGGAAATCAGCTTCCAAAATTTTTAATTGTTAATAATTGTGGGGCTCATTACCTTAGCAATGACACAAGAGTAGTATTTATTATGTTGAACTTATGATTAATCCGATATTTGTCCGATACGCACGTCATGTATTTCCAATTTTCTCTTAACACCGACTACAGATATTAACATGCTACTTCGCGGAGCTGCGCGCGCAGGCCCTTGCTCCAATACGCAGTTCGTTCCACGCAGCGCACCAAATTGCGATATATTTCAATATTAATAAAAATCGATTCAGGATTCACTTTATCTATAATGAGCGAACGGAGATTATTTAAATAAAAGCCAATTTCAATGAATATTTTCAGCACCGCCACGTGATCGTCATTGTTTCTCCTGTTTTTTTTTTTGGTTTAGATTAAAAAAAGAAATTTCATCCTGTTACTGCAAAAAATTTTGGAAAGTTCGTAACGAAAATAACGAAATGTTCCTGTTGTGCGAGACAGCAGGATACGTTTCCGCTCGCTGATGCACTCGAAGGACTGGCATCCGCGAATCGAAAATTCCATGAATAAATAAATCGCTATGCCGCTGCTTTTTGTACAGAATTATTCTACGTATACCGGAGAACGGAATGATACTGATTAATATTGTAGTATGAACGCGCGAATGGGTTTTTAGCGGTATTAAAGGGTAGAGGGTAACTTATGTGCTTATCGATCTTTTCAGGTCAGAGAAGTTCACAGGGAATAGAATAAGTTCGATGAAATGTAACTTGTGCATTTCAGAAACGTAACATCGCGAAGTATAGAAAGTTTGCCCGTGAAATGTATCTTAGGGTAACCTAGATTCCAGACAATCTGTTCGAAAAATCGTTCCAAAGAATTATAAAACCTCAAACAAGTTCGACAAATGAAGGAAAAAACCGCAACTTCAGAGAACGTAGAACATCTTTTCCAAAAAGTATAAATAGAACGTTTCTTTATACAATATTATACATATTATTGAAACGACGATAATTCGTTTTCGATAAGGAATGAAAAATCGAAATTTTCTTGAAATATGTGCTAGATAAGACCTTCAGCATCGGACTCAACCACATAAAAGAAGTCTGGAACAGGATGATTAATGTGGGGTCAAGAAGAAGGCCATTTTTGCAATGAATTTCTTGGTCGACGAAGAAAAACACGGGAAATTTATAGTTTCGTTAGACAGCAAGTGCTATTTTATTCAAGAAGGCCGGCAGTGCTTTCGAGAAATTTAAAAAACCAGGCTCCTGACCACCTGGGTTCCTTAAGAAAAACCCGTAGCAATACGACGGGGCCCACCCAAGCAAAATCGAAGAACCCCGCACTTCGTCGCGAGCAAAGTACCATGCGGGAACGCCACGGCTTTCTACAAAAGAAAAAAAAAAGAAAAGGTAGCATCTGACCTCTCAAGGATCGGCCGAGCGATCGTGCGAGGGGCGTCTCGTTCTCGCGGAGGCGTCACGGTCTATTTTCCATGCGCGAGGATCACGGAGTGCAAGCCCATACGTCGTTCTCGGTTCGGTCGGCGAGAAAGATCGGGGATCACGAGGACAGGGTCTAGCGGACAGGAGACAAGGCCGCGTCACGCGTGTCCCATAAAACGTTCCCTAAATTGACAGGGGAAGCGGTATCGGTGGCGTCGATCCGTTGTACGGTTCCAGCGAAATTCCCGGGTGTGGGTGCACACGGCCGTTGAACAATGCTGGGACGAACAAAGGCCACGTACGATGAATATCCGACGTTACACGACGTGTGTACCATCTATAACCGAGAGGAGGTGGTTGCCGTAGAGGCCCGGGTTCGGGACGAACACAGATATCAGCAAGTGAGCGGGGAGAGCGTGAGAGAGAGAGAGAGAAAGAGAGAGAGAGAGAGAGAGAGAGAGAGAGAGAGAGAGAGGAGCGGGTCTCTGGTAGAGCGGGGCAACAGCGTTAACAGGGCCGAACCGCGAACATATTCGTTTTCTATAAGGAGCATGGCGTTTGGCTAACAGGCTCTATCAGGGCCCGGCGATCAGTCGTTAGCGTTTATGTCGCAGTTGGCAGAGAGAGCCTCCGTTCGCGAGCAGCAGCAGCAGCAGCAGCTTCCAAGGATGTCGAGCGAGAGTCGGTTTCGCAGTCGCAGGTGCTCCTCTCGCTGGGCTGGCAAGCTCCCCTTTCCTTTTTCTTCAACCCTCCCGGACCGGCTCCTCTCTTCTCGCCGTCTCTCGTCTGTTTCGTCGATTTTTCGCCTCCCCTTTCCCGGCCGAACCTCCCCGAACCCCCGGCTTTCAGATTCGTTTTCTTCTCAGCCGACTACTCTCCACTCTCCCTTCATCCGGGCCTGTCCTCGGCTTTATTCTTATTCTCGCTCATACCGTCGAGTCGCGTCGCGTCGCGTCGAGTAGCCGGCTAAAGCCGAGGAGACCGAGTGTCAGAAGCCGGTGGAAGGTGTGGGGGGAACCCGCCGATGAAAGATACCACCCGGTAATGGTTTATTTAAATCAGACCCAGGCTACCATGGACGAGGGCGAGCGACGAGACGGGACCACGGCCAACGAAAAACCTTGTTAGGCCGGCGTCGCTCGTTTGATACGGAGACGCCGAGCAGTTAATTGACGCCCGGCATCTCGCCCCTATCGTCTTGATCCCCGATAACGCTGCGCCGGACATCATGGAATAGAGCGGGAACCAGGCACCGTGATCGCTGGATACGATCCTGACTGACCGGTGAAATCGGCGAGATGTTCGACGTGTTTGCCGAGGGCTGGCAATTTATTACGAAAGATTCCAAACAATTTAAGAACGAAGGATTTCAGAATGGAAATTTTACGAACATTTTTAGCCGGGAAATACGGTAAAGTCTTAATTTAAGAAAACGGCAGCTCCAAGATCTTAGAAAATTTCCTACCCCTTCCACTGCGACTCGCGCTGGCCGGCCGGGTGGGTCGAGAGTCGATGACGTCGTAAAATCGGCTACCCCCACCCGGCCGGCCAGCGCGAGACAGCCTGTTCAGTCCTGTCCTAGTCGGTTCTTACGTCATCTCGGACCACCAGGCGTTACGCAGTTAGTTTTCAGGCGCTGTCCTCTCCATCGCTCGACGCGGTCAGAACGTCGCAAAACGTAGTAAAACTACACAATCTAAGGTACAGTACGGACCCTGAAGAGACAAGAACAGGCGTGGACGAGATTCGGAGGATGAGCGTGCGTTACCTTCAGACAGGAAGGATGGAAGGAGATAGGTTATAGTGGATATGAACACGGTCCCTCATTACCCCCCCCCCACAGTTCCGTCTGGGGGGATGTGCGTAAATTAATTTCCCCACTGCCCTTAAAAAAAAAATGTACAGCATGGACCCGCGGATTTTTCTTAGATAAAGGAACTACTGTACTACTATAGCCTTCCTAACTTCTAGCAAAATCATTATGCTAAAGAGCATGATCTTTTCATCACACTACAATGCTCCACTTCCGGTAGATAAAATGTTGAAAATTGGAGAGCTGCGTCCACGGGAATCTATGAAAGATAAAGTGACCGTCAGAAGAGCGTCCTCCCGGTTCTTCTGGACGGAAGCAGAGTAAAGAAGCCCGCGGAATGATATATTCGGAAAACTTTCGAGTTCAATTTCGTGCTCCACCGAATCAAGGCAGTCTCTTCACCTTTTTCTTACGCGAACGCCTGGGGATCCGAGGCGAGCCCGCGAAATTTGATTTACGCGTAACAACGTCCCGGACGATCTTTGCGCGTGGGCGTCCAAGATAAACCGAGGAGATGGCGAACGTGGGTGCGTTCGACCGATTCGATTGCAGCTGGCGAGTATCCCATGAATGTTCGAAGCCAATCGCTGCGTAGCCGACGACGGGACTTTTATATTCCAGTATTTTCCCGTCGCTTGTTCGCCGAAATTGAACGGCGCGCCTTCGTTTTCGAGAAACTCGGCCAGCCCCGGTCGCCGAAGCCCGTTTTCAGAACTGAAAAACGACTGTAACCCCCCCCCCCCACGCTGCTACTACAGACTTCTGTGAATGTTGCGGTGCACCACTTTGGAACAGGAGAATTCGTGAAAGAAAAATACGACGCTGAATAGTGATGGTAATTCAATAGTTAATTTGCAAACAATCAAAAAGGATTCAAATATTGAAAATAGTTCTCCGTCATTTTCTATGCATTTATATCATCTTCAAAGTGACTTACAAGTCTGGAAAATAATCTTCATTATTTACAAATGATGATTTTACCCAGTAATGCATTTCAATTTTAAACAAAGTTGCAATTGATTAATTGTGAACGCCACGAATTAATTTGTATAGTTTCAATAATGGCATAAGAAAGAGGAAATATTTACTGGAAGTTTATATATTGATATTGTATTTGTTAATGTTAATAATCATTTATAAAAACTGTCAATAATTACAGAAAGAACGAGTGTTTACACTATTCTCATTTGCATTACTGCATACAATTATCCAATAATTATTGAAAATACGAGTGCTGGCAACACATTTATTTATCATAATAATAATGTTCAAAGAAATATCCAATAATGAAAGTGCGAATGCTGGTAATATCTATAGTTATTTTAATAATAGTACATTGTATTAAAAGAAACAATATGTATTGGAAGCTTGAGCATTCATAACATACTTATATATTTTAATAACGAGCGCACAAAAAGATCCAATAATTTCATTGGAAGCTGCCAGAGAAAATATATATGTGTATTGTTTGAATGTCGATAAAATATTTCCCGTGTATTTTGATAACAATGTCACTGTACGGTGATTCCAAAGCTATTATTGCTTGGATAAAATCCGCATTGGATTTTTGATTTATTTACTGACTGAATGAAATTCGAACAATGTGCCGGATACGAAAATCCGACCGAAAAACGCAGGACTGGTTAATTAAAGCGGACTTGCAATTTCTAAGAAAGACTCGCAGAATAAAATACGAATATTATCCAAGTCGGGATAAAATATTAGAGAAATAGTAGGATCAGCAGGTTCGACAAAGTTTTCGAGCAAGTTTCGAGAGGACTCGTCAGGCACGCAGTAAAAAAGGAAAAAAAAAAGTAGTCAGCGTGGGATAGGACGGGGCAGAGAAAGCGCGATTAGAAGGAAAACAGTGGAACGTCAGCGGGTGCATTACGGGAAAGTCGATGGTTCCCGCGTCAGCCATTCATCATCCAGGGAAACGAAGGGGTGAATGGGCCTCGTTCATGCTTGGTCCTCTAATAATACGATTGCGCGCGGGGTAATGAGCGTGCACGCGGCCGCTAATGCGACTGGAAATTACGTATCCACTGTCGGAACACATTTTCCGGCGGGATCTCGGTCTCGTCCCGTTCTTTGCCCCTCGCACCCCTGCGAACAGCGACGGCGGAACTCTCGATGAGTAATAGCTGCGCCAAATGCAGCGATCTCGCCCGCTTCGTCATTAATAAAGACATGCTCGCGCAAAATCCGCGGTTTCGACGGCGCGACGCGACGCGACGCGTCGCTCGACGAGTGAAATCTCCGTAACGCTGTAATTTCGGATACGCGCGCCGGGAATAACGCGAGTTAACGCACACCGGATCCCTCCGATACTTGATTATCCCCATTTCCCTCGGAACATTTCATGTCTATTTTATTTTGTATTTAGAGGAAGGGGTAGTAACGCGGCCCCCTTGTAATTTTCGATATTATTGCACAATAAAACCATTTTTTACTGCTGATCAGAAGCAGAAGTAACAACCTGAAGAGCAGAAGTATGTTTCTGCGAATTAAATGCGTTAAACTGTTGCCTACACTGGATATAAGTAGCTCACAGTTTGTGCTGGTGCAAGTTCAGATTGTTGAAGAAGAAACTGGCATAATTAGAAGAATTATTTCTTGATGTGAATCATTTTTATGTTACACAAAGAGCCGCGACAAGGCATTGTTTAAATTAGAAACGCGGGTCGGACCAGACCCGGCCATCGCGAGCAAGGGTCAACAACCCGACGATTCATCAAGAAGAGATTCTGAAGCCGAAATGATCCGAGTTGCCGGTCCAACATATTCTCGTGGGAAGAGGCAAAACGAAACCGAGATGGAGGATACGCCGAGCGATGAGTCACACAAAGATCCTGGCCGATTCGGGATGAATTACGTGCCAGCGAATTAATACCTCTTACACAAGGTCCTGACGCGCGAGATTCTCAGATAGGACACGTCCCCGCGGTCTACGTGACGAAAGAACGCTCGTTTTGTTCTTGGACCGTGTCCGTGACACAGGTTTGCTGGGAAAACTGGTCGCGCAATGCGTGCTTCGTCCAAAAACTAATCTCCGGAACTCGTAAACTCTGTGTACCTGTACACAAAATCTTCCACGTACCAGCCAAATGATCGCTTTCTAAAAAATTAGTTCGAAGCGCCGCAGCCTCGTAGCCAGTACGAATTCGACGGCAAACTAATTAGAATTTTAGACATAAATATTGTACGACAAAGACTAATTAATATTCTAAAGTTTCAACATAGATTCAAGATGCACACTGTGGATAGATGTGAAGATAAGTATGCATACAAGTTCGCATACAAACATCAAATTATTTTTAGAGATTACAGGACCTGATATCAGGGTCTCTTTGCTTCGTGTACTAATAAGATTCATTTTTGTTATAATCCAATTGTTCCGGATTGTTTTTTACACAAAATAAAAATTGTATCAATTATGAGAAAGAGTGGCTAAATAAAAATATATTTCTTCTTTTGATAATTTGAATAAGTCTTGGCAACCATTACAAAATTTCATTGAAATCCTGATGTATAAATTTTGTTTAAATATTCTTGCTACTCCTATCGAACTCGGCGAGCAATTTATGAACAATTTAAACTAGTCACCAAGAAATAAAAATTTACACGGTACGTTTCTAGCTGCAGTTAAAATGAACATTAAGAAAATGGTGAATGTCCAGAAAGGATGTGTAAACCAGGGGTGTTAGCGGTGGAATAACAGCAATTTTTGTATTCCAAAAAATCGATAGATGCTAGGACTTACATCCCAGATATGGAAATTTGCGGTGGACCGTGTCTGTCAGGCGGTTGACGGCGACGGTCGCGTCGCGTCGCGTCGGCGAAGTTGCGATTCAGCGATTCGGGCCGGGCAAAACTGGCAATAACTTAGGCTAGATGGTGCGAGGCGATAAGGGCCGGGTATCACAGAAGTGGGGAAGGTGCGAACGCGACAGTGAAAATGGAAGCCGACGACTGCTCCGGCCGCGTATCCATCTGATTTCACGTGTCAGCAGGACTTGCGGTTCTCGGCCTGGGGACAGTCCGTGTCCGATCTTGTCCGGAGATACTGTCCTCTCCTGCGTACCGCTTCACTCGCAGCTTCAGCTTTATCTCACGCATAACATCGGTTTTCTCTGGCGTCCGGTTTTCTTGTTGAAATTTCTCCATCGTCGGAAACAATCCGAGCGTGTTCGGATTACAGAACATAATTCACAACGAAACGTGTCCATGTTGCGCAATCGGATGTTGATGAAACATATCGGTAACAGAGCTTAGAAAAATATTTGACAGATATTCATTACTATTATATACATGTATAAAGTTTATAGTACCTCGGTAATTAACTAAAATATTTAAAATGGATTGGTAATTTTAGCAAATAGTTAGATTTTTCGATCATTGGGTAGGAGAATAAATTAACCAAGTTTTCATAGTCGATGATTTAAACATCACCTTTATAAAATTGTGCAGCCATAATATAGAATATATATGATGAATTGATCAAGATCTTTTAATCTAATTGTAAAATTCGGAAAAGACCTCTACAAAATTAGACAGAGATTAAAAAATCATTATTCTAACTTAAATTAAACCTTTTATCTCATATCGTAAAAATCTCCTTGAGACTGTTCATTATTGAATAAATCAAGTAAGATATTTTAATGCAATTGCAAAATTTAGCAACCTTTATAAGGTTATGATAAAATAGATATTAAACTAAGACTGACCTTTTACCCCAAGATGTAAAATCCTCTCTTACGGGATAATTCAATTAGGGAACATTCCTCGCAATAAATGAATTGCTGACTCTACATTTAAAAACCGTATTCCTGCAGCTTTCTATTTCAAACGCTTCAAAACCGCTGTACGAGTCTGTCCGAGCAACTGACAGATCCGCCGATAAATTGAGTAAGACCATTTAACCTAAAATCTAATAGAAGCGAGCCCCACCGGATGTTCGAATCCCGACGCAGACGTCGCGATAAATTAACCAGGATGTTTTGACGTACGATCCAAAAACAGCGGTAGCCGAGTCAAAAGCAGATATCACGATGAACCAGTTAAGACGTTCCACGGCGATCCAATAAGGGAGCTCTATAAGAAACTTCTACGGGATAGGAATTTGACCCCATTAATTCTACTACGGATAGATAAGTTATTCCGCTCGCGGCCGAATAATTTAGACGCGGACCATCTGTCCGGGACAGCGGATTCATCGGAAAATGTGTTCGCGCGGATTATCGGTGTTTCCGGCGGTCAAGAAATTTTCGCAAGAAAATTCTCCAGCTCCTGGCACTTTCGTGGGGATTGCTGTCAGAGCAACTGCGTAGGTTTGCCTCTTAATAATTCATTAAATTCAATAGAACGGCTTAGAAAAATATTCTTCGTAAATTCTCTTGCATCGAAATTCTCTTATTCACAAGGAAGAAAATCATATGTCAAGGTGCCGAGGGTGGTTTTCAGATTACCAAAATGTATGTCCGTGTTTCAAAAGTCTACATTCTAACTGTCAAACAGTCTTTCGTGTTCCTTTTGTTAGACTTTTCGGCGAGTTTTCACAGAAGAATTTTCGATCGGCGGTGATGAATCTTCCAAAGCGGATTCACGCGACGCGACGTTACGGGTTGATGCTTGTTCACGGTCTGGCGGCGAGTTAACTAGGAAATTAGCAAACAACGTGTCGCGGCTTTGAGGGAACTCCCGCGGAAGATTTTTCCTGGCCCGTTCCCATTTTCCCAGCGGACGAAGTTATGGCCAACGAACGCTTCGACGCAACGCGACGTTGGTGTGCGGCTGCCGTTCCCGTTACGAGAGAGAAAGAGAGAGAGAGAGTTCGTGTGGCATGGCGGCAACGGGAACTTCGGGGAATCGTAACTTCGTTACCGTTTCGCGAGGCAGCCCCGGAGTTATCTGAAATTAGTCAGCGGCGTTCTTCCTCCCCGAGGGGCTGAATTAATTGCTTTTAAGAAGTTTCGGACGCGACGCTGAAAAGCGCGGACGCCGGGACGCGTGCGAGGCGGGGCCGTTGCCTCGCCTTTTTATCGTCAGCCCTCCGCCAACAAATTATTATCTTTTAAGTAATTCGTAAAATTCGCGGACCAGGCGATAACGGGCCGCGGCGCTGCGCCGCGCCGGGTCCCTCGAGTGAACTTCGCGCTGCTCGTGACCCAGAAAATTCACTTAATAAGCACCCCCGCTGGAAACGTTTATTTCGTCGCACGATATCGAGCGTGTCGTCCGTACCCTTCTCCGGGACGTCGCAGATAAAGCGGCCTTTTGTGGCGCCGGATGCTGACGCCGAGGTAGTAAAAGAATTTATTGTTCTAATGTCAATGAAATTTTTATCGAATACTTTCTCTTTCGCCTAGTTTACCTGACTCGAGTGCTTGACTCCAAGTGGAACCACCGCGCTTATCGCCGAAAAAGAACGACCAAGATTTCCCGATAGCCGTCCGCGTGGTATCCTCGGCTCGGGCAAGATTACCGTCTTTTATTTGGTGGACGCGGGCTTTCAGGAGGCGCGAGGCAGGAGCGTCCTTTTGTCGGGACATCCGCGAAACGAGAGCAGAAAAGGGGAAAGGAAGTAGGAGGGGAAGGGGACTACAAGGGGGAGTGGGGAGCTGGAAGACGAGACTGGCTTTCACGTCGGATAATGGGATGTTTCATGCGGAGGGAAAGCGATACTCCGGTCACAATGTGTCCGCGGACAGGCGGGCCGCGCTGATAAATATTCAACCGATTCCATTCTTCCTAGAAACGTCGACCGGTCCCCGTGTTTCGCGGGCCCGATCGATCAACCCCCGACGTAAACTTCCATCGCTGTCGTCATCCCCCCCCCTTCGAACACCTCCTGGGAAAATGACTCGGCTCGGCCGGAGGGCAATAAAAGGAAACTTGTCATAGCCGCAGTAATTTTTCAGCGTGAGCGAACGTGCTTGGCCGGTCGCCAAAACGAATCTTCTCCCTCGTTAGTCGGACATCTTCTGACCCAATTTAATTTTCAGCTGGCGATCCACCCCCGCGGGTCCGATCAAAGTCTTCGGTCTACACTTTGGAAAAACGTGCGATAACTGCCCGGTCGGTTCTATTTTCTTCGTTTTTGCAAGAACGGTGCCGAGAACCGCGATATTTCCATCGAATTGCGCGCGAGAAGGTGCATTCGATAGGTGGGCATCAGAGTTTTACGCGAAATAAACATTTTCTATACGAATTGCAACAAACCGGAGTGAAATAGACATTTATTTTTCATTCTTAACACGTTAACAACAGGGCATTTATTTTTAAACTTTGCTATACGACGGCTGATTTTAATGGCATAGAATTCAAAAGATAAGCTTTTAAATTGACTACTGTGATGTATTCAACTGTTATACAAACACTAATAAATAAATGTTACAATGCGAGGAATAATATCGTTATCAGAGAAATTACTAGAAAAAAACAGACTTATTAATAGTTTGTAGATTATGGCTGTTGCCAAGACATTCGAGGCAAGGCACGTTAAACGAACCGAAGACAGTAGCTCGCCGACTGTGAACCGAGCAACATGTAACAAACGACTTTAATAAAAAGCCCTGCAATAGGTTCAAAATAATATGTAACAGTATTTTGAAATCTTCTCTCTTTCCACAGACCATTTTCTACCACGTGAAAGTTGGCAACCGCTGTCTCCGCAATCGAGCTTCGCCGAGATCATCTGGAAGATGATAGAGTCCATTAGCCGAACCGAATCGGACTACACGCGCCATCGAGATTCGGCCACTCCGGTGCACAGAAGCCACCCCCGTCGACTGTTCCTCGCGGAGGATGCACCGCCGGAACCTATCAGATCCTCACCCTCCTCCCTGTGTCCCGTGGACTCTAACACGTCGCATCAAGATCAATGAAACTGTACAAACTGCTAGCCGGTGAGTCTCTCAGAGAGATACGGGGTTTCATCCTCCTCCTCCCTCCTCCTGCCCCGAACACCCTCGTATCGCGTGGTCGGCACGGTCTCGAGTCGTTCCGGAGCTGGAGATAGACTTGGAACGGGCCGCTTCCTCGCTGAATCGGAGACGGAAATTGAGGGATGCGGTCAGCGGGGGGAGGGGCGGTTCGAGAGGGCACAGAGGGATCGTCGGGGAGCCGATAAATGCGATCAGAGGACAGAGGAACGCAGGGCCGCACCGCACAGACTGTGCGGGGGTGGTCGGACGAGTGAGCGCGCGCGCGCGAGAACGAGATTGATTAAAACGCCGCGGGAGTTCGGCGTTTTCCTTTCACCATTGACTCCGTTTACCGGCGACGCTGGTCCCGGAGCCTCTTTCACTTATCTGTCAACACTTACGCCCGTCGATACTCTCGAATAATGGCTTTCCACCACCATGAAGGACGGGAATCCCAACCCTCCCCCCCTTCGAGCAGGCCGAGATGAAAAAAGTTTTCGATCGAACCGAAATGCCGCCTCTATTATCGAACAGCCGCCGCGCCGTCGTCCCCGCGGACCGATTCCAAAGGGAGAGAACCAGTTCTAGAGCTGTTACAGAATAGACGTTCTGCACGTGGCGGTGGTCGTTAAGAGTGGCTCACCTTCAACCCCCGACGAATAAGTTTCTGCGAGGAGAACCGCCTAGCGTCTTTGTTTCTCGCGACGACTCCCCCTCCCCACCGGTTTTAACCTGTCCGAGAGATTTCCAATGAACCTCGGGGACATTGTCGGCGAATTCAAAGCGGCGGGGAACTGGTAACTGCGACAGAGACTCTTTTCTGCTGGTCTTGTGTCTTCGCCGAGGACCGGGTAAGTGAAATTAAGGACTGTCCGGTGAAATCGGTGGAAAGGGTGCGTTGGTTTGATAAGTTCCTAAAAAAAATTCATTTCTGACAATGTAACGATAAAATTTAATTTTTCATCTTTTGCAAAAATCAACTGTTAGGAGCTGCGGTCTTGGTAGACAGATACAGTTCGCGTCGACTGTTACTACAGCTTAAGTGTTCCTACATTTGTAAGTATGTGTGATTTGAGCGTTTAGTCCAGCATGCAAGTATCAATATTAACCCCTTGCACTCTGAATTATTTTTCAATTTTGCTCCAGCAGCTCCCAATTGTTTTTATTTGAAATTTATTTTAAAGGACAGTTCCTTTACTGCTACTTATTTTTAACAATTTTTATTATTTTTCTATTGGTTTGAACATGAAAAAATGTCGAGTGTATATATTTGTGAATATATTTCTGTACTTTTGTGCTGTAGAAATTTTCCTTGTTTGATAATCTTACATGGAATTATGTATAATGCTCTGATAAATCTCTTACAAGATTTTCCATAAAAAAAACTGAATTACTAATTAGAAAAAAAACTCCGCTGATTTCTCCAGAAAAAACATCGCCTTTATCGAGGACGTTGCCTGGTCGAGTAACTTCTTCGAAACCCGGTTACAAAAAATCCGGCTGTAATTCACTTTTCGCAAGCCTTCTCGGTAAAGCGGGAAGACGCCTTCTTAATTTCGGCAAGGGACGGAGCTCGATCGAGGGTTGGATCGTCGTCGTTGAGAAGAACCGGGGGAGAAAAAACAAGAGCCTGTGACCCGCTCCCACGGGCTAAGCCCTCGAGAAAGACATTCCGAGGTTAAAGGCACGATGAATAGGTCGACCAGAGGCTGGAACTTTGTACGCGAGACGGTTACAAAGTGGTCTCGCGGACGTCTGGAGTGAGGGCGGATCGCATACGTACTTCATCTACTTGGCGGACCTCGACGAGAGAGGTCTGCGAGTATGTCTCTCTCTCGCAGTAGTCGTTCTCGGTAAGTGTGCAGACACGCGACAACGGCCCTCATTAACGGCGCAGCCACGGAACGATTCCCTCTGTCCACCGTCTCACCTCCGGGCTACCCTTCTCTCTCTCTCTCTCTCTTTCGTTCCCTTTCGCCTTCTCTGTTTCAACCAGGACGCGTCAACGCGTCTCTCCTTGTCTGCTCGTTTTCCTCGTGTCTGGAACGTAAGTGAATTCCTACTCGGAATATAATTTGTTCCGTTATTCCATTTCTTCTTTACTGTGTTTGACTTCGTGCCGACTGTCCCCCGTAATCGCGCGAGGGCGGTTCTTTATGGGGAGAATAAGTCGACGGTTGGCTGCTTTATATCGGTGGCAAGTGTTGGCGGTTTTCGTTGGGCTCGAGGAGAGAGATCGTGGTCCGAGGAAATTGTATTATACGATTCGAGAGGGGATTAAACACGAAAGCATCTATCGGAGTCACGGAATAAAATTGAATGCAACAGAGTTTTGCGCAGGTTCCGTCGGAATTTTTATAATCGCCACAAGCTCCATAACTTGTTTGTTTGCGGAGGAATTAGCAGCGTCTGCTGTTTCATTGAAAGACACAAGTCCATTCTCTCTATCTAAGGGAGCGCGTTGAATAAAACAAGAGCGAGCCAGAGTGTCGAACCAACGTTGCAACTTCTCCGCGAACTTGAGACGTAACCAAATACTGAATCCCGACCACTCAGACCTTTCGCTCCCTCTCTCCCTCTCTATTCTTCGTCTCTCCTCGCTCTCTCTCTCTCTCTCTCCCTTCGTCTCACGGTGCCAGGGCAATTTTCTTAATCCCGATTCGCGCACCGGGAAAAGTGGGGCCGGGATCTCTGTTCCGCGAAAACCGCCAAGTCAGGCGATCAGACGGGGATGAGTCTGAAATTGAAACGGCGCTCGAGGATCGTAAGGCTGCCGCTCGAAAATTGCCCGACACGAACGATTTCCGGCTCTGTCCTCGCCGATAAATTCCGATCTCACGATCCGGCCACCGCCGTTCTGCTCGACCCGGCGGCGACATTTTTTTCCAAAAATTTTCGAGCCAACCGGAAAATTGGCATGAGGCTACCACCATCGGGTACGCCGTCCACGAAATGTAATCATCTGGGACGGTGCTACGGAAAAATCTTTTGGTAAATCGGGCTTGTTTCCTGCTCGTTGTCTGTAGGTTATAGCGAGCGAGAGACCGTTTTGGAATAAGTTGCCGACATTCTCGAACGCGTTTCTGCTGAGAGACTATGTTATGGAGTACTTGTGCCGGTGATTCCAAGTGGGGATGTAAGTTTGATCGCTTCTTTGCAACTTCGTGCTGTTTTGTTTCATCTGGAACTGTTTCATGAGATAACGTGAAAATTCCATTACGCGAAGAAAACTTTACAACGATCTCTCTTCTCACGTGTAAAATTCGCAGGCTCGACATTTCCACGTGTCGTAGAAACGAATTCCACTATTTTCATTAGAACAATGTATTCAACACTTCATATGGGACCAGAATCTCCACGTGTCCTCTCGCGTTGACTCACCAAGCTAGAGGAGGGTAGAGTCGTGCGTTCCGCAGACGCGCGGTCAAAAAACAATTGCAAATCGCGACGGATGTGGCCGACCACCAACGACGGTGTCCGAAGTGACAACCGATTCTGTGAACGATGACTATAACTATTGTACAGGTACAGTGTTTTTAAAGATTGTACAGTCTGCCCGTGTCCTCCAGAGGAAACCCGGTCTTTTTACAACTTTAAAATATTTATCCTACCTTCTCGAACCGGGTCGTAGAAAAGACTCCGAAGTATCGTAAGCTCGGGATTGCCGATGCGCTAACGAGGCTGACCGGTTTCTCGCTGGGTTATCGTCGATACGACGACGCGTGCAACGTCAGTCAGAGGTGCACGGGCCGGTTCGCTGGATCAAATATTCAACAGACGCCGAGCTGCAAAGTGCCAGAAACTCGTCCCGGACCAGCGACTCGGTCCCGGACTCGGTGCAGTTCCGGTTTCCCTCGGGAGAACCGAAAATCCGACAACCGGTAACCCTCGGCCTTCGAGAGGAGGCAACCCTCCTCTCCCCCCTCTCCCATCCATCTCGCTAATTTCTTTGTCTTCGACCACTCGGTGTTCCCCCGCCCGCTCTACAACCCCTTGCTACCCTCTCCACGAGCCCGTGCGACTCCCACCCTGTGAAATATTAAGACGCAACCGTGGGATCCGGAAAATTAACGCGGCCCGTCCGCCTCGATTCGATTCTCCGGATTGCCGGATGAATTTATGAATATCAATCCCCACGGAATTCGTAATTCCACCCCCTCACCGAGGCTCGCTTTTAATTCGACGCCACCGGCGCAGCGTTTGCGAACGAGCTGTTGCCTTGGACTCTGTTTTCGATGGGAACGGGGGCAGGATTGGAAACTGTAGCTTCGGGGAGGAAAGTAAATAAGTGGGTGTGTAAATTGTGCGCGTGGAATTTGGGATTGCTGCGAGAATTCGGCGTGGTGTTCATTTTTTAGAAAAACTTTCACTCGTGATATTTATATATATATTTTGCTCTTGATCGTCGCAACGCAGAATGCTATTTTTCAGTTAAAAGGTTAAAATCCACTCCGGCAAATCAGAAATAAAGCATTTAGAAGACTCGCGATTCCATTCGTTTCAGGTTGCTGCCGGCGCAGCTAACCAGTCGTTCCGGCAGCGATTTATAAAGTCCCAGCGGCACCGTAATCAAGAAACAGTAAACACGGCGGGAACTTCATGGGACAAATGCGTCCCGCGCCGCGCCACGCCGCGTCGGTGGTCTAAGGGGTTGTAGAACGATTTTTCTATTTCCCAGTGTTTCTTCCTGAAAGTGTTCCTTCCCCCCCAGCAGCGTTTCCAACAGGAAGAGAAGATCAAAGAGACAAAAAATTGTTCCCCATCGCCTTGACGATCTTTCATACGACCGCAACCGTCAGCCGGAACACAATTTAGCGGGTGTTCACAGCGGCGCGGCGCGGCGCGGCGCGCGGTTGGCGAACTACAAAGCGGCGAAACACGCCTGGTTCCGGTCCTCCTGCCAAATATTTTCATATTCCATTCGCGACTGCCACTTTTTCCGTTCCCGCTCCCATTCTCCGTCTCCCTCGCTCTCCACGCCGATGCCAAAGAGTATTGGGGATTTATAAGGAGGAACGGAAAGTTCGGTAGCGAGACGCTGTGAGAGAACGCGAGCGGAGCGTAGGTAGGTGGAAAAGCAATTTAAATTCCGATCGTTCATAAACCGTAAGATCTTTCCTCCCCTTCGCGACCTTCCCCTCTCACCCTCCAACCACCAACCACGCCACTCACGTTTCCTTGTTTCCAAACCGCGTTCTATCGCTGGTCGGTCTCCCGAAAAATGAAAGTTCCGAGAGTAACGGAGGAACATTAACACGCGCAACGATCGCACGCTCCTCGAAGTTCACCGAATATCGAGCGTAGATCTGTTGGAATTTATGTAAGAAACAAATTGACAAAAATAATCTACTATTATTTAGTAGGTTATACTATTGCTTTACTTTCGAGAACTTTCGAAAGATACATCGTATCTATGCTGTCCACGTCATGGGACCCTCAACTCTCAATTGTTTCTTAGATCGTCGTTCGTTTCTTTCAGAACGATCCTCACTCGCGTCCTATTTTTCGGGGAGTAAAGACGTGCCTCTCTACTTGTTTTTCATACATATAAAATTGAATAAATTCCATTTATATTTTACATAGAGTCTTTAGTTTATTTTAAAACCCATATTCCAATAAGATCGCCTCCTGTCGACTGGAAAATTTGCTAAATTATATTGAAATTCATCTGTTGCGTTTCGGACCACAAGCTTTCAACGACGATGAAATAATCAGCAGAGGATGGATAACGCGCTATAAGGCCGCGCGCCAAATCACCGTTCAAAACGACGAATCTTGGGAATCGAATCGATCGTCTGCGACAGGAATTTCACGGGAAGACGCGGAGCCGCTTACGTATTCCGAGGATGGGAGAACTTCAAAGACCTCTCTTTTCAGCGATGGGAGCTCGGAAGTGGCAGGAGGACCGGCTGAAAGTAGCCAACAGCTTACGACGTCCACCTCCGCGCTGGGAAACCATCCCCCTGAATATGGAAAGAGCCGTTGGAGGCAAAACATGCACGTTCGGCCCACCGTCTCCATCTTCCCGAGGTGCAACGGAGAATGTATTTATTTAGATTTTTAGCAATTTTTATCGTGTACGTACACCAAAATAAATTTCTTTAATCGTATATATAATACTTTTGGCGCGGTCGACACAGTCATAAAAAATATTGGGTTGTTTTTGGGAAAATTTGTGCCGATTTTTTTTTTGGAAATTGGACAGCAGCACATTTAAATTTTCCATAAAAATCGGCATGAACTTTCCGGACAACTCAATACATATCTTTACCCTAGCTATTTTCAGTTTTTAGAATGCGAACAATACTGCATGGCGGAACTTTGTGTAAAATAAAAATGTTCTACAGCAATTGTTTAATCCTTTAATGATTCCAATATATAGGAAAGAATCTAACAACATTCTCAGATTTGTTAATTCTTTTTATTATTTTATAATTTACCTAGCCAATTTTTTCCAGGAACGCATAAAAATTCCCAGAGAACAAAAACCTTTTTCCCCACGTTTTCCTTTCAATCAAATCAACAATAAAATGATGGTCTTTAGCAAACAGCTTACCCAACCCTGTTCGAGGAAATCATCCACCTGAATATGGAAAGCGCTGTTGGAGGCAAAACATGCACGTTCGACCCGCCATCTTCATCTTGCTCGAGGTGAAACGGACGTGGTGCGCTTCGGGGTAGGTGCACGAAGGCGAGAAAGCCTCGAAGGGCGCGGGAAAGGGGGTCGGAGATAGCGATTACGGTTATTTCTCGTGGGACACGCGCCCCCCTCGTTTCGTTGGCCGCCCGCCGTTGTTGCTAATGGATCACATCTCTGAATTTCCCTGACATTACGTCCCTCATGTAAGATTTAAAGCGCAGTCCGTTTCTACCCCGACACCGATGCCCCGCTGCCTGGCTAATCTCCGTCGACCTCGCCGATAACTCCGGCCCGGTCTTTTATCCGCGTTCATCTAGAAACGCTAAGCTCCGAACGACACCCGGCCGTTATTACAGCAAAATTTCACCGTTTCTGTAATCTGCGAGAAGCTGCAACATTTCTTGTTACGTCACTCGCGCGACCAACCCTGTATTTTATTTTTATTTCGATCAGCTGCTGCATTTTCTATTCGGTGAACAAAAATGTTACTTAGACGTTGCTTTCAATAACACAATTCAGGAATTGTCAGTGTCAGTGACGGCTCGTGGCTAAAATTAGCGGGGTTGCTGCTCCAAAAAATTTTTAGCCTTTCTTTTAAAATCGTGTGAAAGAGGGATGGCTCCTGACATAAGTTTAAGGATTATACAGGGTGTTCCGCTTTTCACAGAATTTTCAAGCATTTGCGATAATCTGACAAAAAAATGTTTTCAACTTTGATCAGTTTTCGACTGTTACAGTGCAATGAAAAAAAGTTCGATAATTTTCAAGGTCACCACCTGCATTTTTTTAAATTGTGTTATTTTTGACTTGACAGTATTGTAGCCCGTGTCAAATTCAACGGACCTGGCATACCGTGACCTTCAGATGGCCTTGAAGATACCGTTAAGTCAAAAATACAAAGTGCCATTTTGAAAAATAAACGTGGCGACCTTCATAATTATCGAAAAAAGTTATTCGAGCTCTTTCTCATTGCGATGTACAGCCAATCGAATACTGATCATATTTGTTTGTCCGATAATCGCAAGTAAAGTGTTACGTGGGACACCCTGTGTTTGTACAAATATAATGAAGGAATTAAAAAAATGAGGACTGATTATATTAAATGTTATCGACAATATCAACTGGAGTTTGGGGCTGCTACAGTTCCACGATGCCTATAAGCGAGCCGCCACTGCCTAGTGTTACAGCTAGAAAAACGTTTCCTCGTTTCGATCCTGATCGTTTTTAGATGCACGTGTTGTTTGCGAGAAGTAGAAGCGTTTTGCTGGATCCGAAGGAACATTTAATCAAGCTCCTCGAAAGACGCGCTATTTGCCGGGCTCAAAGCTATTAATTGTTTCGATAAATTGAATAAACCGCGAGCCACAGAGGTAGCGCATCGGCGCGTGCACCGCGCGCCAACAGTCTCCGGGCGATCGTTGCATCATCAAAGAGCGGGAGCGCGCCCGGAGCGAACGTTCTCCGACGAGTGAAATAGATCTACCGGATCGACTCGATCAAAAAGGAGTAGAGCTGGGAATCAAATAACCAACTGAGGGGCGGGAGAGGGTAAGGGAGAAAAGGGGCTGTCGAAAGCGGCAATTATAAACGGTTCGCAAATATCGAGAGTTTGTCGGTGACAGGGTCGAGCAACCCTTTAAATGGCCCGCGGTCGCAGAGAACGACATTTTCAGTTGTCTGGCCCGCAGCAGCGTACACTGGAATTTACAGATGCATCCGGCGGTTTTGTAGAACGCGGCCGCGAAATCGGCGGAAAAATTATTCGTCACGGATACCGTGTAGAAATCGCGTGGACACCTTTTCTTTTTTTTTTCTCGGCACGGTTTCATTTTTCAGAGGATGCACGTGGTCCGAGCGCGACTAACTCGGGCGCACCGGCGCAAACGAGGGTTGCTTTTGTGCATTGTCGCGGGATAAACGCGGAATAAAGAGGACCCGTTGTGGTCCCTGGAGATCGTGGTGCGTCTCGCTCGCATACCTGCATTTAAACAGGGACACCGTGGTTACTCCATTCGAGGTGAATACAGATCGACGGCGATGGGATGTACAGGGTGGTCGGGAACGGAACGTTCGTACGTAAGCGAAACTTCCTGGAATAACTCTGCAGTATTTTAACGAGCATAATTATCGGCGGACAATATTTTCCATTCACTTTTTATTTGGTGAGAATTTTTAAACGAGTAGGTTCATACGTTTCCCTTAGGACCTCTAGTTTTGGTTGTTACTTTTTTTTTGTCACAAACTGAATAACGTATTACATGCCGGAGAAGTCGCAATACCATTCATCCATTGGCTAACGTAGATCACATTTTCAAGACTCTTCTGTCCACGCGATTTTATTTCTCATTGGGAGACGATCTTGAGCACAGATTTAATCCATCAATGGTTCCGTAAAGACCTCGCCCTGACAAACATTTCCATTCACCCGTGGACAACCCGAGCATTTGTCCCCATTCGAAAAGGCTCACCCCGTAGATCCCGGTGACGCGCAAGCAACCGTAAAGCGGTACTAATTTCCCGAGGTTTAAACCGGGAGGCTAAAAGAGAGTCTCTGTATGGAGACCGAAATGAGATTTCCTCGAAGGGAATGTCACCGTGTCCTTAAGATAAAGAACAAACTCCGGAGCACCTGGCCGCCCCGAAGAAAGGGAGAAGGAGACAGTGTGTCCTGGGATCCTACGGAAAGGGAAAAGTGGAGGATGGGGCGTAGGGGGATGAAGAGGAGACGAAGAGATCAAGGCGAAGGAGAAAAAAGAGGAAGAAGTCTCTGAAGGGGGGGGGGGGGGGGGGGGGGGATCTGCCCCTTTACCATCGGGCATGCTGCACCAAGCCGCTGGAAACGTCCTAATAAAATCAGCCGAATTAATCTAATCTCGCCGGCGATCCCTCAGGCTTCTGGCACAAAGGATCGGTGCCCTGAGGTAGGTAATTCAATATGATTCGACAAACAGTTTAACAGAGATTACGTCGAGTGTAACTGAGCGGAAGTAATTGCCCGCGGTCCGTCTCCTTTCTCGTGCCCTCCCGTCCCCTTTTCTCGCCGCAGCCTACCCCGGCATCAGCCTTTTTCTTTTCATTTCGGATGACCTTTTGATTTCGTCAGGGATTTGTTGCGTGTCCGCGAGGACAATGGGATCGCCGGCCCGCTTAATGCAGATTGCACTCGTCCGCAGTGTCCTCGTTTCTCGACAGATTAGGGGTTGAACCTGCCGGTCGGTCGAGGAAAAATGGAATTTGTATTCATTACGGCCTTAACCCTTCTTCAGCTCGGTCTGCCTTCGCGAAGCATCGTTAGACAGCCCTGGGACGAATTTTCTCAACGAACTTCTGCTCACAATTAGCGACGGGCGCTGTCAAAATTTTTCTTTCGGACTTGGAAGATATTGAAAAATTGATATCGACCGCTCAATCTTTAACACGCTTCTGTCTTTCAATTCCAAACGCTGTTTAGTAAGGATTTTATTATCTTTCAAAATCACTTTAGCATACTCGGATTCAGGTTTACTTTGAAATCGTGGCTTTTCATTGATACCGAGGTGATGAAATAACAAGCTCGATGCAAAATCGATTCTTTTATAAAATGAATGCGCAAAACGCGTTAGATCTTTTCATGATCCAGCCCCGTTAATCGTTAGCAACTCCACTTACAAGCAATTACCGCCACTCGGTTTGCTGATCGCGTGAAACCCGAGCCATTTCACCGCGCTATCGTAGTCCAGCGATCACGGGAAAGTTTCTCGAAACGAAATCACGTCACGATTTACGGTTTTCTTCGCGTTGAAACGTCCCCAGGATTCCAAGTTCTCTCCCCCCTCCCCCCTATAACAACCACTTGTCGCCAGACGGAACTTTGGCGCCGGAGAGCTACTGCCCTCTGCGAACCGATGACTTCACTATGCTTGTATCCCTTTGCCAAATCTGTGAAACGCAGTGATTAATATTATTTATAAGGAAGAATTCCAAGATGACCGATTTTTATGACGATTCTCTATTTTGTATGTTATAATGTTGGTTCAATAAATGTATTTTATAGGAATCTCTTTTCAGAAACCGTTCGTGTAACATTAGTGTATAATTTAGCAGTAAAAATAAATTGCAGAGAATTCTGCAGATATTTCTCGTATCATGCTAACGTCACGTACGTTGCAAATGCATAAAAATTCCCAGTCTGCACACGGTAATGACTGGAAAGTGACACGCAGATGTGAGAGGAGGAAGAGCTTATTATTCCCAGCGCGAATCGGCGAGCAACTCAAGATCGCGGAACAATTCGATTCGATGGATTCCGATGGGCGTATAATTGATCCGGGTCACAAGGGAAAAAGTCTGGTTTTACAATGCGTTGAACTCTCACTCGTTCCGGGCCCGCGACCTTCCTCTCGTCCACGCCTCTTCTGTGTCTCTCCGTGGTCGGATCTCGTCGGAGATTGGGTTCGTCATTGTTTGCTACATGCAAAGTGGTCGTTTAAGAAAAGAAAAATGCAGCCGGCGTCCCCCTGCTCTTTCTCGCTTTCTCTCTCTCTCCCTTCAAGCGATCCTCGAGAGATACTCCGTTCCCTGTACTCTGTTATTCAGCCGGAGATCGCTTCGAAATTTCTTTCATTGCGCGACGAAGAGATGCTCGAGATTACCATTAATCGGCGTAAGGCAAACCTTGCCAATTTACATGATCGCTTACGCATATAGAATTCCATCGTGATACAAGTGGCGTGCTCTAAATGCAGCTGCCTTGCAACCTCTTGAAAAAATACAGGGAATCCGATCGAATCGAGAATTTACTTGCAATGCGTGTATCACTTGATCTATAAGAGAATGTATGAAAATTAATTAATATTTTCTGAGACAATTCGGCAGAAGAGAAATGTGGCCACTGAAACCAGCATTGGACATTAATGAATCGAATTATACGAGTTTAAATTTTTAAAATAATTCTTTTTTTTTATTGTTATTTCAGTTTTCGTACTCATCGACCATATGGCGATCCTGGCGTCCCGACCTGACATAATCGGGTTCTCGCACACCTCCAGTTAATACCTTGTACCTGCCGAGGCAGGACGAACATCCCCGATCAGAGTTTCTCGGAGTCGCAGAAAAAGGAGAATACTCTCAATAAATTGAGCCGAAAAAGGCCGTCGAACCGGAAGAAAAGGGACGAAGGTACGATTCGCGGACCGATCACTCGTTCGACGAGCGGAGAGGATCGCGGTGTTGTAAATCCTAATCTCACGACAGACCCGGCCGCTCCCAGCAGCCCGTTAATTAGACGTCCCGACGCCGGCCCGATAAATAACATGAGCTGAGGGCTCCCGGCCGCTAATAGGGAGTCCAAGGCTGCCGGGGAGAAGGCGAAAGTGAATTCGCGAGGCAAAAAACCGGAGCGGGCCGAGTCGATGTTCAATGAAGAAAGAGAAAGAAAGATAGACGGAGGAACGGGACGAAAGGAAGCGAGGATACGGGAACGGCCAGCAGGTGGAGCACATCTCGCCGGGGGGGGTCCAGGGGGCGGTTGCAGTCGACTGATTAACTTTTTCGCGTTTTTTAATCCCCCGTGAATTATGTATGTGCCGGCCGGAAGGTGTGCCCCGGGCGCTAAAGAGTGCTGGGCGTATACAGGATGATCTAAAAGAGGGCTCGATCATTTTTGGAATGCGCTCTGTACACTGCACAAAACGAGGAGTCTCGTTAACTTTCCCGGCAGATTTACTGCCGCGAGATTCGACCCATTTAGGCGCGAATTTTATGCGAGAGAAAGTCAAACACTGCTCTAGCGTTTCAGGGAGGCTCTGCTAATGGAGCCGGACTACATTTGCTATTTATTTTTGCAATAGTTCATTTTCGGGGCGCTATCCTCGCTGAAACGAATACGACGCTGACGATTAGGTGTGCAAATTAACCTTTCGCGCTGGTGATTCTTTCACGCGGATTCGTGTGAACAAATCGTACACAGCAAAAATATTCTTTTTAAGAGTAGACGTAGGGATTGAAACAAATGAACAATTCAAAACAATTCTGCAAAAATATATTTACAACATACGTCGCACGTCATTTCCAACTCTGAGACAGGACCTTCGATGTGCGTGGCACGTCATTCTAGCGCAAGAGCGTAACGGACACTGTTGGATAGCGTTGCTTTTCGTGTCACACGGTTTCGACTGCATCGGCATAATGTTTAAATGAAATTCGGCGAAATCTCTAAGCAGACACGATAAATAGAATAAACTGCAAAACAGTCTGGCAGGCTTTTCTCACACACGGCGCATCCTTCCGTATTGTACTCTGATATTTATTACCGGTGCAGCGGCGAGTATTTTCATCGCGCAAAAAGGAGACTCTTGTATTCCCGCAGGCTCTGTAAATACCAATATCAAAGGGATATCAACTTGATGTCCTGTTACAACTGTAGAGGCATATTTCATCGAATATTGTGTCTCTGATTTATTATCTGCATTCTATATTCGTAAAAATCACACATAATTAAACTGCTTATCTTTATGCACCAAAAATGATCTGTATCAATTCCAAAAACCAGGAGCTAAATACAAGGTCTTCTTTTTTTCTTTTTAATCATTTTAATTTGTCGAAAATAATGTCAAATTCCGTTAATCTTTCAACGGATTTTGAATTACACCCACCCCTTTTAAGCATAAATACATAAAATCTGCAATGTAGTAAGGAACAGAAGATCTTAGAGATCCCGAAGATCCTGTCATATTGAGACCGATACAAAAACTGTAAAATAAAAGAGAGGGAAGAGTCCGAGAAGGTGTTGTCTTAAATTTGAAACTAGAATAACGAACGACAAAGATAAGCGAATTAGCGTGCGAGGGTCTGTCGCGAAAAAATTCCGAATTTCCAGCGGAAAGGACCTGTCCAGTCTCTGAAGACGGAGACAGCTCGAATATTGAATTACTCCACGCGTCGCGACACTCGAAAACATTCCGGCTCCGCGTCGGCTCGCAGGTCTGGACCCATTTGCTTGGGGGAAGCAGTTTTTTTTCGCGCGACAGCCAGCAACCCCCGGAGAAAGAAATATAATTCAATCCCGACGGCCGCGGGAGGACGAGGGTCAAAGGGTTGAAACGGCGAGCATTCGTCTGGCCTCCTACCGCACGACGGATCTTGCTAATTCGGTTTCGCATCGCGGACTTTAAGAGGACGTGCACAGGACACGCCCGGACTCTTCATCCTTTGACGTCCTCGCGGAGCTTTTATTTTTATAGTCTGAAAATCATAAATTATTATTGGAGATTTCATAAACTCCAATTTATCGCTTCTGGACGTCTGCGTCAAGGAGTATGGGATCTGCGGTTTGCGAAATTAGTGGGGGTTTCGGTCATTGTTCCGTTAATTTCGTATTGGTTTGCAAAATGCAAGATATCTGGATTTCATAAAGAGGGAAACTTGCAAAGAGACAGTCTGCATTTAGGGAATAATTTGTTGGACCGAATTTCTCTCGAACATCAAACAGTTCCTCCAACACGAACTTCCAGTTGGCGGGACCGTTCCAAAAACTTTGCCCTTGTAAATTATCCACTTAGGTGGTTCACACTCGCGCGTTTAGCGCGAAGCTGGGCCGTTTGTTTCTCGGCTAGCCTATCCCATTAAGGGGCGGCGAACAATTCTTGTCTAGGTTAGGTCTGTGTCAAAACCTCATTACCAATCGGCTGCTACTTGGTGTCGGGTCTTGTCACCGGCCCCAAGAATCGGAATTATTTCATCGAGCGAGGTGTCGATCAGCGGCAATTCGGTGCGCCGGGAATTCCCCGTCGCTCCTCTCGACAATCCAATAACGCCGACTGCAAACCAGCCTCGTTTATACTATTCCAATTACCCTTGCAAATGACGAGATCTCGCGTTCTCGGCCCGACACGGAGGACTCTGCTCCGGGGAAAGAGAGAAACGTCGAGAGAAACCGAGACAGCGACAAAGAGGGAGAAAAAGGTGGAAAGAAGGTCGGAACGGAGGGAGATGGAGGATCGCGCGAGAAACAGGTCCGATGATTATGAAAAAACGAGGAACAACAAGCCGGGGCACCGGCTCCTTATTAGCCGGTCGCAATATTCGGCGTAATAAGTTGCCGCGTACGGCGTTATTTTTCTCGTATCGGTATTTACGCTCGCCGTGGGAACACGCGGAACACTCGTATAAAATAAAACCAGCCCGATCCTCTCGCGAGAAAGTAATGGAGGACGGCGACCGCGATGCACGCGCCACGCAGAAACGCTAATGCACTCGTCCCGATGCGCCCGGGTAACTCGTATTTACTATGCTCGTTCCGACCGACAACTTACTGCCGGAAGTTATGACGAGTTCCGTCGTCGGGAGGTCGATCGAGGTAGTGCCCCGTCTGGCATCGATGCCGAATCGTTCCGGAAAACTGACTGGTCCGTGATCACCGCACAAAAATTCTAAAAAAGAAAATACATCGACGCATTGTTGATGTCATGGCACGTATCTGAGAATTTTTTCCAATTTTTTTCTTTTTCGTTTCCCATAGACGTTGAACTCGAGAGCGAACCGACGCACAGTAGTCCGGGAGCCCGCTTTTTGTGGTCAAAACTATTGTTGCGTTATTTCAAGGTTCAATGTTATATTATTATAGGTCGTTGGATTCGTCTTGATACCAGTTCGAATATTATGAAGTAAAAAATATATGTTAACATTTAAAAAATTGAGGTGATCTTCATTTTTTCTTTAATTTTTTATATTGAAATTTTTATTTGAAGTTTAATCTAAATTTTACGGATGTTGTCTTTAGAACGTTATATCTCAGCAAAGAATAATCTGAAATGAATGATAATTTGGATTTGGAAGCTTTGAAGGGTTCTTACTAAGTTGCAAAAAAATTTTTTCAATATCCTATTATTAGCGCATGCCCGAATAAACGAATCGTAACAGTATAGTATCTGTCAGGTAGCCTAACACACGACGAGTGCACCGGCAGGTCCAGCACGAACCGCAAAGTGATTAACGGTGATCGCGAAGCAATCGAGCGCGACAAATCTGCTGGAGTCGAAAAGTATTGGAACTGTCCGGGCCGTCGTCGTTCAGGCACGTAAGTGCGCGGCCGTCTTGATTCACGTGCTGGCTTTAGGAAAGCAAATGGCAGACAGCGGACGGACGGATTGCGGGTCAAATTACAGGCCCGGCAATCCCATATATCGTTGGCCGCGTGCAGAACGAGGGAACGAGTTACATGGTACCTAACCGGTACAATGGCTACGCCTGTACGGGGCTTCATTATATCGTAGCAGCGTGGCATTATGTCGTCGAGCCGACTGTCGCGCCGCACAAAGAAATGCCACGGACAATGACACATAACTCGAATGATAAACTCCGGGGCCGACGGCAGCAGCGGGCCGAATAAAATATATTTATGTGCACCGGGAACACGATGCACTTCGCTCGAACGGTACCGGTCGACCGGTATCTCTGTTCCGCAATCGAGAGATCGGTGTTCAGGTTCTTCTTATCGCCGCCGGTCACACTTTCGGATTTTGAACTGGGGGAGGAGAGGTGGACTGCGTATCATGCAGCGGCGGCTCGTGGCTAAAATTAGCGGGGGTCCAGAAAATTTTTTGCATTTCTTGGAAAATTGAGTGAAAGTGGATGGCTACTGACATTAAGGTTAAGAATTATGTATTGTAAAAGTATAAAGAAAGAATTGAAGAAAAATGATCTTTATTATTGTGTTAATTATTTTATCACATTATTTACTTATTATATATTTATTATTGTACTTATTATATTATTATATTATCATATTAATTATTCCATTTAATTTATTAATATATGTTATGGATAATATCAAGTGGAAATAGGGGTGCTGCAGTTACGCAGTGCCAGTTCGCGAGCCGCCACTGGCATCGAGCAACCGAAACCGTCGCGATTTTTGCGATTTATCATAGACGCCCAGCTCAGGACTCAACATCACGATCGCAATAGCCTCCGTCTCACCCATGAGACCCCACTGCACCCGCCAGACGCTCAATTTGTAAATCATATCGTCCCCGGCAGTTAGCCAACGGAACCTCTCCCATGAAGCACTCCAACTGAAATCCGAACGAATCAAGGCCCAAACTCGCAAGGACCAGACCGAGGAGGACATGTTTGCGGATCCGTGGCACTCGAGCGTGACTACTTTGCCAGGACATTGTGCGACAGTCGGTGTACAAAAGCGACGACAGCTTAAAGCCGGCCCTTAGGAACGAATCTAGGCCCGCACGGTATAAACAGTTGTGACAGATGCCGGGTTATGTAAACAGGCCGATTCCCGGGCATTGTGTCACCGTGATCGAGCCATGGTATAGGGAACTCGGGCCAGCACGGCCCCAGAACGTCGTTTTTAACCGGGCCACAATGCCGGGGATTTTGCGAAACGCCGCGTTGCGACTGGATGCTTCGAGCGAATAAAGGCCGCCTGTTCCTTGGCTTTTCCACTTGGACGGTCGTGCGGTCAGTCCAGCTTGCGTGACTGTGTCTTGCTATCTTCCAGGACGATCTGACGAATATTTGGACGAGATCCTGGAGGACGTCGCGATCCAACGGGATTATCGGGACCCTCGGGACGGTCGTTCGGGGTGTTTTCTTTGTCGCGGGTTTGTAGCAATGGCAAAATGCTTCGAGGTTCAAAGCGATGCTATCTGATCATCGAATTGATGCGATTGGGATTTAAGAAAATGACAATACTTGTAAATTTGTTCGATGGTTCTCCTTCAACGGTCTACATACGTAGTGAAAATTTAATACCGAAGTGTATTGACCTTCAGGTGACCTTGAACGATAAAAGTAATTTGGTCCTCCAATCAGAATATTATTTTAAAGAATGGACAAATACAGCTGTATTTAGTCCTATACATTGTCAGTGTCATCAATTATGTAGTTATCAACAAAAATTCCATCGTACGAGGATTAAAAAGTTCCATTATAAATAAAGATCTTGCGAATTCTTAAGTGGAATCCGTGTACACATTATGCAAACACGCTCTATTCAACGATCTCATAAAAATTGTTAGAACTTCCAGCTCATTGCAAATTGATTTAAGCAATCGCCGGCCGGTTGGAAGAGCTGCTGGTCCTACTTTGCTAATTGTTTCCGCGAAGGCGCAGAACGACAAACAGATTCTGAAAGGCGAAATGTACAATCGGGGCACAGTTGCGTCATAGAAATCTATTTGAACGCAAGCTGAACCGGGGGCGAATAATATTTTCCGGGAGCCCCTTTGTTCGGTCACTGGAGCAATTAAACGTTCGCGGAAGGATAAACTCGAGGCAAGGACCCTCGTTGTGTACCAGTTGCTCCCGCATCCTCTTCGGGCAACATCCTCTCCCGAGCAAAGTTTTCCAAGTGCTGGAGGAGTTGCTCGCTCGTCGCGGGGGCGATCTTTCCCTTATCGATTGATCGGCGAAACAAGCGTTCATCTAGAAGATTGAGTGCGCCGAGGCGCAGCCGTAAAAGCTAAAAAATTCTCTAGCTTCTTCGTTCGGGGTGGAGTGGAGGGGACGAGGCGGGCGCGGCAGAGAGCAGAGACATAAAAGGAAGATAAAAGAAGTGGCGGCGATGCTCTCTAAATTTCGAGTCGACTGTTCGATGGAATCCAAACGAATCTCAAGATAATCGAAGATGAAATATCATCTGCCGCTACGTTCCGCCTTTGAACCGGGAACACCGTTGCTGAAGAAGCGGCATTGTAAAAATGAAAAAAACAGATTGTTCGCATCGATCGGACGAAAATTTTAAAAAAATTACGCAGGTTGAAAGCAGCCAGCTTAAACCGGCAGCCAATCGGCAACGGCTTCGGGTCGGAAACCGCGAGCAAGATAAAAAAGGACCCACCAGGAGCCCATGCGGCAGACATAAATGTTTCCTTAACAAGTTCGGGGACCGTCGGTTGTTTGCAAAACGAAAAGCAGGCGGGCCCACGGTGCACGACCGAAACCCTGATCGAGGAGGAACCCGTTCGCAAAACCACTCCAATTTTCTGCGATGACTCTTTCCTCTCCGGTTCCTCCGACATGGAGGATCAAAATACGCGACCGCAAGATATGAAGCATCGCGATACCCATAATCGAGCGCGGCCGACCGAAATTGGGAGGTAAACGATCCGCAACAATGCCACGGACTCGATCGCCAACCCGCTCACCCTCTCCCCTCTCTCATCCCCTTGTTCTCTGCTAGCCGCCAATTGAAATCAGTCTCACGAAAACTCGTTGTTCTGCCTCCCCGCCGCGTCATTAATTCTTTTTTATTTCCTTTCCATTTTTTTTCAACAAGGAAATCGAGGCTGCTCGTCGATCGTGAGGTTGATCGGGCTTCCGCGTCGTTGCTCGAGCTGGACGATGGTTGAAAATTCAACTTGTTAAGTGGACAGTGTAATTACAATTTCGAGTTTTTCGATTTCTCTCCCAAACAACAGACTACGGACGCCTGATTGTCCGCAACAGGGAAAAAATTTTGCGATCGAACCGCGATTCCCGGAGCGTTCTCGCGAATTCGGCAAAGTCTCGTTCCCATCGCTAGCGGTAGCTGCGCGTCGCGCTGGTCGGCCGCGATCTAATAATATGCATGTATGCAACTGCAATACATACATATATTCAGCAGGTCCTGGCGTATGCATTACACATACGGGAGCCACCTACCGTGCGAATTCTTGCAGGTGTCGGAAAGGGTGTAGAACCGCTACAATACGAGGGAGTCTGGACGGAGGTGGGGAGGGGGACTGATGGTGGGCATGGGTAGCAGCATGGGGCACCGTAGGTGGACCGATAGCATCGTGACTTGCGCTTCGAGGAATTCTCTTTCTCCCTCTGTCTCTCTCTCTCTCCCTCTTTTCCTCTTGGGAAGATCTCCCCCGGTGGCGGAAGCGTTTGATTTCTCCTGTTCGTACGCCTGTATTACGGCTGCCCCCGCGTTGTGGGGGGCGCACAATGCACCTATGTACCCCCTCCTGGATCTTTCCAAGGTGAACACGTGGTCCGTGGCCACGGTGAAAAAGGAGGATAATCGTTATCGTAGACAGACGAGCACCGTTACCGCCCGCCGCGTCCTCTCCAGCTGCGGATCCTCTTCATCTCTCTCTCTTTGTTCATATTTCTCTTTCCCTCATTCTTCTCCTCGGACTGAACAAATTGGAACGTCCGGCGTCTCGTATGAAAACCACACTAATTTTCAGACAACCGCCGCCACGTATCGGTCATTATGCACCCGGCAGCCCCGCGGGATACCTGGCCACGCTCTGCCATTCACCGGAGGCCTAGGGAGCCCTCTTCCTGCTCACCGCCTGATGCTCGAACCCTCGCTGCCTCATCGAACATCCTCGCGATCTCACCTGTGGATCGCGGTTGCGAATTTTTGCTAGTAATTGTCTTGCCGCGTTACGCTCACGATGCATTATGCAAATCAGGTCTCCTTTCACTTAGGAAATAGAAATTTTAGGATAAATTAGGGAGAGAGGGGATAAAACCGAGTGGAAAACGACTAATTTAGGTAATATAACGGCGCGAGCGATTTTTACAGCGAGTTTTATTAATATTGGGATTAGTTATAAATTTCAGGATTTTATTTCCGCAATTTTCTACGATTTAAGTAGGATAGGGACTGTACATATTAGATTTAGAATAAGATTGTAAATATTAATTAAGATGAGAGAAATAAATCAAAGGGAGGTTTGCCGCGGTTTTGAATTATAGAACGATTTTGTTCCTTGCTCCTTGTTTAACCTTTTCAGACGCAATCTGTTTTCTGGCACTTCAGGGATTTTCCTCGAAATGATGCTAGTCAGATTTTATGTATTTTGATGTATTCACCTGTGAATTCTTGCATTTTATTCGTGTATTCCTGCACGAAAAACTGTAATAACAGCTAAGAGCAAAGATCTGATTTTCAGTCGACGATGGGTTTCTATATGCAATGTGATTCCGTCTTTTCCACCTGGCTCCGGTAATGGTCTTAACATTACCGAGATTGACATTTTCTCAGGGTCGGGGTTGAAGGTCAGGGTGAAGGGTTAGACAGAGAAGACTAAGTGCTTCGACGCGGCCCATGAAAAAGTGGATAAAAATGGACCGGAGCGGAGCCGTCTAAGGGTGAGCACCCCGATTCCACGGAAACTGATGTAGTAGGCTTCGTGTACAACCCTCGGTGGTGATGAATTGCACCCCAACATCTGGGGTTTACACGCATACGTCTTGGTAATCCATTGATATCCACAGCGATAGGTCCGAACTAAATGACACTAACTGCGAATTTGTTACACGATCGATCGATCGCGAGACAGCGTTTGATTAAATACAAGGCACCGAATAAAAGGCAGTAACACTTCCCCTTGTCAATCATTGTAGGAAATAATTTTTTAATCAATTGGTGTTTAAAATCAAGGTACAAGCTTTTCTTAACCCTCATACATTCCTCAGAAAATTCACCCATTTACTATTTTCACATGCTGTAAAATCATTTATCCTTTTCGTTTATGTTGTAAGATGTATTTCTTCAAATTTGTTGATTTAACGTGTAGAACAAAAATGGGTGAATTATTATTCTAGTCTCTTTTATTCAATTATTTATGAAGAGGCTTAAGTACAGTAGCTCCATAAAATATACAAGAATCTATTTACCCAGATGTTTAGCAATTTTTATCAATTCCAATGAGTAATCGTGAATTCCAAAAATTTTCGCTTCATCATCTTGTCAGACTCCATAGTTTCAATGTTAAAAAGGCATCAAGTAGCCGAAGTGTTAAGTGTCAAGCAACTTGCCTCGCCTCCACAGAATGCCTCGTTGAACCCGGTTCAACAGTGGCCACGTCAAAAGCTCGAGACTTCGAGTCGCCCGAACGAATCGCTTCGGTTCTATACGATCCTTATCAAGTCTAACTTAACAGCCAGCACGTCGAAAGGCTAAGCTTCAGGTACCACGAAATTCGAGACTTATACAAGTAAAAGGAGTACGGGCCAGTAGTTCCTCGCGTCCGGTACCCTCTTCAAGCCTCCGCGGACGAGGTGGTTGCCCGATGCACCCATTGTACGGGCAACAATGAAGATCGGTCCGGACGGGCGGCGCGCGATGTTAATTAAAATTTCAGAATGTTTTCGCCTCCCGGAGCGGTAACGTGAATTCATAACGGGGCCCGCGGCGACAAAAGATCTCCGTGGACCGCGATATTCGCGCCGACGTCGTTTCACAAAGACGTATTTTCATTTCGTACCGCTTTGTCCCTTGCCCGGAAACCTCGTTGTTAATCGTTATTGCCTATGCGTTCTGGCATAGATATCGAGATGCACCTTAACGCCAATTAGGGAAAATCTCGTTTTCATAATCCTGGGATTTTTTTAGCATTTTTCACGGAAAAATGTAAAAGTGACGTAGCTCATTTTAACGATCACATAGACTGCAAATTTTATGAATTTATGGTAAAAGTAGTAAAAAGATTTTTAAAAATTTATAGATACCACTGTACCATTTTTAACTTATTAAAATTAGTAAAAACAGAAATAAATGGTCATGTGGGTCCTGTATTTTGCTACTAATCGAATTTTTCTTTTGCATATAAATATCGCAGAGAAAATTTTTTAAAGGGAAATTGATTTTTCGAAGTATCTAAAAGCGATTCTCTTCTTTGTGGGAGAAGCATTTGCGGCATATTTGAGGATCGATCTCCCGGAGATCGCTAGATCCCAACGTTCAGATCCTTTTATTGAACTTTCCATTCTATCGCCTCTCGACCCTTTAAAGGCAGTGACTTGCCATTCTCGCGGTAGGAGAGCTCCGGTATCCAATGGACGCAGGGCTGTACATCATGGGAGACGCCACGATTTGTCTTCATATCTGCTAATTTCTGTTTCTCCTTTTGCGGATGCCTAGGGAGGCTCGATGACGATGCGGGAAGGGAAACAGACGTTCATTGGTCTCTCACTCGAGTGCGCTTTTTGCTGAGAAATTAAATGTTCGTGACAAGACGAGCTGTCTCGCATATGTATCTGCATGCCTAAATTTTTAAAATTCGTATGTACCGTTTATTTTGAAAGTGGTGCAAGTCTATTTCTTTTTTTTAAACTAGTTATCAATAAAAAGCTTACACTAAATTAATCACAAATTATCTGATATCTCATTTTTTTTAAATGGACTTACACCACCATATATCTGTGTACATTGTGTACATTTCGCAGTAAAAAAATTTCCGTAAGATGAACAATACGTACACTTCCAAAAGAAAAGCTCTATGAAATTTTTCCAAAAATAACTCCCAAAAAGTCACATTTTCTCGGATTGCCGACCAACCACGGTTGCTCGAGTCTCTCCAAGGAAAAGCTGTTGTTTCAGAGACGTTTATCTCGAAAAGAGGTGGGCACGGGAGAGAATGTATACGGGAATGGTGAAACTCGGCTCGACACCCTCTCCGGTTCGGCACCTCGAGCACGGCAGGTAGTCGATCCATCGTGGTAGATCGCAGCGAAAGATTTCGGATCGTCGTCTCGGGAGAGGACCCTATAACGGAGCGAGAGACCGCAACGCAATGCAACCGAACGCAACGCAACGCAACGAAACGAAACAGCACAGCGCAGCGTGGCGGGAGGATAGTCGGCTTGTCGTGCCGAAAAGAGCGTGCATAATACGGGGCCGGCATTGTCCTCCGCGAAAGGAACGGAAAGGGACGTATAGGGAGGGAAGGTGAGGCGAAAAGGAAGGCGTTAATCGTATTGAAAATTCGCGCCCCGTGTCCGACTCCTCCCCTCACGGTCACGAAGGCCAAATCGCGGCACGGTCCGCACCGTAAAATCGCGGAAAGGCGTACGGAATTCGCCGCGGAGACTCTTTCTCGGCCGCTTTAATGGAAAATCCGACCGTGAAACGCGTCACCCTATTCGCCGCCGAACACGATTTCCTGTCTCGTTTTTGTTCATTTCCACAGCTGCGCGGCCTCCCTTCACTCGTTTTCGAGCCATTATTTAGTTTATCCGCTGTTTCTAGCAGATGCCGACGCGACCGTAAATCAAACGATCCACGACGATCTCTATGAATCGATCGGATTATGCGAATCGACGCTCTGTGCGGCCAGTTTGCTCCGATTAGGCGATTTTATTTGGAAACGTGAGTCAGTTAACAATAATTAATTAATATTATTGTTGTATTATCCATTGAATATCAGTTATTGTATGTTACAGTGATCGACGACTCTTTTATTAATAATTTTTCGCCATTTTCAAGGCTACTCAACCACCCTCCACTCTGCCTGCGAGACATCCTTAATCACTGTTCCGTTCATTTTGTCAACACAGTTCTTTTTAATTCCATCAATAAACGATGAATTGTAATTTTACATTGCGATATTTTCAGTGTAAAAGTTCGCAGGTCACAGCTGGAAACCTCAATAGCGTGGACAGCGTTATCTACATTCAACAGCGTTAATCGCGCGGCGGAAACCGCCGCGTTTCAGGTTTGTTGAACGTCAACGGAGCGTGGCTTGCGTTTAAACGTCGGTCCATTGGCGAGAACAATAAGTTGCGTTTTTTCGGGGCGCGTCACGGAATGGCATCGGACTATTTGTCTTCCAGAGGGCGGAGAGGTTACATAATATTCCGCCACTTTCCGCCATTGTTGCAGTCTTGTGTGCGCTCCCAGTTGTGCTTGTTACAACCTTTGCGCATTGTTGCGATCGTTTCATTAATATTTTACGGATGAAAGTCCGCCAAGTTTGCATCCTGTTAATCTTGCGTGACGGGCATAATTTATTTCGGGTGTTCCCGTTGACTGAAATTACTTTCAACATTTTACGTGCCGGGAAACTTTGAACATTGATCATCGCGATCGACCGTTTGCTTTGTAACTTCGTATTATTTACAATGTTTCACCATTTTTCTTTGTTATATGTAAATTTTGGACGACGTCATTTCGTTAATAGTGTAGGGCTTTTTAGAAAAGTCGTTTGTTACTCGGTTGCCTTGAACGTCTTGCCATGAACTATAAACTATTAGAATAGTATTAAACTAATACAATAATAAATTTTTTAAATCGAGCCAGACGAAATTGAATTTTTCTGAGTATGTAGGAAAAGATTATTTCACTAGATTATTAGATTAGACGCGTGAAAGGAACTTCAGCATGTTCTACTTCACTGAATCGAGATAAATAAAACATAAATATTCTCAATTCATCCGATCGCGTCCCACCACATCGTGCACCGTCTTCATTTCGTTCCAACATTCGCTCTCTCAAGAATATCACGAAAGAATTCATCGACAGACTCAGGGGAATAACACAAAGCCCTCGGTGTCGAATCCAATAACAACAACAAGGTGTCCTTTTCGGAGCAGGTTCCACAAGTGTCCAAAAGCAAGTAATTCAAGAGTCGCGGAGCGAATAAAGGAACGCCGTGGCAGAGTTTCCGGCACGTACGTCTCGGGGAGCTCCGTCTCTGCGAAATTGATAGACCGAGCCCTCGATTCTTGCAACGCGGCCATGCCACTGTATTCCTTGCGGTTCGCTGGCCTCCAATCACCGGTGCGCACCATAAATGACTCCGGCCGTAATATTAACCGGAAGCGATCGTGGGTACAGCGCGGAGGATCCACGAATTGGCTGTTCAAAGCCGAGCAATTTCTCGTTGTCGTCCTTAAAAATCGTGTCGCGGATACGTGACCGTCTTGGCCCCCTAGAGAAACCGGTCGGGCAAGTCGGTTGTCCCTGGTTTCGAGTGTCACAAACGAAATTGTCGTCCTTCTTTATACGTTAGGTCAGTGCAAAAATCCTTGACCGATTTTGCATTAAACCGTAACAAGGAATTGGGCACGGTCTATCAATCCTTTAACTGCGGGTACTTTTAACGCAGCCGATCGCTCTAAACGGAAAAAATAACGATAAGAAAAATAAAATGAATATCAGTATATACATTCTAATTTTGAATTATATTACTGAAGTGATGTTCTACATTAAAAGATTTTTTTTATTGCATTTATTTTATTTCAGAGGTATACATTAAGCCTCAGCCGCTAATTGATATTAGCAAAAATTAACATGTTCATATGCCACACCTGCCTCCGGCTATAATTTTAGTATGTGGTTTATAAACCACACCCGCAGTTAAACGGTTAATAGGTCAATTCGGAACGGTTCGAAATCAGGAAAAAGAGATGTTGTTCCATGCATGATCCACGATTCGGCCGCTCATAGCCGGGCAATTTCTTGTTGTCGTCCATAAAAAATTGTGTCGCGGATACGTGACCGCCTCGGCGCCAAAAAACCGGTCCAGGGGTTTTCGTATATTTTCGAGGTGTTCGCGAAAGCCAACGAAATTGTCATCCACGATAGACGAAATTTCGGTCTCGGCCATTGAACACGGCACGTGGTTATCGGCACTTCCAGGCCACTGGATTCCTCTTCGTCTACTCTGTCTGGTCCACCTACGCCAGCTACTTAAGCACTGCCAGCTCTTAAACCCGCCCTCTTTACAAGTTCGACTCGCGTCCCAGGATAAACGATCCACGAGAGCCCTGATAGATACGCCCGATAGATCCTCCAGGCTTCGTTTCCCGATTCGCGAAGTGGAGCGTCGCGAATCGACGCCGCCGCCCTCGCCGATTAGGTATTCCGTAGGGTTTACTGCTGCACGCTTCAACGGGACCCGGAGTTTCATCGCGATAATAAATTAACGATCCGCCCTGCCTCCGTTGGCTTTCCCGGGATCCCTAAAAACCGGGAAACTTGGACTTCGCGGAAGCAATGATCTTTCGGCCACTTTGCAAATCTGCAAGATAAGAGTACCGAGGACGATAACAGTGAGAAATCGCACTTGGAGAAAGTCGGAAGTGAGTAGGTAGGTTTCGCGTGGACATTCGACGCAGAACGACTCATGCTCATGCGAGCGAAGATGATGATTGCAACTTTTCTAATGTTTATTTTTTATGAAACTTTTAACATCGTATTCGCTTGGCTCCTCTGATTAAAGTGACACCAAACACGATACAGTTAAGACCATCATTACGATTTGACACTTACGGTAGAGATGCACTAATTCTGTAAATGTCAATTCCGAAACTTTTACCGCTTCTTACACAAGTGATTACGATCATAATAATATCATTTTAATCAGCAAAGGGATACAGTGGTAAAAGTTTTATTGACGAAAACCGAGGAATTTTGATTTTCTAATTTAACCTTTAGCACTCGAGTGCTGACTCAGAGTCGCCATTAAAAATTGCTGTACAAAATATTGAAAATATTGTTTACATTATTAAATATGTTGGTATCTAATCGATTACTAAACATTTAGGTGCATGAGGTATTATATCAATTTTATACTGATAAAATTTGAAAAATCATATAGAATGAAATTATTTTAGGTCGGAGGAAATGTTTAATTTTCCTGTTAAAAAATAGGTCTGACTGCAAACGAGGTTAACCCTCTTAGACCCACTTTCTTTTTCAATCGCCACAAAGAATGCAGCATCTCTTCTATAACTGTCGCGCGATAGACCCAAACATACGACAGTTACGAAAAGAGAGAGGGAGAGTACTATTGAACGAAAATCACGGGTGGACAGCCGTATAGAATTGACCCACTGGTACCGTAGAACGTAGACGGTAACAGTCGGGCGTTCCGAGCTGGCTCGGTGTTTAATCGAACAGCAAAACAGCGGCGCAAGATTTTAACAAACGCGGCGAATTCCCCGGGATCTTTTTGGGGAAGCGTTCGGCTCTCGAATAGCCCGTGATATTCAATCTGAATGGGGAGCTGACGCACGGAAACGGCCACTGATTCGGCCATTGTCGCCCCGGTACCGCCGGCAAAAAGTCTGAACGCGGCCCGTACACGGTTGATGGTGTAGGAGGGCAACGAACGCTGCCGAAGTGGCTTGTCAAAAATTCAAGCACCGCTTCCGGGGGCCGGCGCGGCCCGGGAAATACGTGGCAAGAAGAACTTTCGAAATTTCATCGTTTTCATCCCCCTTGTGACCGGGTTGCCGACGTGAATGGGGCGCGTTGAAAAATTCACGTCGCCGCGCCGTGAAAATCGCGCGAGCCGCGAGCTTATTCGACGTCATTCCGAATTTCCGGGACAATCGCCTAAACGGTGAATGACAGATTGTTTCTGGCCAAAGACCCGAGTCGCGATATAGCCGTTCTTATACATGCGTCGGAGGTTGAGCCTTCTGTGGACCAAAATTGTTTCCTGTCTTTTCGTTTGAATATTGCTGCAGCATCGTATATACATACATGCAGAACAAAAATTTTTTGAGTTTACTGTTAGTTTTTCATTTTGTTATGTGCGAGAATCTAGCGACTCTGGCGTGTCGTAATTAAAATCGGTATTCCGCGGCGCACGCAGTAGGATCTCGCGGCGTCTCCTTGTCCCAGAAACTGAAGTAGATCAATGAGGGTTCGCCGGGACGCGGAAAAGCCGATGGATCACTCGAGACGTGCGCTTTTCCCAGTTAAAGGATCCGCGTGTGTACGTAGGTGGGACGCAGCGGAACAGGGGAGAGCCACGAGACTTGGGAATAATAGCCGCAAACAGCGAGCCAGGACTTGTTGACGCTAATGAGAGACCGCGAGGCTAACGAATCGAGAGGGGGTCAGTTGTCTTTCATCGGGTGGATGCACGCGCGGTACATACGCTGCTCTCGAACCCTCCCGTCCCCCTTCGCTCTCTCCTCGGCTCGCGGAGAAATTCGATCCTGTCGCCGGGGTAGGATCGGCTCGCTGATCAGCGATGTTCATCGCAAAGGGATTCTGGAGATGCCCTGGGAGCAAATCCGAGGCTTGTTTACGCGGCATATTTGCACTGATCGATCCATCCGTCGTGCGCCTAATCGAAGGGACGGTTAATGGGATTTGCCATACAAGGGAATAATTTCCTTAGCATGGGAACCGGCGTTCCGCGATCGATGCCATTTGCCACCTGCGTTTGATTAACACCGCCGCGTAACACGGTCGAGCTCGTCCGCTAAATTGCTGAATTACGCTGGCCCGTGTTATCCCCGGGCCGGGTCGGGTTCAACCCAGATTCGCTTCTGTCGAGGCCATTTTTTCCGATAACTTGTGCGCGATTCTGGAAATTCGATAGATCGACCGAGGATCCAGGATGAAGAATGAACGTCGCACGAGACGCGTGATCGACGACGACGGGCGCATTAAAGGGGAACAAACGAAAACGCGTGGGCGCGTCTTTGATCCCGACTTCCCGTAGGTAGCCGCAGATTGTAGATCGGAGATCCAGCACGGATTGGAGGGCTCGATCCTGCCAATCGACGTCCAGAGTCCCTTCTGTTTGCCCGGAGTATCGCTAATGAGTCGTCCGGGGCCGATGAACCGCGACGAAGGACGGGAGTACCCGGGGCCGGGATATAGGACGCCCCGAAATCCCGGCCATCAAAGCTAATATAATTATTGCGCGTAGGCCACGGCGAGCAAACGGCTCAGGGATACAATCAGGACAATCAGCATGATTGGCGGTCTCAAGTGTACACACGAGGAGAGCCCGGCGACGCCGAAAGCTTTTGGCCGCGAACCATGTCACGTCGCGGGACCGGACCACGTTTTCTTCGGCCACGCCGCGCCGCGTCTTCGCGAGACACTCGGCCGCGAGGATTCTTATGGGGACCCCCGTGCAATTTCACGGGCAAACAACCGGCACACGCCTCCTATAAACGCTGGACAAACAAACAACTAGGTAAACACCAGCGCGAACCTGTGGAACAGCATTCGATATGATGCCGGGGATTTTGGCGAACTTTTGATTAGTTCGATTTGGGATGCTGCCGGAGAGTTTTGTGATTCTTATTTATTTTAGACTGTTTATGTATACAGGGGGTCTCGAAACTCCTTAAACACCGTGAAATGGGCGGTTCCTTTTGCAAAATGTCCGCCCCGGGGCTTCGTTTAGGAGTTGTTAACGAAAGAACATACCCGAAAGTACTGTCTACATATTCTACACACTTCTACCGAGTTCATCTCTCGACAAACAGTAGCCAAACAGGTGTGCAAACCTCTTACAAAAACAGGTTGCGAGCGACAGTGTTTGCGCATGTTATACGTACCAAACAGGTGTGCAAACCTCTTGGAAAAACAGTTTGCGAGCGACAGAGTTTGCGCACGAGAGATCGGTTACAACTTAATAGAAATTGCAATGGCACACCGAGAATAATGGCCAGGATGAATCATACATGACCGCAAATACGACCATACGCGTCCGATCCGAGTAATCATCAATAAGTATACAATTCCGAGACGGGTTTTTCGGTGGTTGTTATCAGCGAGAGGATCGAGGCTATGGTAGCTGGCTATCGGGTAGCCGCAGTAAAGGCATCGTCGAGGTCTCAGCTTCCGTGGAGCTGGCCCGCATCCTCTCAGCCTTGTTGAGCCGGTTCCAGCGTTGGCTGCTGTGTCCTGTAGCGGTTCCCCAGGAGACGGTCTACGAGCCGAGGGCCCCGTAGATAAATGATAGGAGGTACAAGCAGGTTCTGCGCTTGTCCATAACTTCTCCCCTAACAGGAGATGCTGCTCGGTGATGGAGAGAGAGAGAGCGAAAGAGAGAGAGAGAGAGAGAGAGAGAGGGAGAGAGAGAGAGAGAGATGACTCGGATCGGCAACGGACGCGTCGATATGCGCGCCGTTTACAGGTGGACAATGCCGAATAATCAACGAGCGTAATGGAGTACGGCCTAAGGACAAGAGGGGCCCGGCCCCGGGGTGAAAGGCCGATAGTGAGGAGAGACTGTACGGTTAGATATACACGCCGATGTACACGCGTAAGGGCCCGTTAGACGCGCACGGCATGTTATTACAACACGCGGCTCCTCTATCGTATCTCGAATTCGCACGGCTCTTAGCCTCTAATCGGCCCTCTCCCATCTGCGCCAATCCAACCCCAGGCCAGGAAGTGCGTGCGGACAAGGAGATGCGTGGCCTGCCATTGAACCATACTTGCGCCGCGCCGCCTCCCGATGACACGTCGCGCGCCGCGACGACGAACAGTGCCTCGGAGTGCCCGTTTTTTTTTCTGGACAAAATTCCATATCTTGGAAACTATAAGTGAAAATAAGTTATAAGGTATAGGACAGTTGTTTGATATTGTTGTAACCTTGAGAAGCTCGGTGAAGGTCACTTTGAAAATTTCATACGGAAATGTATATTTTTTAATTACGTATTCTGGTAGGTGAGGTTCAGACATTCTCGAAACACTACGAAAACATTACTTTTGCGTAAACTGTTGTCAAGATATAAGCATCTAAAGTTGTTGAGTGTTCATGAATAACTGGAGTTTTTAAAATGAATTTATGTCAACAGATATACACTTAAAAAATATTGATATTTTTATTTTTGCCCTTTTAGCCGACGTACTGTGCGCCGCGCCGCGCTGATCTCTCTAAAAGTTCGAACCCTCGAGCGTGCACCTGCTGCGAAAGTCGCGGGAATAAGCTTCTCGTCTGCACGTGCATATTGTACTCTATCGAAGTTTTACCCTTACTCTTCTGTATCAGTTCGAACAACGTAATGGCCCTCGTATCGAAGCATACGGTGTTAATTTTCACAATTCTATGAAATTAATATCGGAGGATTCGGGTTCCCGACGAAAACAAATTCTAATCAGAGGCTACAGGTGCAATTTGCCGAAGGATTGATGCTAACTTCGCACAATTCCGGCAAGAGACGGAAGTGGGAAACCGTCTTCCCGGAACAGGAAGGGTAACTCTATCTGGCCGGCTTCCTTTGGAGTAAAATCTTCTTCATGAAACTTTGAACTCCGAGTACTAATTTCTTCAACTTCAAAGAAGATCGTTCAACGAGCAGTCTTCCCAAGCTCTTCCGTCCTGGATATTCTTGATAGTCTGTTCTCCACCTTCATTTCCCTACTTGTAAATAATTGCTCGAACCGGAGTTGCTGTTGCGGCGTCCCGATCGGGATTCTTGTAACCGAGCGATTATTTGCAAATCTTTAGCTTGCAAAAAGTTTTTGGAAACAGGAACATATCAAATTTGGTGGAGTTTATATTTCCTTTGTTACGAGCCGAGAGCTGGCATATAGGGCGTGACCGAGGTTCGGTTTTAAAGGATTGAAGTGGGATGATGCCGTGGACTTCCCGAGTGTATTAATTAACACCGGATTGCTACTGGGTAAGATATCGTGGACTCGCCGAGTGTAGTAATTAACACCGGGTTGCCATTAGGATAGGTAGGGTATTGGTAAAAGTCGGGTCTCGCAACTTGTATGTTAATGGATAAGCCTCGAGCGGCAAAGGCTTATCTTAGTGGGATATTTTACTAGAAAAATCGGAGTTGGATATGGGTGAGGGTAATGTATGAGACCCTCTAATCTTTTATAATTACAACGTATTTATTATAAAAACGTTGGGTTACAAATGTTCAAATGTTCGCGGATACTAAATCCCGAATTTCTCAATTTTGACGCAAACGAGTTAAGCGGGGATGTACTTTAAAGTAACTCACTTTAAATAAGGAGATACATTAATCGTGGAGACTGCACGAACAGAGACTACTAAAACCGATCTCGCGATGCGTAGTGTTCGAGTTTCAGACTCGTACTAACCCACCTATGGAAGAGTTCAACCCCTTTTTATAGAGGAAAATTCAGCCAGAGATAATGGTGGGGGTTTACGACATCTGGCAGTTTCCTAGAATTTTCCAAAATATAAATATAAACTTCCATAGGGGTTAGCTTGTTTATATGGAACACGCAGCCGGACCTTTCCGGTCAGACACGTGGTTGCAGGAAGAGCGAGATAGTTATGAAGGTGAAGCCTCCCTACGCAACACCTGTTTCTCGCAAATTGAGTAACCCCCGCAAAATCTGCAGATTACACATTGCACGTCGGTCATCGGTGCTTCGTACGGGCAAAAAAAGTATCTGCTCCTGTCAATTGAACGTCTGTCTTAACAATTATGCACACATCGGACAGAGAAAATATTTTCCCCGGAGGTAGAAACGAGCACAGCGATCGCCATTGGCATGCACAAATAAAGTGCAGCTTTAAAAACGAGTGTACTTGTTGCAGTACGGAGTGCAGAACGAGAAAAGTGAATATTGACACGTGGAACGTGTGAAACGCCTGCTGCGATTCAGAAAGCGTTCCGGCAACTCTTGCCGCGTTAAAAATGGCTATTTCGCTCGAGCGAGTTCCGGCGCGGCGGGAACAGTAGAAAATTGGAGGCGAGGTATCTAAATCAGGAGGAACCGTAAGACAGAGGAGATTCCTTCGGGACACCGTGGCCGATCAGAAGCCTAACAGGAATCCCCGGTGTACAAAGCGCGGCGCCGCGAGGGTGGGAACGCGCTTGCATTCTAGAGAGACACGTGCACTTACTCAGGAATCTAATACACCACGGTTCACACGAGTTCCTCCGATTCCGCGGCGCATCTGCATGCGACGACGGAATGCGCCGCAAACCTGCTCGTGGGTGGAAAAGAATCGCTTTGGAATCCGACGATCGGCGAGCCGCGGCTTCGCTCTCCGCGCGCGTTTCGATCGTTTCCGCCCGGTTCCGCGACCACCTCTTAATTTCGCGGCTGTCGTTCGACGACTACTTTTTTTCTGGCCGATTCCCGCGTCCGTTCGACGCGGATCCTCTCTTCGGCCTCTGGGGCCACGGGGCCCCCCGGCCTGTCGCATTGTTCCCCGGCCCGAGGAAACTTTAATTGGCTCGGCGACAGATCGATTTGGCTCCGCCGCTAACGGAATCGTTACCCCCGATTCCTATCGGCGACGGCCAATTGGTTTCCTCCTCGCGAGTTTCCGCTCCGATTGTTTTATACCGCCGCCGCTGACCGAAAAATAATGAGCACCACGGTTCGACGGGCACCGCGAAATTTCCTCGGGAACCAGCAAGTTTATCAATACGGATCATTCGAACGGGAACGGCGAAACGTCGCTCTTGTTAGCCCCTTGCGCTATGATTCGTTTCACGTGTAGTCGAGTTAAAAGTTTCCTCTTCTAATTGAAGGTCGCTGACCGCCCCGACGCAATTTACAGCGCACAGCTCGAATGCAACAATTATCCGGCGGCGTTTCCCTGGTAAGTTTAGAAACATTTTCATTTCTTGCGGTGTAATATCAGATATTACGCTGGAAAAACAAGCAGCGCGCGCAACATGATACGAGCAAGATAACATTATTATATTTTCCTTGGAATTTTGAATATAAAGGAAACTGGCTCTCGTGTCTCTAATAATATATTGCCAGCGACGGAAAATAACCGTCCGCTGGATACTTCTGTGGCGGTACCAGTAAGAGACGGAGGCAGGTACCGTCTTTCTGTTGCTGCTAATGTGGAAAATTGTTTGTGATTGCGTTTCCACAAACCGCTATATCAGATTTTCTAGAAACCACCTCTCCGCTCAAGTCAATTTTCTTATTTTTACCTCTTGCCGCGGCTAGGAATAATTTATCCGTTAACCTGCAGGAACTCTGTAACAGCTCGAACTGTGTACCAAACCGCGATTTTACACTTTTTGGTTTTCAATTTTCTCTCAGTTCTCGTTTTAATCCTCTCTCTCGGATTCTTTTTCAATTATTCTTCCATCCAACGGTAAAAATCTTTAACGAATAAGTAAAAATTAAGCTGAGCGCCATTAAAAAAATGTTAAAAAGCACCGTTAACAAACTTTCTCGTATTTTTCTAATATCTTGAATGTCCGCGGAACTGTTCTACTCGAATAATGAATAGTTGTTTAAAAACTTTTTCCAGCTCTTCAGCCATCATGCAAAAATATGTTTAAAAAATCCAGAATACTTCTCCGAGCCAGTGTAATTTAATTAGCTGTTAAATATGGCTGTTCCCTGTGAGAATTCTCTGGACACTGTGAGTCGAGAAGTTGGGCACACGTGGCGAAAAATACTTGGGCGTTAGGATTTCCTAATACCTCGAAGAAATTTGGAGCGACTCGTTCGGCAGCCGCCGCAGGAAATGGCAATCGCTGTGCTTCAACGGGAAACGAGTTATCGGAAATCTCCGGGCACGATACAGAGGAGTCGCGGTAAATCTATCAGAAGATTGGCACAAAAGACAGGCGTTCTCTGCTCTCGCGGTTAAAGCTTTAATAAAGTAAACGGGATTAAATTCCGGCTCCGGTTTTCAGCCCGTTCGTCGCTTGGACCGAGAAAAAAAACAGAGAGAGAGAGAGAGAAAGAGAAATATAGAGAGAGAGTTTTTAACGATGACTGATCAACAGAACTACGTTGCCACGGAGGAAATCCTGTAATTGACTGTATTAGAAAAATGAGACGCCTTTTAATGAATAACGTAAAATGCAGGACTGGAATAATCATAACAACTATTATTCAATCAATTATATGGCATCCCGGCGTCGGCGACACGCTTATACATTCGCCCCAACAGGAAGGACGTCTAATTAATTTTAGAGATCCCGCAGGACGTATTAATTAAATAGTATTACCGACGCTTGGATCTGCTGGTGCATGGCTTTTTGGACTTGCCGATTTTGTAGCACGTGTTGAATTACAGAGTGTCATTCCTATTATACTGTAAAGGAGGTCTGTTAAGTCTGGACTGCAGATTTCGTGCATTTCCGAACGCATTTTCATGCACGACGAATTCGGTGGATAAAATGAAAAACAGCGAGAACAGATCATTGTAATATCCTTAACGATTTGTTAAAATTATGTAAATTTTGTTTTCAACTGAACATTGCGCAGTGTATAATTTTTCTATCCGAATAAAAAGCACTTTAATCATTTCTATAAGTTGCATTTTGAATCGTTTCATCGCTAATCCGAACAAACACGACAGAGACGCGAATTCCCGACGCGTGTAATGCTCTAAATATTTTTTAATCACCCACGCGATCGCGGCAGATGTTTCTTTCGATCGGTGGACAGGTGACAACGTTCAGCACCGCTTCTCTGATCGATGGTTTCATAACGTTTCGCCGGGGATCGCCGGGCACGGAGCATTTGCGGCACGTCAGATGCATCGATCACCTTCGACCGCGGATGCTAATATGAATTCCGTTGCAGTCACACCGGTAATAGCTTCGTTCCCGGTGTATCTGTAAGTCGAGACCGCAGATAGATACGATTCCCGGACTGGAGACAGCGTGAATCGCTCGTTCGCGATTAATTCCTGCTAACACTGAGCCCCTTGACGATCGCACGGTTAAACGAGCATCCGATAATAACACCCCAAGTGACCAAAGTACTCACGCGAATTACTGTATCTCGTTCGTCGAATATAAACCATGTATTTTTCGAGGACTCTTGCGCACGGTGACAGTCTTCGGTGCAATATATATCCGCGATAGCGATTGCAGGCTGTGCACGTGTGATTTTTAATTTCGAGTTATTGCTGTCACGTTCTGGGAATCGGTCATTCATTCTTGACGTCGGTGCGAGAAATATTCTTTTTTTCTCTAATTAGAAACGTGGTAATTTGCAAATATTCCATATGACGTCGAGGAGATTGTTTTTAGCTTGCGGATATTGTTGCGGAGACTTCTACTCCGCCTCGCCGGCGAACACATATTTTAAAAATTGACTAAATTGCAACACAACTATTTATTCTCAACGATGGGCAGTCTTCTCTTTCTCAGACCTCGAATCAACAAACAATAATTAAAATTAAAACAATATTTTAATATGTTTATTTTGTTTTGTGAAAAATTGATTCGATGTCTGTTTCATCGAATTTATTGATATAACAAGGAACTCTGTGCTAATCTCTTCAAAATTCTAAAAACTTGCACAAAGATCCACAATTTACTAATTGCTAACTAGTTGAATGGAGGCTAGTTTGGCGAACAACAGAATAAAGTCGCAATGCGCAATGTCCGCCGGACGCTTTCGTGTCGCGAAATAAGTTGGCAGCAACAACGAAAGGTGGCGGGGCAAAGGCTGGGGCGAAGTTAACCTCGGGCAACCGCTTGATTTTAATGAAACTGTAGTCGTGTCTGGTTACGATGTTCGCGCGGGTCGAAGCATCTAAGTGACCACTTTAAACTTGTTCTCCCGAGACGCTCGCAGGTAAACGCAAGCGACGCTACTTTGCTGCACAGTCAACGTTTTCCCTCGGCCAGCATCCGCTATCTGGTCCATTCGACCCGAAACTCGGGCAACTTCGGAACTGTTTCTAATAAACGAGTCTCGGAAAAACGAGGACCACGGAATATAATTGTTGGTCTTCCATTGTCCTGAATTTGATGTTGGCATTTTCCCTCGGTCGGCGTCCACTGTTTCGGTCCGTTCGACCCCGAAACTCGAGCAACTTCGGAACTGTTTCCCGTAAACGTCTCGAAAAAACGAGGACCAACGAATATAATTTTTCATTTTCGATAATCCTCGATTTCACTCGATTATTCCGACCGATCCGGACGCGCGTTTGCTACCGCTCGGCCGCGTCCATCTGCATTCCTGTCCCGGAATAGGCTGGAAACGTTAGTTCCGAGGAAGTTCCAGGAATCGTCGAACCGGGCATTCCACGGGTGGCCACGGGTTGCAATTCCGTTCTATCGTGTTCTATCGGACACAACGGGATAAAGAGAGACAGAGAGGCACCAGGGGGTTGGAAGCCCGAACGGGCGGAGAACGCGAGAATTCCTTCGACCATAGAAATTTTGCATTCCTCGAGCAGCCAGAGCAATATCCAGTCACGCAGCCGCCGCACCGAGCCGCGCCTGCTCGAAATCAATTGCAGCCGATCTCATTCGCCGGACCAACCCCTAAGCTCGCCTTGATAAACGTTTATCTTTTATCCGATGATCCCTCGGTAATTGTGGGAATTGTCGGCCGCGATTTCAACGACCTTGAGTTGGGCTGCAGAGGTCACTCCTGTTTGTTTGTACACAATCGTGTTTCTGCATGCGTTGCTGATAATCGAAGCGAACAGATCATTTAATCCGAAAAACTGTTTATGGCAACACCTCGAATCTAAACACAACTGTTGTAGCTTTGTGGAGAAAAATACTTTTTCCGACTCATTACATAGAGCGACGTCTCTACTTTCATTTTTTTGAAGTGTTGATTTTTTATTGTTGTTTTCACATTAAACGTGGAGGGCGAAATTTTTTCAAATATTCAAGATCCTTGAGATCAGTATCGCAACTCATCGCACTCCTGTTTTCTCCGAACAGGGTAAAAAAAATTCCGGGGCGCGACAATTACACGACCGAATTAGCCCGCGGGAGTGGTTTATCCCGCTTTCCTTGATCCAGGATGGTCGCAGGGGCGGATTCGTGTAGCTTGCGGAAAGCCTGGTCGTTGTAAGGAGATTCCACGGATGGAGAAACCTACTCTTCGTCTCTGATTATGAAAACAATCCCTTTCTACGTCGCCTTCACCCTGGCAGTCACCAGTCGCCGGCCGCTGGAAAAAGCCAAGGAGGGATAAAATAATATTGACGCAGTGTTTTACTTTCCTCGGATCCCGACCGGTGGTTCTGCACCAGGAATCGGCCCGAAGACGAAGGAATGATCGGTGATCCAGCGAGGGGGTGGGATCCGAGGCGTGCACCGGCAGCAAGAATGCCGCGTACGCCATCAATAATCCCATTAAACCGGTCAAACACCGGCCGAATAAATCAATAATGGACTTTTATCGGCGAACGTATAATATTTGCGCGTCCCTCGCCCCTCTGGCTACAGGCTGTTCCACTCGGCTTGACTTTGGAACCGTGAAAGCCGAACAACTACAATTTCGTTTCGAAAAATTCAATGGCTTCGAACGGGTCGAAAGCTTGACGCGTGTATTTGCTCCGAAAGTCGAGAATTTTCGATGATTTTACGGTTAACACTGTATCGCGGATTTTTGTGCAACGTAACAATTGTTTGCATTAATCGCGTGAACCGCGACCCAAATTTATTTCGTGCTTTGTTGATTTTAATAAAGCTGAAACTCGTACTTTGATGTTCTTAAATTCTTTTAGCGTTCTCACTGCTTGAGATTGCATCACTCGAGCTTGCAATAAATTCTGTAGGCAATTTTTGGCCTGGGTTCTGTGACCACAGTTTAATAAAATTCAAGTGTGGCTCCTCCGAAGGCCCACGAATTTTCAATACCCCGCAATCGCAGGGTGCTGTTCCATCTTGACAGATGCACTTTCGGGCGCAACAACGACGAGGTACGGGACACGGACAGAAGAAACGCAGCGAAAGACGAACGATGCGCAACCATTAATTGGATTCCTGAGCGGCAATTTCCGGTTTGCAGGTTTCGTCGTCGACATTCTCCTCGATCCCTTTGCCCTGCCCCTTCACCCTATTTCGCCCTTTTCGGCCACTCAATTAAAACCGTGTCGTCCTTTCTGTCGTGCGAGAACGATCATCGATTTCGCGAAGGAAAACGGGGTCGCCTAGCTGAGCTTAATGATCGTGACCTTGAACGACCGTCATAATGGATCATTTTATTCGTCCTGAAACCCACTGTCAGAATGTAAATAAAAAAACCATACTGGTCCATTTAAAAGAAAATAGAGTTAACCTTCGTATCTCCTTGATGCCTCTACCTATAGAAAAAATTAGCAACGTAACCTATTTTAAATGTCCCGCTCTGTATAAATCTTGATCTCGAACTGTCTTCATCTATGATATTTTCACGTAGAAAATTGTTACTTATATTATACTAATCGCGCAGCTAGGTTGGCACCTAATTGCCAACATAAGGGTTAGATTACCTTTTTTTCTCTCTTTCCATCTCATCCTTTCTCCCGTTCCCTTGGAACTATCTCCTTTCTATGCAACCTTCGCCAACCCCTCGAACCCCCAAAAATTCCATTGTCGGCCATCATCGCATCCGGAAACGTAATTTCTCCGACCATAGATCTCCGGCGTCCATTCTCTTCCCGCGCAGTAATAAAACGGCTTTTCCAAATCAATCGCATTCCTCTTCCCGGTCATCGGAGCCGAGTATCGCGCCGCAACGGAATTTTTCCGCGAGCCGAAGACACTGGGCGGCAGTAAATCAGCGGGGGCGAAATCGGCGACCGTAAGTCGCGGAACACAGCTGCCTCCTATACCCCACAAACTACTTTTTTCGAATCTGTTCCCTTCCCTCAACGAGAGATTCCAGACCGGGAGCCGTTTTATGTCCCTCGAACGGTGGATCAAAGTTCCGTCGGCGACAAAGGGACCCCGATCCGCCGGGTAAATGGCTCATGCTCTTTTCTCGCTGGTCGCAAAAGTTACGGGACATCGCGCGATATATCGCTCGCGGTGTCGAACCGCGACGAGCCATGATAAAAGCTCCCAGAACTTCCGGTCGGCACGCTGGTCAGCTGCACAGCACTTCGAGAACGAGACTCTGAGTGCACGAAACCATGTTTTCGTTTCTAGAACTGCTCATTGAGAAGTGCATTCTTCATCGGGACACTGGATTGTCTGTATCAATTGCAAAGTATTTGCAGGAGAGCTACGTCGACGTTTATTCTTTTTGTCTGACAAATTTAAACTTAATAAATGCTGACATGGTCAACTCAAACGATTTTTGAACTCCAACCATTTCGTATTACACGTTCTAACGAAGGTCTTGTGTACAAGTCCATGCATGAGCCGAGTTAAATAAATAAATAACAGTCTGACTGGATCCCCCGGGGACCACGGGAACTTGAGAAGTCACGGAGCAACGTGCTGAAAAAAAAATGGTAAGTTTTAAAACGTCGTAAACTTTAGCCGCGGAAGGGCACGCGAAAAGTAAATTTCGCGGACATTACGAAAGGGTATGGATCGTGCCCGACAGTGCCCGCTGACCCTAAAAGGGTACCGGATCGTTCCTCGGGCTCTTCCTCGGGTCCACAGGAAAACGTCACCTCCGCCGTCGTTTCTATTTTTCCAGCTGATTCGAAGTTCCGGCGAAGTTCGACGCTGTTTGCGCGTGTCTTCGACGCTCGTAAATACACAAGCTCCCGAGGTATACGGATGTTGATTTGCGCAAACACGAGGAAACGGTCCGAATAAATTGTTCGAAACTGAAATAAAAGCTCTGGCTAGGGAACAAGGGGACGTGTGCTGTGATAAATGCACTGTTCTCGGTGCTCGGTGACTGTGGTTAAAGGCCGGCGTCATGTTGATGCGAATTTCTTGGCACGGTTCTACCGCTTTGAATACGTTCGTAGATTGTCCGAGTTGTTCTTTGGCGAATCTCTACTAAAAGACGCTGGAAGCCGTGGTTTTATTGGTTCTTTATGGCGCGGGGAATGTAGATGACGCGAGGTGGCGATGCTTCCGGCAAATTGTCCTTTTGTGTTCATTCAATCCTTAAGCTACGTTCACACTGAGAGTTCTCATCGCCTCTTGTTATCTTCTTCTTTTAAAAAAGGATTTAAGAAAGAATTTAAAGAAGGATACGATGAAAATGTCGCATACAAAACTGCAAGGGCATTAGAAGAATTAAACCTTTGCGGACGAGTGTCGGCAAATTACCGCCCGAGTCTTTTTCCCGTTATGGACGAGTGTCGGCATTTTTTCAAATAAAATTCTTTTTTATTTAAATAAAGTTTTAGTTTTCTTAACGTTTTTGGAACGTTCAACGTGTATATTTTCTCGTCGGGTGACTCCGTCCGCAAAGGGTTGAATGATATCGGCATATTATACTCGACTTATTAAAAATATTAGAAGAGGAAGTACGCTTTTAATGAATTTCGATACTCTTTTAATTTCTACAAAGATCCGCAGTCTAATTGTACTTCTTTTTTTCATAATTTTCCCAAATTCCTAGTAATAACGTGGCTCGCACGGCAGCCTATAGCGATTCAGGGTTGAAAGGACTCTTTTGAACCGCACAAGCCAGCTTTTACACCTGAATCCTTTTTTGCGGCCACAGGTAGAACGCGCGTTATGTGAATACGAGCGGAACGACCCTGCCGAGGTGGCCGCGCAACGCTGAAGGGAAAAACAGGAAGAAAAAGGGCCACGGTGCGCGCGCGTGCGTTTTATCCCGAAATCGACGCAACCGTTGTGTCGCGGGCTACGCATGACCTGATCGCTCCTACTTTTTTATTTTTTTTTTTCGATCCCTCTTCTGGCTCACCCTGCGGCGCAACGGGTTCCATTCGCCTGCCAACGGTCTGATGAGCTCTTTGTCCTGGGCACGAGTGCCAATGCCATGACCGCGACTCGCCTCTATATGTGTCAGTCGCGGATGATGGGGAAATCGTTGCATCTGCCATTGATACCGGCGAGCGTTGGCTCTACCGAAATGTACTGTCCATTTTTCAAAGTCCAATTTTCATACTTGATCCTGCCGCGGCGAAGCCTCTCGTCACTCCGGAATAATGTTCTGCGGTGTTCGCAGCGTGTGAAAATTATTCAGAGAAGAAATTAATGTAGCCGCACAGTATGTGTTGCAAATTAACGCGGACAATTTATAGTTTTCACAAAAATCCGCAGTCTGAGAATGCGTGAAAATACATTTTTTCAACGAGGAACGTTATTCGTTCAACTATCCTTAGAGTATATTTTAATCTACTTTCGCAAAATACAAAAACCGACTTTTTTCCGAAACAGTGTCACTCGAACGCAACATTTTGCACAAACTCCAGCAAACAATCCATCGTGTTCTCCATCGTCCCGTATACCGTCACAGAAGCTTTTACCGTGACAGACGTCGGAATTGATAGTTCACGTGTTTCGAAAAGAGATGCGTGCTCCGGTCGGCTAACGCGGCCGGATTTCGAATTTCCGTTGGAGGAGATATACAGGGCGTCTCCAAACTCCTATCTGTTTAGGAGTTATTAATGAAAAACGCGAACCAATCGGAGCGCAACAATAGTCAACGAATTCCGTGGTCGAGTGTTTTTCGTTAATAACTCTCAAACGAAATCGCGGCGGTCATTTTTGCAAAGGAAAATGTCGCTTCAAATCGCCTCGGGAACCGCCCATTTCGGAGAGTTGAAGGAGTATCGAGACACCCTGTATATCGCGTGGAAATAATGCGTTACCTCGAATATTTTCAAGAACGAATTTCCGGATCTGTTGCGTCTCGATCGTTGCTCGACGAACGAGCCGCGCCAATTCACGAATGAATTACGTCCTCGCCGGTGCCAGGAAGGGTGCGAGAATTCAGTCTAGTAACACGTTAAAACCGGAAGGAAGTATTCAAGGAAAAAGAGTGTCACGTCAATCTTCGATAGCGATTTCGGGCTGCGGGAATAGCCGCACCCTTCTTCAGCCGGCGCTCCGGAGAAACAGATTCGTAGAATGAGAATCAGCTCCGGAGAATGGCGCTGGTAAATCGAGCCAGCCGTCTCCGGGAAAAGAAACGCTTGGACATCGATCGAGCAACGTTTGAAATCAACGCTTCCTCTCGGAACAGGGAAATAACATTTGTATCTCGGGGACTGCTCCCACGACAAACGAACTTTCAACCACCGGGAAGACGAAGCTAAGGGTCGTCGACAGAAGGTGCAACGAACCGAAGAACCGAGCCCAAGCAGGTCAGACTTGGTCTCTCTTCGCAGCCTTCTCAAGGTAATCGAGTCTCCTCGTTACCATTTTCCTCTATCTTCTTAATATTCCACCGCCTGGCAGTGTCTTCTCGCTGCGATGGCCTTAGACTTTCTCCTCTCTCTCTTTATTTCTCCTTTCTCTGGCCAGATTTCCCGCCCTTCGATCCACTTTCCTGCGTTTCGCTCTCTTTTTCTCTGCCTTTCCCTCCCGGTCGACGTAAATCGATTACCCGCTGATTTCGATTTAACGAGCATCGCGGTCCACAAAACGAGCCGAGACATTGAAAAATACCTGAAATATCAATGCCGGCATAGCTGCAGGAAATAGAAATTGGTATACGCGTAAAAATAGTTTATCGACAACAGAACCAAGGAACAGAGTTGGGCACACTGATTGATGAGTAAGTAAATAGTTGAGCGTGACTAATGAGTAATTATTACATAAGTATTTGAAGGTAATGACTAATTAATAATGACTTTTGTATTAAGGATGAATATTGATTATTGACTATAATGGCATAACTAATGACTAAATATGCAGTCAGAACGTTATTAACACTAATGACTAAAAATGGTTATAAGTTCAAATAAGACATAACGATAACAAAACAATATCCTACGTTTATAAACATATAAACCGACACGTTACCGACACATTTGGTCACTGTAAATTCTGATACAGTTTCAGTATAGTATATATTAATGTATGTTAATCGCACATTAGTGACTAATGACTAAAGATTGATGGCTGATCATTTAAACTAACTAATGATTAATCATAATTAATAAGCAATAACTAACGATTACTTAGAGTTGTGACTAACTTGTGCCAAGTAGTTATGACTAACTAATCAAAAAGTTTTAACTAATTACTATTTTGCTATGACTAACATTCAATCGGACTATTAGTCATTTTTAATTATTAGTTGATTTGTGCCCTACTCTGCCAAAGAACATTCGCTCACATTTCCATTTCACTCTGAGAGTGTAGAATCTCGCTATGGCAGTCGCGAGATATTTCTATAGAACCTGTACACCGGACAAACTCTTCTTAGTCAATTGCTTTCTGTATCCGAAAAATGAACGTTACGTTTCATAATTTCTCCATTTTCACGTGGAACAAAGTTTGACACTGCGCTCTTTTTTTCAAATATTTAAGCGCAGCGCTCCGAAAACTTAGTACAATAAAATTTCGAGTACGTGACGGCCGATTTGAACGAGAATGGAGTATTCCCTATTTACAGGTCGGAAGAGAGTTCCATTCGTCCCCGGTGTGATTCGATTCCGTTTGGTAGGTAGACGTGATTCGTTTGTCGCGAAGCCAACGATTTCGAGTCTAACCTAACTTCCACTCGCTGTCGATCCGTCGAGTCCTGTTATCGATTTCCGGTGGGTGTTCTACAGGGAGAAGCGCACGTTGTAGGTGGGTGTTCCTCGATTTTCAAGTGTCCGTTTGTCGAGCGAGCGGCCCGGATCGAAACCGAACGCCACGAAACGGGCCACGTTCCATCGGTACAGCGTCATTAAATCGTTAACCGGTCGCGTTACGTGCAATTAAGCACGGCACGGTTTACGGTGCAAGATGAATTATGCCCGTGCTGCCGCGCCGCGCCGCGACGATCACTGCCGTTGTAACAAATTCATTTTTAAAGGCAGCATTTGATAAATGCTGGGCCGAATTTCGCGCGAACGCGCCGATCAATCACCGGGCACGCCGAACACCGTTCGCCTGGCCCCTGTTATCTGGCCGGTGTTTATTCGGTGTCGCTTCGAACTATTTTTTCTCGACGTTTCCGGGACGAGCGTGGTTCATATTCGCACGGCGGGCTCCATTTTACCGTATTATGTTTGTAATCGACTGTAGACACAGGTCGGACCTCGAGATCATTCTACTCGTCGCAAGTGCGCGAATTATTTCGAAATATAACAAAAACCGTATCATTTCTTTATCCGAGTTAAATCGGTTCTCGTCGTCGTCTGAGATAAGGTTGTTTCTCTAGTTGAAAATAGTTTTATTTTGGATTATGGGTATAGAATAAACCACGCTCTATTAAAATATGAAATAGAATTTATTCTATTATTATTTTATTTTATTATTATTTTATTTTATTATTATTATTACAACCTATTAAATATATTAGGAAGGAAACAAATTTCTATTTCACTCGAATTTGTTGTAATTGACATAAAAAAATTTTATTTTGCATAAAGATCCGCTGTCTAATGATAATATATATATATATATATATATATATATATATATATATATCTGAAGGCCCGTTGTGAGGAACGTTTTTACTCTTCCATAAACTCGACACGAATGAGGATCGCTCTATGATCTAAGAAACAAATGATACAATATATCATTTTTATAGGCGTTCAAAAGTCAAGTAAAGAATGTGCCTAGTAAGTAACAGTAGATTATTTTTCTCAATTTTTTTCTGAAATAAATTCCAACATCATTTTAATTTAAAGAATAATTAAACTTTGGTGTCTCTGAACACTTCAGCCAAAAACGAACGACGGCGCGAGGGGACAAAACGGAATGAAACGAGATCCAGCGAACGAAGAAACCGGGTTGCGATGTTCGGTTCGTTGAAAATGCCGCACGTATCGCGAGTCTTCGTAGCTAGAGCTTTAAGCTCTTGTCACGCGTTTCTTGCGGCTAGTAGCCAGCCTCTTTCGGCCGCTGGGCCCTCGGCCAAGCCTTCGTGCCCCCTGTGTTACGCTCTTAAATCACGTAACGGTGGAATCCTTGCCAGAATACGCTCGACGACGATACGTTGCCCCGCCCCCCCCAACTCACCGAAGGAGCACGGCACAGTTATCGGTGATTAACGAACCCGATATCGCGGCGGAATGACTTTTTGCGAAAATGAATTTCGCCAATTAGGGGCAGCGGCCTCGTGCAAAACGCTACCGCGCCGAGACGCCATGCTGAAATGTTGCTCGGAGTCTTAATCCTTTCGTACTGACTCTAAAAAGTATATGTTCTACTTTTACTTTCTATGAAATTGTATTATACATTTACGGTCGAGAATCCGCAAGCCCTGTCGCGTCGGATCGTCTGAATTTTTTGCGGTTAAACGATCGGCTGGCCAGCACTGAGTGCGAGTCGTTCGTTAAGCACCGGAAGCATTAGTTGCACGGGATCGCCGCGAATCCTAACGGGCTTGAACTTACACAATGCACCTGCACTCGCCCGGGACGTTCCTTTTACGATTACACGCTCTGACTTGTCTGAAAATTGAGAACGCTTTGCAACTGTTCCCATTTACTTGTTATACATATACGATACTTTTTATATTGTTATATTGTTTCGTACTGATGAGTTCAGTGGATTCGTTACAATTTAATTCGACGAATTTTATTAACGTATTAAATCGTATAAATTCACTATCGCGTACACTTCTCAGAAATACTTCCACTAAATCGCGCGAAATTAATCACCATAAAATCCAAAATGTATGAATCGTTTTACCGCATAAAACATATGACTCACGTCAGCCTGTTCTAGCAGACACAATCCAGAAAAGATTTATGCTAGTTTTTCGGCTGATCTTGTGATTTTTAATCAGAGCGTCGTCCTGTCGGCGGTAACGCGATAATCGCGTGTAGCACGCGAAAAAGTGCTCGCTCCTAATTCAAGCACTCTCCGTCACGCTTATTACCTGCAGCAGCAATTAGAAAACAGGTATCGGTCGTTCGCGACTCCCAATTTACGGGCAGCGGTACGTCCGCGAAAACGGAAATCGCTTCTCATTAGCAACAGACAAGCGTCCGGGACTCTGAGAAATGACATAAACACACAGAGGGAGAGAGAGGAGAGTGGAGAGGGGAGTGAGAGAGGTGAATCCATCAAACTCGGAGCGGTAAGTTGTTCTAGCGTCGTCCTCCTTTAATTAAGCGAATTAATTAAACGGAAAACCGTCCTTCGCTACGAAGAAGGCGGCTCGTTAGAATTTCAACGAGCAACAAAAAGCAATCCGCTCCTGCTGGCGGAAAGTCGAAATATTTTGTGATCTAGGTAAAAACGCTGATGCGAGAAAAGATACAGAGAAAGAGAGAGAGAAAGAGAAGATTTGAAAGCGAACGAGGTCTTGGTCCTCTGCGAACGGTCCCATTAACGACGCAAAACGGACCAACGGAGGTAAACGAAATCGCGGCGCGCCATGTCATCGGGAAACTTGTACCCGCATGCCCTTTTAATTACCGCGCCCCTTCTCAGGGCTCGAGGGACGCGACGCACGTTTGCACTCGCCGAATGAGTTGTTTTTACCCGGAAAACGCAGCACCCCTGGCCCGTCCATTCATCGGAGAAGATCATCCCCTTCGTGTCAAATATCGTAGACGGACGTCTACTAACGCTAGGATTTAACGGTGGACACTAGCATTTTATTAAATCATTGAATAACGACGAAAAAAGTTCAATTCGTGAAAAACACGAGGAAAACTGTTTTTCCATCAAAACGCTCTATCGCACAACCAGATCCAGTTGATATGTTCTAAACTCATTGGATTCGCAGTTCGCTTTCCGCATCGATAACTCCCGGAAGGAACGGGCGGCAGCAACATGGTCCAAGACGCTGCTCCGCGTCTCAAAGCGAGGCGTTCTGAAATTTACACAGGATGAAATTCATCCCGGGTCGTAATTAAAGCTTCCTTCGAACGGTCTTATTAAACCTCGCGGTCCCGGGGCTTAAAATCACCGGCGCGCTCGGTTGCCGATTACAGTTTCGCGACGGCGCGCGGCGCGACGCTGCGGCGTCCTTCATCCCGGCAGTTCCTTCGGACTCGTCTCAGTTTCGTGTAATGAATACCGGGACGTCACCGGTCCTGGCATTTTCGTGGCTCTCTCTCATCACGGCCATCGAGCCTCGGCTCGCCTTCTCCTCTTCTTGGCTTTATTAGGGGATCCACCGCCGCGAAAGACGACACAACGTACCTACACCGCACCGTCGTCGAAGAACTTCGACCAAGAAGAGCAACGAGCTCGGGGGGCCGAGCAAACGAGGACGCTCTTGGCAACCTGGCCGTAATACCCCTATTAAAATGCAATCCCGCGTCTTACCCCCGTCGAACCAACCCGGTAGTTTCGTTCTTCTCCCACCCTTTTTACTCTCACTCGTCAGCTCCCTGTTTGTCACAGTCTGCGAGGTGCATCTTCGTCCCGGGGCTCGTGTTCGTTTCGCGACTCTCATTTCGTTAATTACTCTTCGGGGCGACGCGACGGCTGTGTGATCTTGCAGAGCAACGTGACGAGTTCATACGCGATCTTACTTGTTTCTTTTAAGGGAATTTTTTACCAACTTATACGGCTATTATATAATTATGTTCTGGTAAGGACACGCGTGTAATACGCGATATATGATGGAAAGGCTGAAAATCGCTAAACTTTAAACACTCGTCACTTTCGAACCACCGATCTCCGCGGGTTGAAACTTGAATGTTTGACATTTTCTCGCCAAAATCTGCAGGATTATATAGGAGAAAGGAAAAAATTTCTGTTTACCTAAAGTAAAGTTTAACCGATGGAAAAACCGAGAAGATGACATGACCGCAGCGAGGCCCGAGTAAAAAATCAATACGACGGCAAGCTGAATAACGAAGTTCGTAAATTGCTTGTTCAACTGTGAAAACTTCTGGTAAAGTGAACTGAGCTTAAAGTAAAATTATTCGTGTCCTTCACAGGTAATAAAAGGATAGACGAAGGTTAAGGAATCGAAATTCCTTCTTCGCAAGCTTGATACCGCTTCTCTGATGGAAGAACCGAGCGGTAGGGGCGATTTTATGGGAAAACACGGGGAGGAGGGTAATGACGTGACCGCAGCCTGGCCTAAGTAAATCACGCTCGATCGCGTGCTCGTTTCGCGGTTCCGCGAACCAGAAGAAGCGGGGTTGTTGCCGATGGTCGGCCCTTTTCCGAAAACTTCCGTGGCCACGATTACGAGCAGTCACGCTTTCGGATTTTCCCGCGAAAGGCTGGCGTCGTGGATGATCACCGGGTGGATGTCTCGCGTGCACGATCGCTCACCCGGCGAGGCCGAGAGCCGACAACGATCGGGCGAGCCGGGCAACTCACGTGTCGCGACCAAGACCGGAAAAGTTCGCTCGGCAATTAGCCGACTGGTCGCCCCGCCAGGAATTAAGTCGACCACGAAATGAACTTTTGAATCTGTAAATTAGTTCCCGTCCGTTTGAATGCTCGCCTGCCTAGGCTGGCCGCGCTTTAAGTACACACCAATTCCTTTTTATCGGGCGGGCCGGGCCGGGCCGGGGACGTTCGTTAACTTTTTCGCCGAGTTAATCATCGCGGCACGAGGATGACATCTTACGCGGGTAATTATTGTGTGCCGCGTCGCAAAGATGAGAACATTATACTACTTTTTATATTGCATAAAAATCCGCAGTCTGATTAATAATGATACGAATATGCATGTCTGGTACAGTTCTCAGTGTATGCGGATCTCCAGAGTGGAAGAACTCTTCAACGATAAGAGAAAATTATTCAGGTTTAACGAACAATCAATATCAGCTACGGAATAGGACAGGTTCGTCGTTCTATGTATTTTCTTGTCATTCTTCCGCAGCTGCGGGCCGTCACGATCCCGGAAGCCGGAACAGGAAGTAGCCAGTTTCTCCGTGAAAGGAGTTTTGAACAGCGGCCAACCACCGCCGACAAATGTAATTACGATGCTGCGGAAAGGTGTCCTTAATTGTCGAATCCGCGGCGCACGCGGCGCGCAACGCTAATGCCTGGAACCTGCTGTCCCTCCGACTGATGCTCGAGCCTCGAATTTCTTTCCCATTTCAAACCCGAGCATCGCGCCGCCGATTACCGCACGAATTCCTCGGAATCCACCAAAAACTACCACCGAAACGATTCCGGGGCCATTACACAACAAATTGAAGCAGCGCGCTGTTAATACCTTAACCCCTTGAGCGACCATCAGCCAGCGACTGCCGAACTGTTTCGTACACCATATTTATGTTCTTTTCTTTCACTTTTGTTTGAAGAAACAGCGAGTAATATTTAATTTGTTTTTATATTTTCAAGATAAATTCATTCGCCTTTTAACCTCTGTCTCTCACCGCAAATGGTTAAAGACATCTTAATGACACTTTTCATCTTAAAGATTTGGAGCCTGAGGCGTTCGTTCGAAATTCATAGCGTTGTTATGTATACGTTGATCTCTTGGATCGTAGAATCTGATTTTAGAATAATTTTTTTACTAAGATAAATAACAATTATAAACTAGCTTTATACAAGGTAATCAAGGTTTTAAAGTGCCAAACGAGTTAATTCCGTTTTGTAGGCCCAATTAAATATTAGAATGCAGGAAATAAAAGGGATTCAGGAATGGATATTGTTAAAAGGGTTAAAATTATTGTTATTGCTTTCATCTTTTACATATGTGTAGCTAAAAGCCTGCTCTTTGACACTACATAAATACATTTTAACTATTTCCAATCAATCGCAAAATATAGCGATGACAACTACGCCAACTTCAACTGGAAATATAATCCTTCTCTTTTATTCTAAGCTCGACTTAGAGCCAGTCAAATGCATGTCAAAACTTACTTCAGACGTATAAGAATTTATAGCAAAAATTTCGAAAAATCTCAACGACGTCGAAAATTCGACTTAAGTTCGTCTTCTCACGGTTTCGAACCATTGTGCGACGGTTTCCGGGTTAAATGGCTGATGAGGAACGGGCATCATCGGGCAACTTGGCGGCGCCTAGTTCCATGCGACGGGAGCAGAGCTTTGGCATAGTGGAGTTTGCGGCCTGGATTTTGCGCAGGGACGATCGGTCGCTTAAGCTGGTGACGCGCGAGAACAAGCTTCGGCGAGTGTTCCGGGTTAAAAGCTTCCCCGCGGATCGTGGCGACGACGCGACGCGACGCGACACGACAGAAGTAGAAGCAGAAGCTGAAGCAGAAGCTGAGAGCGAGCACGGTGGGTATAGGGTGGCCGACTTGGCGAACGGATGCAAAGTTTACGAAGTTCCGCGGTCGTTAGTCGTCGGTCGGGACTATCTTGCAACGGGCTCGGAAAGATAAGGGCTCGTGAACCGGCGCACCGCGCTGCGCGCGCGGATGAGCGAACTTCTGCACGCGGAAACTTGCCCCGAAACAGAGCCAACCTCTCCCTCTAAACGGCACTTGGTGTACGCGGCATGCAAAGTTGTCATTCGGCGAGCCGCTTATTTGTTTGGCAAGCATCCCTCTGCCCCTAATAACCTCGCGCCATTACCGAGCGAAGGATTATCTAATCTTCGGGGTCGACGCGACACCGCGCCGCAGCCAAACCTGCCGAACAGCTGCCTATTCGCGGTGACCGGGTTTGCTCGCTAGAGGCTCCATTAACGCTCTAACGTTTAGTTTTTAACGACCCTTAATTATCCACGATAGTTGTTCCGGACGCTTCTTCGAAACTGTTCGAGCAAGACGTAACTAACCTGTTTGCTCGTTCTTGTCTCGAAAGACGATGAAGTATGAGGAATTACAGAGTTTGCGTATTGTTCAACATTGCTGGTCGCTAATGCCTCACTTGCTAGAAGCCTGAACAGAAAGCCTCAACACGTCGAAACAATTCTGACTGCATCGTAAAGACAGGCGGGTTTACTGGTTCAACCCTTTGCACTCGAAGCTGTAATTTTACTTGAAAATTAAACGTTTCTTCCAACCTAGAATAATTTTGTTCTATATTATTTTTCTTCATTTTATGGATATGAAATTGATATGATATCTCATACAATACGTTTAGTAATTAATTAGGTACCAACATACTTAATAATATAAACAATATTTTTAATAATGGTACAACAATTTTTAATGGCGACAATACGTTTAGTAATTAATTAGGTGCCAACATGCATAATAATGTAAACAATATTTTGAATAATGGCACAGCAATTTTTTATTGGCGAATGTACCCAAAAATTTGGCTATTTAAAAATAATCGTCTGCACAACGATTCCAGGAACGAAAATTGACAATTCGATACGATATACAGGTAGAGCACAGTTAGTAATAGCAACGAATGACCCAACAATCTCGTTTCACAAGCCATCGAAAGTAAAAATTCAATCACAGTCTCGAGAGCTCCGCGAAATTAACCGGGGGCCAGCAAACAGAAATATCGCGAGCCGCGCAAGTACGAACGAACGAACGGTAGGTAATTATATTCCAGGTATTATTGCCCGGTCTCCGTTCATTCTCCGATTATACATAATATTTCCAGGTTGCACGTCGGCCGAGTAAACAACGACGTTTATTCCTGCAGTGTTTGTTCGTTGCTAATAAACGATAGAGAGTCACAGCTCTCTCTCCCTCTCTCTCTCTCTCTCGGAAATCAGTGTGTCTCGCCCGAGTTTATTGCTGCTAATGAGAAGGTGACGGCGTGCGCTGAAGTCGCCGGGAAGCTAATTGGCATTGCCGGGCCGAACATGATCTCTGAAAAGCATCTTCAACTCTGGCGTAAATCAGCTATTGCGCTTTGTCCTCCACTGAAGAGAACGCTAAATTCAATTATTTAAGGGTATATTCATGTTGGAATATAAATCGCATTTCCCAATGTATGAGTTGAGTGTTGTATGTGTGAGGCGCTACTTGCGCCACCTATCGCGTAAGAATGTTATACAGTCTTCTCGGTAAACGTCGTCGCGCTCTGATTGGTCCGTGTTTTTTGTTGATAACTCCCAAACGAAGCCGCGGCGACCATTTTTACAATGAAAAATGTCACTTCACATCACCTCGGGAACCTCCCATTTTCGGGAGTTGAAGGAATTTTGGAACACCCTGTATATTAAACCAACTGATCGAGTATTACACGATACCGGATGGTCCGCTTAAGTAAGGTCTGATGCAACTTCTGATGCAAACAATATTTGTTACGTAATGTTTATGGTATTAATGGACTAAATATCTGGCAAGAGTATTTTTTCCGAAGGTTCGTTTTTTTCGGAGTAATTAAGGTCATCGGTATTTTTTGATACAAAACTACATTTTTTTTTATTGCATCGTGTAGTTACACGGTTAGATGGAAAAATACATTCAGATATGTATAATAAGGCTGCTCTGTAACTTGGGGGACCTCTTTTTTCCCCCTAGAACTTCACTAGTTCTGTTCAGTTCTTCGAGAAAACAGTAGATATTGAAATTTCAAGGCAAGAGGTTCACTGGTTCGAAAGTTATAAGTGCTTTACTATATAATATTTTTCCTGGGAGGCTTTAACACTGATTTTGACAGACGAGGATACCGCCATGTTCGTTGCGTCAGTTGTCCGCGTACTTGACTGCGTAGTGGTGAGCACAGTGGTAAACACAGAATGGCGTTAGGTCTGGGTTAAATAATGAATTTTAGAGCTTATAACTTTTGAACCAGTGAACCTCTTGCCTCGAAATTTCGATATTTACAGTTTTCTCGAAGAAATGAACAGAATTAGTGAAGGTTTAGTGGAAAAAAGAGGTCCCCCAAGGTACATACCACCGTATAATAACATGACCTTGAAATGACCTTAAATTCATATCCTCCAACAAATGCATAAAATGAATTTCTCACCAGCAAACTAGAAGAACCTCTCGCTACCACCGTTTCAAAGACAGTCTAGCCAACTTCCGTTGTTTAACGGTAACCACATGCTTCCGAAGCGCGGAGTATCGACTGCCATGCGAAGGGTGTCAAGGGTGGCCAGAATCAATCTTTCACCGACTCCATCACCCGGGCGCGCGGGGATGGTCGACTTCAAAGGAGTCGGTATCGACAGTGCGGAGGGCTCGTAACTAGTGGGACGCGGGCACAGAAGAAGAAAGGCCGTTGGAACAAACGGGTAAACGTGACGGGCGAGGGGAGGGGGAGGGGTTTGGTATCGCGCAGGGGTGGATTCCAGGTTAGAACGCAACTTCGCTGTGCGGCCGACCGCAGGTATCCGCTCGCGTTTCCATCGATGGAGATGAAAAAAAAAATGGGGGACGAAGGAGAGAAAATGGGGTGAGAAGAGGGGTGTGGGAAGAGGGTGTCCATGACACTGCGGGGGTGCGTGTTTTCGCTGCGGGGGTTTTCGCGCGAGAATGCGGCCGCTGCGGGGGCGGCGTATGACTCGACGGTGACATCAGAGGACGCGCCGACCTGCTTTTGTGTCGGTTCTTAGGCTGAAACCGCCGACAAACGGGGCAGGAAGCGAACGGGGATGATTCTCACGTTGCTTGGGCTCCAATTGACAGCTAAACTGTGCCAACAGACTTCTGAGGGACCGCTAACAGGTGTAAATGGGAGTGCGATCAATGGAGGATCAGGTGGTTCGGTGGGGGATGGTTTAAGGATCTATGGAAACGGCTTCTCTCTGATCGTTGGGCGTCATTGATATCGTGTTGGAGCGTGGAGAAACGGGTCGGTTAACGAGCTTGTTGAATCGTTTCGCGTTAACGATTTTAACAGTATACGAGCACTGAGAACGACTAAAATATTTTAGCTTATAAAAATGACAGGGCGGTATTTATTTAGATTTTGTGGAATTTTTATTTGAATACGTGCTTGGATACAAAACATTTGTCGAATCAATTTCCATGCGAGCAATTTCGGTATTTCCATAATTGCAAAATGAAAAATGTAAAACCGGTCATTTGGCCGGCAGCGGTAGGTTCAGCGTTGATCCTGCTGCGTTCTTTGGATTCTTTTTTGGCAAGCCTTGTTTTCGTTTCTGCGATGCTGTTACGATTGTGTGATTGTTCTACACTGAATCAGAAATTTCTTGAAAAATGTTTTCGCGTTCGAAAGGAACGCAAAAAGAACATTTGAACCTATGGGTTGCGTTCGTTGTTTTCGTGAAAAAAAAACGGGATCATTGAGCATATCAAGAAAAAAGGCACCAACCGAGGGGCTGTTTCCGTGGAAACGATCGAATTACCGGAGCTCTTTGTCCCCGCATGAAAATCGGAGGAGCTCGGATGGGACGGTCTAAGTCGAGCTGAGCGTTAGTCAAAACTTGCCGCGAAGGATCGACGTCGAGGTGACACGCAATCAATATTCGACCGAACGTATCCGACGAGGAAAAGTAGTTCGTCCGTGCGGCGCTGCGCGGCACGGCCGTGGGAAAATGCGGCCGCCTTTTGCCGGGCGAATCTCGATGACTCTTCTCTTTCACGGTCCCGGGGTATTTCCCACCTTTCAGAAACGCTCTCCCTTTTCCTTCGTCGACGACCCTGCTTCTTCCTCTTCTTCTTTCCCGGGAAAAAGGAACCAGCGAGGTGCAAAGGTTGCCGCACTTCTTCCGCGCGCGCGTCTCGGTTAATAGCCCGCCACAAAGGTACCTCTCTCTCTCTCTCTCGGTGCTCTCCCTAAGAATTAGTGTCTTGATCTTATAGAACTATCCGCCGAAGCACCGCAGACACTGTTCGATTCAGCTCGATGAATAGATTGGCAGACATCAAAGCGGCGCCGGGCCCTCTGTAATCGGTCTAATGTAGAAACTGTCTTACCCAAAGGCAGCTGTAAGTAGCTGCTTTAGGTGTAACCATTAGATTGCTGCACGCCACTTTACGCCTACGAAGCGGTTGTACGGCTTCGGCAATGCGCGCGATGCTAATTTGGCGAGGAAATATTTCCTCCGTTCCTCCGACCTCGTGGGTGACCGAAGGTCATCGAATGAAGGATTATTCAATTCGTTTTCACCACGCGTACTAATCGCGACATCTCTGTTAATTTACCATAAGTTGTTTGTTCTCGTGTTCTGATTATGATGACGCTCGGCCCTTATGTGTGTGCGTGCCTTTACCGAGTTACGCGGTTTCCTTCTTCTCAATGTAAACCTCGTGTAGGCAAGACGTATTCGTTTTAATAAAGTCGAACGATTGTAACTGCGCACTTTCTTTGTGTATTATACGCATATACATTAATCACTCAAACGAATCCAACAGTATGCGCATCGATGTAACGTAAACAAAAACATAGAATTCCATAGAAAAAATTCAAGGTCACCGTTAAGTTCCTCAGCGTTTACCGTTTATAAGAAAAACGCTGGGCAGTTAATCCTCTGAACACCCCGTGCGAATGGTTACCGGTACCAGTAATACAGCTTTTCTCCCAACAATTTGCATCCGCGAAACAAATCCTTAGAGAGGCAAATGATCGAAGGCCGGCGAACGCATAACTAATCCGCGCGCCTGATCAAGCATGGCGTTGGGTTGGTATCGCGGAGACGTAAACCCAGGTGGAAACGTCACCGGGGTCTGGTTTGGTCGTCGATACTGGTATTAATTGAAGCCCGCCGGCATTATGCACAGTTATGGGGCGTTGCGTCGCGACGCGGACAGGCACGTAGCCGCGCGTTACCTGGAACGAGCCATAGAAAGCGATTTCCCGGGGCCGGTTTCCCGCATTATCGTGGAAGCCGGTGGAAGCTCGCTCGTAACGAGTTATTTAACGTTATCGTCATCACATAGAGGCGGCCGTTGGCAAACAGGCCGGTATAAACCGGCGACGACGCGAGCGCGCGGCTAGGCGCGGCGCGGCGTTTCGGCGCGTAGCTGTTACACGTACAGCAACTCTGTGTTTCCCGGTTACTCGCCATCACGGCCGGGGCTATTTATTAGCTAATTGCCCCGCTATTTTTCCCGATGCTTTTAGCCCCGCCGGATGATAAAAAGTAGCAGCTTAAGGCGAGCCCAGGCTCGACGAACGTGCCTAATGGCCAATTCTGCCCCGATAACGAGCCATTTTTCCCTATCGTTCCCGCCCCCCGCTGCTTCTTGTTTCGACGACGCGCTGATTCTTTACGGGGCGAATGGATAAACAAGGATTTCATGGTGTTACCACGGTGTTACGGAGATGCCACGAAGATGCACCGTTGTGCCGCGGTCTCGGGGAAGGGTCTCTCGGATTTTCGCGGTTTTCACCTCTTCGAGGAAAGTAGAAGAAACCGTATTAAAAATACATTTTTTCGGGAGTGTTATTCTAGCTTCATATTTATGGCCTGCTTTTTTGGAAGATGAGAACCTCGAGGTGCTCGGCACAATGGATGTGTCTACCCCGCTCGTGCAACCGGAGTATTGTTTTCTTCATTTTGCTTCGCCGCTTCATTTTGTTGTCGTTCCAATTGTCTTGTCACGAATTTTCCCGTTTTGTTACGGTGTTTCGCGGCAAATGATTTATTTGCGTATTAAGAGCGACCATTCTTTTTTTCGTAATGCAGAGTGTCGAACTCTGCGAAAGCTTCGGTTTCATACAACCGCGATAAAAAATTGTCTTTGAGAAGTTGAATGAATAAATTGGATTTAAGAACTTCCATAAAGGTTTCCAAGAGGAAAGATCGAATGATCGAGGAAATTACGGTTAAATTCACGGTGCAGTTTTTTCTCCCAAACTAGTGTAGGAATCGCGAGTGGCACTAGGTCGGTCGAGTCATCGATGAATCGTCGAGAATCATTCTCGATTTCGCTCGGGATTGTTACAAATGTCTCCGTTCGCTTATTGGAAGTCCACTCGAACAGCCAAGAATTCAAGAGACCGGGGAACGTACGGTGACAATTTCCCCCGAAGCCGCGTCGCGCCACGTCGCGCCGGGTGTCGCGAAAGCGGCTTTAACGAACGGCGAGCAACCGGAAGTATCCGGGAGCTCGTGGATCGAATAGGAAATCCGCGAGGAATCGCGCGCGGGTGACAAAGAATTCCTCGTTTCCGCGCGTCCCGTCACGTATCGGAGCCCCTTGCTGCTCAATGCGACGTCAAACAACGATGGAAATTGGCCTCACGAACTGCGAACGCGCCTTTATTAGCGTTTTCATTCGCCGGGAAATTTGTTTCTACGACATCTTTCGCTTGCCGTTGGAATTTCCTTGTTTTCAGTTGTGAGATCATTGCGTTGATCCATGTGTTTTATACAATCGCTACGTGTTCTCTTGATTTAATTATTTCCATTCTTCACGATGAATTTTTCATCGAAAACATGAAAATTTCCTCGCACAGAACCCGGCATACATCAGAATCCCCATTGTGAGTTAATAGTCAAGGACACGTGAGCCATCTTTCAGCTTGATGCATCAGCTCGGGACCATTCCGAGAAACATAACACCCCGAGTATCGTTTATATTACAGCCATAATAGAAGCACTAGACGCTGCATAATGCGATATCATTCGGGTAGGGCGTACATCGGCCATTGCATGGCCAATGGGCAGAGAAGCGCTGTCGGATCGAATCGTAGTCTCCCAGAGAATACGTTGGCTCATGGGACAGCCTCTTTGGACAAGCATAAAGTAGTATTTGCTGGCTAAAGTACTGTTTGGAATAAAACGGAAAAATATTCCCAGCGGCAATTTCCTAAACCGTCTTACATCGGCTGATTTCATTTTCATCGAGCACAAACACTTACAATTGGTGTCGTAAAGATTTTTTGAACTACTCGCGCTATATAAGAAATGATAATAGCGATTCAGAAAGTGACGCTTCGACAAAATTGTACTTTTTGAAAAATACAAAACGCGATACAAGAAAATATACCTTAAAGTAAACATGTTTCAGTGGAAGCAAACGCAAAGTCAGTGATTTGGAGGTGAGGAAAATGTGTACTCAATTATTTTGAAAATTCTAGCCAAAGAAACTCGTAAACACCAAAACTGTGAAAAATCGCAAAATTTTTGTGTACGTATCTATCGCTTGATCCGAAGGAATCGGGACAAAGGTGCAGCTAATCGATAATTTCCCGTTTGGCAACACGAAACTTCGCTGATGAGAATTAATTTATCTCGCGTAAAATTGGGGTTAGCATCGGTTTTATTGAGGCTTCGCTATTATACATATAATATTTCGTGTACGAAACCAGAGCTATCGTCGTTGTTGTTGGATAATCAATAACTGCCTCTGGCTATCCACATTTTTAATTTCGGGATTGCCTGGCTGGTTTCCCTCCGTCGCACGATTTTAATATTCCGCGGGAGTGGGGAAATTCCAATATTAACGGGAATGTTAACATTCGACATTATACAAATCGCGGAAAAGAAAGAGCAAATTGAAAATCGCTGCTTTTTGTTTCAAATGCGAGCGTCGGATCAAGGGGTCAAACTCGGTCAACGATTTTTAAAAGATTTTTAGCAATTTTTTTTAAAAACCTTTTGAAACAAATTCTTCCTTCCACTTTCAGAAAGATAGATTGTTATTCAGGCGTTTTTAGAAAAATGTTTACTCGTTTAAAGAAAGAATAATCCATTTGTCAGACATAAATCTTGAAGATCACTATTTTTTGGGACAATGGACAAGGACTGTGTAACATGGTGCATTGCGTGGATACGTTCAGGATCATGGGGAACGCAGTGGAACGTATCGAACGACGCCGTGGCAACGATATGGTTCGGTTGAATTACCAGCCACTATCCTGCCGAGATTGAATTATTAAATACTGTTGAATCCTTAATGAGCCTGACCCGACTTCCAGGTTACTGGAAACCGATCTTCAACAGCAAACGCAAATAATCCTGTCACCGGAAGCACCGCGGGAATTATCGCGATAACGTTTCCTTCGTTATCGCATAATGCCGTTCTTATTCTATCATCGCTTTGGAAATATGCAATTGTGGGGCGCTGGACCGGCGCTGGTGAATGAACGGTTCATGTCTATTTCGGATCTGGAATAAACATTGTTTCCAAGTAAAATTGGACATCTGCATAAAAGAAGACACGGTAAATTCTTGATCGAAGAAAACGGGAACTGTACGATCTAAGAAAAATTGCCAATCCCCTCCACTGCGGCGTGTATGGACAATTACGGTCTAAAATCGGACATTTCATTATCCGGCGACCTAATACTCGTTTGATTTTAGTGTTCACCAAAAGCAACGATCCCCTCGGTGGCAAAACAATATTTCCGTGTATCAGAAGCGACGATCGTGATCGACGGAGGCGAGTAGGATGGACGCGCGTTGCGTAGTCGCGGGAAAATAGAAATCTAGAGGGTGGTTGTCGGCCGAAGGTTGGATCGAAGAGGAATCGAGAGGACGGGTGCATCCTCCTATTAATATTGACGTACCGGCTGCAGTATCTCTATATCTCCATTGAGTATTCAGGGTGAGGCGACGCGTTTGATTGGCGCCTCTGGGGTCATTTCGATGGATGAATGGTTCCTCTGTGTTCGACCCTCGTGTCGCCGTGGCTCGCCGAAGGGTTTTCGCGAAAAAGTGAAAAAGAGGGAGAGAGAGAGGAAAAGAGAGAGAGAAAGAGAGAGAAACTTGAAAAAGACAAAGACGGAGAGAGAACGAGCGAGCAGAGCGATCGAGGACAGGGGAAAAAATTGATTGGCCCTTCAGGAAGCGCTATTGCGTCCGTGAACCAGGCCAGATACGTGCTCCGGCTCGGTCTCATTGTCCTACGGGTAGCCTCGGCGCGGCGTTCGACTAATTTCTCCTCGGCCCTCTTTTTCGTCGCTTTTATCCGGCCGCCGCGCTTTCCCTCGCCATTCGCCGGGCCCCCCGGTTTATTTCAGACCACGAAGAATCCCGGAAAAATGGGAGAACGCGCCGGCGAGACGGAAATTGGGAGTGAAACTCTGCAACGCGAAAAATAGGGCGCGCGCCTGCATTGTCAGACAGCGAGAACCTTCCCGGACGGAATATTTCGTCGGAAAACCGTACGGGCCGGATCCGACGTCTCTCTTCCTTAGCAAAAGTTCTTCCTCCCTCATCTTCTCCAGCTCGAAATATTAGCTGTGCAAATAAGCTTTATAACCTTCGTTCGCCCTTGTGTCAATTTCATTTCTCACTCGACTTATGATGTTACACCTGTAGAACAATTGATGAGAAATGTTTGCTACTTTTATTTTCGTTGGAATACAGGATGTCAGCGAATTATCTGTCCAGCGTTTTTCTCGCAAACGGTAAATGCTAGGAAAAAGTAGAACGGGATAAAGTTGTGCTGTTTTTTTATAAGTAATGTGACAATGCGTAGAAGTTTTTACTATTCACGCTATTTTTTTAAGAACTGATCTTCGATTTTTTTAATGGAACTCTATATTCTCTTTTCATTATACGGAATTTTCACCCTCTCCTCTATACTTTCTTCGTGAACGATCTAAAATAAATACCACTGAAAAAAAAGGCACCAAATTTATTTTCCCAGCTAACAAATGGGAAAATTTCGAGCTGATTCCAGGATCAGTTTCATCCCCCTCTGATGAACCGCCCGCTCCAATTTACCGGACGCTGTGAATTAATTACCGCGCCGGACGAATTACCTGAGAGTCCTCGGATGATGCATCCGTCCGAGTCAGTTATGGAACTGGGCCATCCTTTTTAACGAGCATAAGCCGATGTCCTGGTACTTAGACAGCCAGGTGTCGCGTTTCGGGTACGTGTACCCCTGTTTCTTCGCTCCCCCGTCTTCGGAGCATTGTCTGCTCTTCGGTATTCAACGATTCGATCACGCTAGGCTAGCTCCTCTAACGAGCGTCCTTGTCGTTAATGATTCATACGAGTCGGACATCCCTTGTCGAAGGGTGCAGGTGCAAAGGCGAGATCTCTTCCGCGTGGACTCGGAACAGACACGGTTCGGTTCGGTCGGGAATCTAAGCACAGCAAATTGGCGAATGTTTTTCAACGTGGATCATCGAAAATTCGTTGTTGAATGAGTCAGGGATTCCCCGGACAATGTCTACGGATTTTTGCTCCCCGGTTTAGCCGGGATTGGTAATCCGCTGCGCCGCGCCAGTTTGTCGCTCGACTTGGGGTGAATCCCGACGTCCATCGGGATCTCGAACGATCGATAAAATCCTTTGTGAGGCTCGGCTGTCCGTGAACTTCGACGGACCCTGACCCTGATTTCCATTTCAAATACCTGCGGGAACAGGGTCTCGGTCCATTTCGTACACACGCGGGATCCGTTCTCCGGTGATTCGAGAGTAATGAGCTTCGGCGCCGAGACTCTCACCTTGCACTCTGAATGGGCTCGATGTTAGCCACTGGACCGAGGATCTGTACGCGAATACTAATTTTTTTGGTTGGCCTATGTCGAGGCCGATTGGTTTCTCGCGAACGATCTTTCGCGAAGGTGATTCAAGCTTCTGTTAACAATTGTTCGTTTTGTTGCTTTAAAACATCTTTGTATGTTTCATATTATTATTATTATTTTACTACAAGTGGACCGAAGCCCTCTTACATAAATGTTTACATAATAGGAAAAAGAATTTACAGAAACAAATAAGGGACATATGTAAAAACTTATGGCACATATTAGGTATGGTGATTTTTTAAAAGTGTGTAAAGACCCACTAAATAAATCAATACGATTATATAGAGTGTTAGAGTCTGCACAATGTAGATCTGGATTTAAGTTTATTTAAATAGTTATTTAAATTGATTTGCATAAGGAGTGAGGGCCAATCAATACGATTATTAATTAAATTGATAATAAGGCTCTGGTCGGATACTCGTCTTCGAGCAGACAATGTTTCGTGGTCGATTGTGTTCAATACTGTGGAGTAATCATGATCAAAGATAGACATTAGAATATTTAGCTTGTATGGACAAAACCCATATTGACAATTGAACGCAGAAAATAACCTATCTGGCTAATTTTTTCAATTGCTATCGTTTAGGAAGTGCATAGCAACCTGCACCCAAAAAATAGGGAGGAAACAGCGACGATCAGTTGAAAAAATTGTAAATCACAACAATTCGCCAGCTGCCAGCTGACGCCAGTCCAACAGACCATTTAAAACACGCCAAAACCCGGAAATAAAATTTCAAACCGTGCGTCAAACTTCAAAGCTACACGTATACTGCGAAGGGTTAGCACCGAGGAATTGGCAGCGGCTATCGTTGGTCGTGGCGAGCCGAACGGAATCGCGGCGATGAATGACACTGGGCTCGATTCACGTTACAATCCAAACATGTCCGGCATGGAAGCAAAACGAGGGATGGAGCGAGCGAGAGAGAGAGAGAGAGAGAGAGAGAGAGAGAGAGAGAGAGAGAGAGAGAGAGAGAGAGAGAGAGAGAGAGAGAGAGAGAGAGAGAGAGAGAGAGAGAGAGAAAGTACTCCTGGTGCTCGATGCGAGAACAGCCAGGTAAATCACCGTCGGGAGCAATTTCCCGAATTCGGTCAACGGTGCTACGTTGGAGTTTGTGAAGCGTAGCGACAGTCATTGTATCGATAGCCAGAGCCTGGATGCCTGTTCGGGCTCAACGAAGCCGAAACCACGTGTTTTCGTCGTGTATGATCTCTGCCGGTGTCTGTGCTTGTCCGTGCTCGCGGCGTCTATGTTTGTCCGTGTTAAGCCCGCGAGAGCCCCGTGTAGATATCCAGGGGTTTGCCGGTGTCCTCCGGTCCCTTTGATGTTGCCTTACACGAGGAACGCCATCGGACCGTGAACTCTAACGTTCGCCGGAAGCTGATGCGGTCGTGTACCGTCGTCTCAGAAATTGTGGCATCATCTTCCCCGGGCCAGCTTCTTCCTTTCGGTGGCTCGGGGTGTTCCACGATGCGTGGCGACGCTCTTTCTTCAAGAACCGCGAGAGAAAGAGAGGGACGGTGCTAAATGAAAAGGAAGAGAATTGCTCTCCCGACGCCCCGAATTCAAGGGGTGACCGCGTAAATTATTGCACGCCATTTGGGGAACGCGTGCGAGTCGTTCCCTGCACCCGCGATAAATAAAGAGGACGCCCAAATTGCTGGAATGTCCGGCGGGGCTACCATTCCGGTGGAACGCGACGCCAACCCTCTTAAGGGTGCTCCACTCCGGAGGCTGAGCGACCGTCGGAATCGCGCAATGTCCAAGCGGTCCCGTGACGAAGATTTCAGAGTTCAGGAAATGTACAAGGGCGGGTCCATTAAGCTGTTGCATGGGAAATGTCCGATAAAAAGAGAATATACGTCACGACTATCGTGGCCGTGACTCCGCGCCTTCGGATCGGTGAGACTCGATGTAAGAATTACCCTTGACCTTGACGCCGAGGTTGAAAGGTCAACAATATGTTTTACCGCGTCGTATTCTTTTTCACTTGTTACCGTTGCGACGAGTATACTGAGACACGATAAAAAGATATTTGACCTTTCTTGACCTTGAGATTAATTTGACGACAGCTTTATTTAAGGGTTGAGATGCTATAAGAAGATAGAGTTCGGACGACAGAATATCATCTCCCGAAAACAATTCTCCGCCTCGGGGAAATTCGGCGGTGGCTAAAACAGCCGAGACGAAATAATTGGTAGGTTTTCGTCAGCTTAGTTGCCGGCAAAGGGGACAGATAAAAGCTGCGGGGGGGTTCCCTGTCAGCGCGGTTAGCCGGTGTGAAAGGCGAGACAAATATTTCCACACTCTCTCGGCCATTAAGTGGCACTAGAGTGAAGCGTCGCGGCGGGGTAGCTGTGAGAAGGATCGACAAAAGGAGGATCGGAAAATTCGCGGCAGCCTGAAAACGGACTGTCGTCGCGTCCGGCCGACAAAAGGAGACAGCTCTCGCATCTCAATAAAACCGTCGCCGCGTCGCGTCGCAAACCGTGGAGCCAGTATGCCGGTAACCGCTTCTATGAAATGTCGCGGCCGGCAAAGGGGCCTCGCTGAAATTCCTGGCGCAGCCTTCTCCTCGTGCGGCTTCGGGAACGTAGTTGCCCTCTCGGTTGCAACCGTAGCAACTGCTTTCAACAATCGTAGCTCTATCGTCTCCGTTCTAGCAACAAAACCCGCTCGCGCGCGACGATCACGGGAGCTCCGCCCAGAGTGTCCCACGGAAGAGGAATCGTTGCTGAAGAGGAGGACGAGTTTAAGAAGAGGAACAGGGAATCCGGGGAACGAGAAGGTGGGCAAAGCTTACGCGGCCGAGCGGAAGCTTATAATTGTACGACGGACCACGGCTGTCGAGATGGAACTGGATCGGGCCGGCCTGCGGGACGCCATTATCGAGCCGGCCAGGTGTCCTGTCGACGCGACGCGACGCGACGACTCAAAGAACCGATCCTCATCCTTTCCAAACGGCGCACTCGGCGTTTGTATACGTTTGCGTTTCAGAAGCGCGCGTCCAGATCAAAAGAATTAACTTTCTTTCGCCGGACGGCCACAAAGCCGAGGACACCTTTGTGCGGTCGCGGACCGGCTCGATGGGATACACTTGTGCGGCGTCTAATGTGTCGGAAGATCCTAGTACGGGGTCTATTTGGGTAACTGTTTGTAACTCGGAGACTGGTATTCGGGGAGAACGGTTGGAAGGTCCATTGTGATGGAACTGATTTGTTTATTGGCTTGACGGAACATCTTGTCGAGTCTTTTTCGGAGAACATCGAGGATTCATTGATGCTCGATGCTGGTTCTAGATGGATCAGGGGATGCGAGATTGTCCAGATTTTAGTTATTCACAATCAGAATGTATTTTACTGAGCAGGTACCGAGCCAGTCGAATAAAAAGCAACTATCCGTTAATGAGTTAATTGAGCTCGATTACGGTAAGCCGATATTCCAGCAGAGTCCTCATAATCCCGATTACGGGGCGGTTCGTCTCCAGCCGAAAGCACTCGGGGTAAAAGTGGCATCGAGGGGTGGATTGATCTCGCAATCTCGCGACATCCCACTTACCCGGCGGTGGTCGGTGATCGCGAAAGTGTAGGCACCGGCAAAGAGAATGGTCCCTCGAATCGGCAAATCAAATCACGAAGAGGAGAGGCGGGGGTGTAGAGAGTTGGCTAGCTAATCGGACCGAAGAGGATCGTCTCCGTTCGGGCACGAGTGGCCTCAGCCTCTCCCGGAGCGTCCTTATTATTAATCTATGAATTAAGCTCCGTTTAATTCGCGGGCAGGGTACGGCGAGCCCTTCGACGACTCGTCCCGAACAAGGGCCATATCCTCTTGGCCTTTGTGGCGTTCGCGGAAGGCAGGTCTCCTCTCCTGGAGTCGCGAGCCGGCATCTGGAGGCTCTCGAACCCCTTCGAATTATCCTCGTATCGGCCCCGTGTCAATGGAACATTCGTCCCTCTCTATCTCCGTCTCTCTTCGTTTCCCGGCCCTTTAAAGGGAGGGAATCCACCGCGAGAATCCAATTACGTAATATCGTGGCTGCGCAATCCCGCCGAAGATGCATCGTCCGTGATCCTCGAGGGGGCAGAGGGGTGCCGCCGTCGAAGAGGATCCGGGGATACGAAGGACGCGAGAGATGAGACGTCGAGGGGTTTTTGGTGAACGGGTATACCCAGTCCCTGATGCCCGATGGAAACGGTGTATGGGCCTAGCCAGGTGAGAATAACGCGCATCTCACGCTGTCCTGACTCCATCTGCCTACGCGGCTGCCTATCGTCATCGCGCGCTACATCCTGCCGGCCCTGGCCTGTATCCTTCCAGACGTATCGCGACATCATCGCCAATATCCTGCGAACGCCACCGATTTCCATGCGTCCTCTTTCGATAACAAGTAAAACACTCTCCTCGCAATCTCCTAGGTTTCCATTAATACTTTCTACCGAACCCAGCAATCATCACTTGATCCAGGATTAACAGTTATGCTTACTAGTTATAGTTGAAATTCTTAACTATTTAGAGTAGGTCTTGCGTAGGTCTGGGGAGAAAAGCGAGCAGTTAAACTTTGGATGACTTTTGATATTTTTTTAAGAATATAATTTTTATTTTATATTTGAGGTTAGATTAATTTCTTTTTTTATGGAAAAATCACCTGTCTCTAAGCTTTAATCTGTAAATTGGAACTTCTACATGTTCAGACATTTTCAGGTGTTACAGAAAAGTTGTACGTTACTGTTGCGTACAAATCGTTTCCGCAGAAACAGGTCTTTCAGCCGACGCGACGCGGAAGTAACTTTCTTCGTGTGACGCGGACTTTCAAAGTGAAAATATATACGGTTTTGTGATAAAAGAGTGAAGTTGGAGCGTTGTAAAAACAGTAACCGGGTATATTTGATACAATTGGGAGCCGGGTATTCGAACCAGCAAGACGCTGGAAGCTCTTCTGGGTTCGGAGCACGGATCATTGCGCATCGAGAATCCATCGAGGTTCTTTCGTCCCGCAAGCGACAGGCTAGACTCGTCTCGTGATAAATCGCCCGCCGTGGAATACGCTCGATACACCGGGCTTTTTGCGGGCGGGATCGAGGCGACGACTATTTTTACGTAACGACGCATCCGTGTAGAAAAGGACAATGAGGACGGGGACCGTTCCGCGTTATCGGCGCCGTAACGCATCTTCCTGAAATGCTAGGAGCGTGCACGTTATAGGAGACGTTAGTGTGGACGATACCACCCCCGCGAGGTCCAGGACCGTGACGTAACCTAAGTGCATTAGGCACTATATTTCGGGTCTGTAGAAATTTTGCGGTCCGTGTGGAAGAAGTAGAACTTCGTATTCATAAGATAATTTAATTATCATGTCAATTCTAATCATTTTTATATAGAAGACAATTTTACTATATTAATTTTGTTACGTTAATACGGCATTCTTGCAGACGAGAAAAAAGTAATATGTTCATATTATTTAACCGGTGCATTATCCTGGCGACCGAGGCAATTTTTCCATATTAATATTGTTATGCTAATGTAGATATTATTCTTGTGTTCATATTATTACGTCCGTGTATTCTCCCTGTGGAAGAGAAAATTGTAATATATTCATTTCATTACTTTAATATCTATTATTCTTGAGATTAAAAAAGTTATAATATATTAATATACCTTAAATAAAAAGCTTGAATGTAAAGTGGAACGTCAAATATAAAATAATCCAACGAGGACAGGATTTTAAATAAATGTATGAACAATGTAAGCATTATAAGAATATAATTTTTGTATTACGATGTTTGTTTTTTAAGCTAGCGAGAATATCTGTGAAGTCGGAGCTAAGAGGCAATTTTATCGAAATTGATAGGTTAGATCATGTAATATATTTTTTTAAAATTATTGTACTTGAAGAAAATGATCTAGGATCAACGCAGGATGAACACAAATTCACCCAGGGCCTGCGAACGGGATAATACAATCCTGGCAAGGTCCTGCAACTTCAATATTACGTGTGCCGCGTTGCGAAACTCTCCTCCTCGAATTCCTGAACATCTTCCAAGGAAACTTCGTGCGAACCACACCGAAGTTTTCATCGCTTGTGGAACAACGTGTGTAATGGATCCTTTATCGTTATCCTCGGCTCTCGAGCAATAGGATAAGACAACCGCTATGAGTACGCAGGCATAGACTATTTTAATTCTTGTACCAAGAGTTTCATGCTCATAGAAAATTCACATATAAACATAATCTTCGCAATAATATCTTTCTTTTATGTTCCACTTTACTGTTTTGCTAAGAGAATAAAAATATATTTTCATAATCCTGAGAACCGAAGGAAATTATTTGAGCTCAAAAGTATTTTCTACAGCATCTTTTCTACCAATACCACTAGAATTGCATAAAAAATACTTTTTGGGTACATCAAATATAAAAAAAGTTTTTGGGATTTTATACGGTCCTACATTGTAAATTTTCATTTGATCATTCTAATTCCTCATCAGCACCGGTTCGATGACGTTAGCGAAAACACATGAATTCATGAAATAGCATTTTCCTGCAAATGGAGATCCGCGTTTTCAGCAACAATATACAAAAACCGTTCGAATACGACGCGTCGAAGGCCATCAGTCCCCATGATCGCCATTAGCCGCGCACCTAAAAGCGAAACGCCGTATCTCGTGGGTCGTAGAGGATACCGGTGTGCTCTCTCTCTCTTTCTCTCTCTCTCTCTCTCTCTCTCTCTCCGGATCGAGGTGCGTGGTCTGTTTTGAAAATACGAGCCACTCCGACGCTCGCCGTGCGAAAATACGCGCCGGGAAAACGAAATCAATCGACGTTCTCTCTCTCTCTCTCTCTCGCGGGAGCGTCGCGAATTTCCCACGGAATTTCCGGCGACTCCCGGCGGTATTGTTGACGAGACGATCGGTTTCGCCCTCGTGACGAGAGAGCGCAGCAACCATCGATCCCAGAATCGATCGTCGACCCCGTTGCTAAACGCCTCCTCATGGTTTCGCGGTTGTTACGAATGTTGCGTCGATGCGCGCCGCATGGAACGCGAAACCGCAACAGAGGCTGCGCCCGAGATCCTTGAGATGGTCGTCTTAGAGAATTTGCCGGGTAAACAGGACCAGCCAGGCCTTGCATTGTCCCGAGCAAATTCTGGCCCGTTAATTAATTTCCCTATGTCCAGATTACGCGAGCAATTTTCACGAAATTTCACACAATTTACACGCTACCACCCGGTCAAAGAGTTTGTAATAAACGAGAATATCCGTGAAACGTAACAATCTTCTGGTTTGTTTGCCAAGAACAGGGAGTAATTGAATATTCGCTTGTTTCCTAATAGTTCTAAAAAAATTAATATCAATAAAATTTGCAAAATGGTTTGTAAAAGGGTGAATTTAATCTGTAAAAAGTTGAACAGAGTCTTAATGTAGATGTGGAAGTAGTTGTGGAATAAAATTTGCGATTGAAATAATTCACACAAACATTGTTCGATATGAGAGACAACAAACACTCGGATCGATAATACTCCTCTTCAACGTCTCCAATTTTTCAATGTAACTTTCCCGCTACCACTCTTCTGCACCCACCTCACAATATAACGACGAAAGGTCCTCGAATCCAGGACACTTTGCACAATTCCCATGAACCTCCAAGGCACAAACGAACAAACGGGTCGATATACATAGAGCGACTGCAAAAACAGGAATCGGGAGCTCGGGGCAAAGGAACCCGAACCGCGTACGGGTTGAACGAGGGGGTGGAAGCGGCGTCGGTGATGGGTAATGAGAGGTGCTTCGAATTACGAAAGAAACGACGCACGGTTTTCCCGTGTTCGGCTCTCCCGCAGCCCTCGGCTCCCCCTCCCCAACCCCCAGCCATCGGTGGAACATTCTCATCCCTTTCGCTCCAGTTGGCTCCAGAGCCCGGCTTTTCTTCCCAGCCTCGTCTATAACCATCCCCCATCAACATCAGGGGGTAGAGGAACGTATCTCGTCGTTTTGTTCGGCGCATCCGAAGCGGAGCCTCCTCGGACACGCCGGAATCTTGCGCGCAGGGGGAGCTTCACTCGAGGAATTAATTTCCTTTGTGAGCTTTCAAAGAGCGCTTAGTGCGGTTGCTTTCGAGAATGACGAGAGGTTGATTGTAGCGCTCCGACGCAGCTACCCTGCCTACAGTCCTGAACATGCTGCGGGAACCAGCCCGCCCCGCCAACGCTGTACAGGTTACCGAATAACTTTTAAATACGATTAAGATTGTTGCTAAGAGGATGATATTCCGCCGGCCAGCCGCTTAGCTTAACGGAACTGATCGGACCCGACGGCTCGGAACGGTCTGCGGCATCCGGTCCCGTTTTGCCGGCCATATTTCGGGACGATGCTGGTTTGTGCATGATTGTTCAGCACTGTTGTTCGTTGTTGTAATTGTTATTCTGGACCATCGATTTGGATTTTTTCTCCTGGATCGCCAAGATCTTTGGGGTCTGTTCGTAGAGGTGGGCTTGGGAGGTGAAGAATGAAGAATTTTGATTTTCTTCTGGATCATGCTAATTTGTTGGACGTATTGATGGTGGGACGGGAAGTTCAAGTTGGCACCACGACCTACAGTGGTCCAGGAGCCCGATTTTCTTGGCTAAAGATTCAATTTTTCGACTTCCAAATTGCAACAACCCCGAAATTCAAAATATTTTAACAAGCAGACGTTCGAAGTAAGGCGATTTTTCAAATATTTCCGATGAACTACCAAAAAAATGTTTCGAACGACAGTTGATCAGTATTCACTTTTCTACAAATTTCAATATAAAAGATTAAAGAAAAAATTTTTTTTAATAAAAAATGAAGATCTCCCCAACTTTTTAAACATTAACATATATTTTCTACTCTATAATATTGCAAGTGGTATCAAGACGAATCCAACGACCTATAATAATATAACGTGAAAGCTTGAAATAACGCTACGATAGTTTTGCCGAAGAAAAGCGGGCTCCCGGGCCACTGTACGACGAGTGGGAAGGCATCGAGCAAACAACTTTCGATGTCGAATCGATATCGGGAAGTCTAGCCGAACACATACATCGCTTGTCTCCGTGCAGAACTTTCCTGCCGAAAACGCATTCCTCTCCGGCGATACCTCGGCAGCGTTAAGGATACGTAACCGGAAACTATTCGGATAAGTCCTCGGCGATTGGTCTGCGGTTCGAGGCATCGGCCCCGAGGAATGGAAGAGGGGTGGCGCGCAAGGTTTGCCCGGCATCCTAATTCATGAATGAAACGGCATTAGCGACGCGCCGCTGCGCCTTTGCCGCGTTCCTTGGGATCCGTGAGGTTTATGCCGGCTAAATTGCTTAATTTACCATGGAACCCGCCGGCTACGGGATAGAAACGGCAGGAGGTACCATGGGGAGGAAAAGAGAGACGTTGAAGAGTGACAGGGTGGTTGCGAGCGTCGCGACGCGAGCTGACGCGACGCGGGAACGCCGCCGGCGAGACTTAAAAAGCGGTCGAATTGATATTGAGACGAAATTGGCCGAGAGAATCGCGGGAACTGGGATTGCTGGTTCGCGCGGAGATTGAATCGCGCATCGACCGAGCGTGTTGGCCGCGAGGCGGGGGCATGCGCCGCCCTCTGATAATATTTTCTGCGAGTTCCACGACGAAATCGTCGAGCACCAAGAGGAAATGTAAGGAACCCGAGCTCGAACTCCGCCGATTGCCGGCACTCTTTCGAATATCACACTTTGCAGAAGTTGCCCAGGAGTCGGGTGTACTACTGGGTGGTCCAGAATAGCTGTTCAAAAATTTTTATACAGAACGGAAGTCAAGAAACGATATAAAAAGGGGAGGAACGGGAGAAATGTACCTACTTTTATGCGTTCACCAAGTCTTTTTTGGAAAATGTCTTTTGCGATAGCGTCCCCACGATACACGAAAGGATTCGTGAAGTACGACCTTCAGATGACCTTCATACCAGTTGGTCAATTTCCCCTCTAACTTTATCAGGCACCTTTGTACGCAACTATATCAAGCTGTTCTTTCATTTCTTTGATGATGAAGAATATTTATCAGACGCAAAAGGAATGTTGAATAAATATCTTTCGTACTTTATATTTTTTTAGGAATAATATTATTGGTATACATGCGTTGTCTGAAGTATGCAATCGATGTAATTAATGTTTAATCTAAAATCGATGTATCGTTGTTTGTAAATTATTATTGTTTATTCCTTCGTCTTTGTTATATGTTGTACGAATTTATTGTCCTGTGTTAACGTTTATTGTAAATCATTAAATATACATTTATTGTATTACTGTTCCGCCAACATGTATAATAAATTTTCAATTAAATACGACTTAAATGACCGATAAATAAGAAATAACTGAACCCTCAACAATGTGCCATATTATTAACATCATCGAATAAAAAAGCTTGTAGAATCAGTACCAAGAATCACAAGCTGAAAAATCCGTAACCGGTCATTAGACCGTCAGTAATAAATTCGGTACCAAAATGGAAGGATACATATTCGTGTATTCGCCGTATAAAAATATTCAGAGAGCCCGGAAATATTTGCTGCACGTGACCGAACACCCTGTGCATCCGAGGAAGGTTTGTACGCGTTTGAGAAAGTAGAGGAACGTTGATCCGCGGTGGTGCACAGTTATTCGGCGGAAATTTCTGCGGTATCGGGAAAGCATTACGCCCGATGGGAAAGATCGTGGAATTCGCCCGACGACGACGACGACGACAACGACCGACGCCGCGCAAATTCATAATTCATTTCGACCGCAACGAGAGACGGAACGACCGAGCATACACTTCCGTGTTTACGCGGCCCCCACCTTCCTGTTCCGGGGCCAGGAATTAAAATCTCCGGGAGACGTTCGCCCTCCGCGGAAGAATTATTGCGGATGATAATTCCGTGAACGCCAGTCCGACGTAATTCGGGTTATTGCCGCGTCGCGCCGCGCCGTACAGGTTATTAATTTGTCGTTCAAATTACCCGCGACGTTCGACGTCGCCGAGGATTTATTCCCGCGCGGAAAGAAGGTGGAATTGTTCCATGATTTGCATTGTTCGAGCCGAATCCCTTCCACACATTCGGAACGCTCGAGTGACCTAGTAAAATCCGGAATCACATAAAATATGTTCTACAATTTTAGTAATTTGTATTTCATATAAATTGCATTTAAATAATCGATACGACGTGTTCCATTATAATTTATGTCACTGTTTGTTGTTTGAAGCGCGTCCTCGTTTCATAATCAATTGTCGTGATTTTTTAAAATTCATTCAAAATTTATATTTCTCTGACTGTACCATTTAACAAACAGTCTCAAACTATATTTTATTCGATCGTGCACACGGAAGCGTACGTGTGTGCATTCTTATTGTCGAAAACAATTCCAACCACGAGCAAATCAACGAATATGCTCGTTCGTTCTGCGGCCCATCTTTTTCCCTTTAATTACGACTGATGCACAGCAAAGTTGCGAAACAGCACGGTACACGGAGCGTTAAAGTTCGAGAGCCCTGTTTTAGGGGTTGTTTACCCCCGAAGTGCGAACTGCGCCGGTGGATGTACACAACGAATTACAGAGAGAAAGAGGATAAGAGACGAGGAAAGAGAAAGAGAAAGGGCAGACGGGAAAGGGTCGCAGGGACGCGGGTTGTTTTAAGGACAATCGGGGAAACTTATCGGGAGAAAGTTCGTGCGTTTCGCAAATGGTCAGAACAGTTCCGTTAATGGCCGGAGCTAATCGGAAACTCGGGAGTCAGCGAAGGGGGTCGCAACCATGGTTTCCCTGGTCCGAATTAGGATCGATCGAAAAAACGTTTGTCCGGAGTACAAGCGAACGGGGAGGATATCCCGCTGCGCTGCCTTTGACAATGTAGCCTTTAAAAGCAACCTGTTGAGGACTCCGCGTGTCGCATAATCGTCGCGCATCCTTGTCCTCGTCGTTGGCGTCGTTCTTGGTTATCCGCACGGAAACGCACCTAAAGAATTCATAGCAATACGTTTAAGCTGCTTCGGCGACGCCTGACACTCGTGATTAGTGAGCTCGCATTAGATCCTGTATGCTACTACACGCTGTTTAATTAGTTCTAAGCGGTATTATACAATGTACGTTCTTTCCCACTGCCTCTTAACCACGGTAAGCATAGATTTTTCGAGGATGTTTAAGTACTTTGAGATCGAGCTTTGTATAGGGGTGTGTCAACATTATTTGTCGCGAGATCCTGCAGTTCTGAATTGACGAAGGCTTGTTAAAAAGAATAGACCGAATTGACCTTGACACTTCAAGGTCAAATTGTTTTTTATTGCATTCTATACTCATTCGGAGGAACAAAAGTCTTGAGGGAACTATTGGTCTCAAGTCAACCGTTCTCTTAAAATACAAATTTGTAATTTCGTAAACTATTTTTTTTTATTTAAGGCCTCTAAGTGGAGTCTATACAGCTGGACGTAATTTACATTTTGTTCCAAAACGTTATAAACTACTCCTCACGGTACTGAAAGGCCTACAAGTATCACACCTTCTTTTTATCATCCTGTATAGCCCCTTAAACGTACAATAGGCGGTCTTCGAAACCCTGTAACTTCGTGTAAAGTGATTGAAACGCAGATCTGTTTAGATCATTTCACAGATGGCACCCGAACACAAGAAGACTCCACTGTCCGCGAATTATAGATCGCGGAACGGTAGAATTCCCTTTGGCCGGCTGCCGGAACAAGTTTCATCATTTCAGAACGCGGCGATCCGCGCGTAATGAACGGCGCAAGGGCACACGGTCGAGAGCGAGGCAGCGAACCGCTGTCCGACGCACATGCACCGATGCAGTCGCACCTGGCCGGAATGATCCTTTGATATCGGTGCCGATTATCGTATCGCGACGGATTTCGCAATCGAGGCTCGCGCGCTGCTTGCAATCGACAGGCTCGCGGTTTATTGGTCGCGCCCCATATCGAATCGTGCCTGCGCCGCGCTCGCGTCCTTAACGTTTCGTTTCCCATTAATACACCGTGGTTTTTCCTCGCCTATCCCGCCATAACACACCGACGCACGCGTACATACACACAACACCACCAACTCGGGATTCCTTTGATGCCCACCATCGCTCTCGCGACACAGCGGAAGCGAGCGAGCGGTTTTCCGCACGCTCGATCGAGCCCCGCTCCCCAACGGGAGAATTTTACAAATTTCATTTTACGCTTGGCTCGGCCCGGGTTTGTTTAGCGATTAGGAAGCGCCGTTTAATTCCACCTGGCGCCGTCCAATCGGACCGAAACTAATCTCCATACTGTGCGACCGTGGCCAGCTTTACGTGAAGCTTTATCGCGCGCCGCGTCGCGCCGCGCCGGCCAATTTTCACCTGTCAGGCGGAACGCTTCGAACACGCCCGCCCCCTCGCCTCGACTCGCCGCGACTCTTTGAACGGCTGCTTGCTCCGGAATTAAAATTCTCGCTACACTTATTCCACACTTGCCGGTTAACTACTTTGTGCCACGCGAACTGTGATTAATCGGTTAAACGGGCCGCGTTCTCGCTGCGTCCACCACGAATTCCTTTTGTTTCTTTTTTTTTGCAGAAAAACCATCGAATCTTCCGCAGCGGGATTTCGCGGATACGTTCGTTTCCGTTTGTTCGACGTATACGTGCGATTTTCATCCAGTGAAAATAATCATATACGCGACGGTGTGGACGTAGCTTTACAATAGCGCGCACAAAACGCGAGCACCAACGTCGCGCGAAGGAGACGTAGAAGGCAACGATCCGAAGATTGTCGGTGGGTCCATATGTTTCGCGCATTTTCAAATGGCGCGGCCGTCTCGAAAGACAGCGGGACGCATCGCCGCGTAAGCTCCGGAGTTTAATCTAGGCGAGAGGCTGGTCTCGTTTCGGTGGAAGCCGAAGAATCTTGAAAAGACCGTGGTTCGTCGGGGTAAAAGCTACCGGCAGCAACGATAGTCCGACGGCGACACGATACACGCTTTGGATTAGCGGGACACGGCGGGGACGCGTGCAGTAGTTTCATGTCCGCAGATTTCTTCAGCGGCGCTGTTCCTCGGGTCACTTTTGTTCGAGGCCACAGTGGTGCGCGGTTTGTCCCGCGTTTCTTTTTTCCGTTCGGCTTTCTTCGCGTCCCGCTTTTGCCCGAGAGAGCGGGAACTTTTAAAACGATTATCCCTGCAACGGGAGAACGGTGCGTCAGAGAGGGTGAAGGGCTCGCCGGACTCCCTTTGATCGGCGCCTTAATGAAAGGATCGCCGGGCGACGCGACGCGACGTCTCCGACCGGTGACCAAACTAGAAGGGAAATGGCCGGAGGAGTACGTCAGGTAAAACAACACCGGCGACGTAACGACCCCGCTCTCCCTCTCCCTCTCTCTCTCTCTCTCGTCTTTTTCCGTAGATTTTTTTTAAGCCGCCCATCCGCCCCCGTACCGGCCTCATGTATCGCCCTGGCGAGGGCTCGGTCAAAGGGCCCATACCTACTGGCTAATTCGATAATGCACCCGCGTCTCTGTACGCCGGGCGCGCGCGCGTTAAGAGGAGCACAGAGGCATCGGGTCAACGAGCTTTGATTCGAACGGTCTGAGATTACAGAGAGGAAAATTGGATACCGAATTTCGATGTCGTGTGTAAACTCGCCTCGCGGAATTACGCGGTGCTGGTTGCGCGATGGCGTCTCCTTCGGCTATACGGTTCTAATGTCTAGGACGCGCGTGGCCATCGGCTCGAGTTACCATAAGCCAATCCAGTGAAATTTTTATAATAATTTAATTTCGAACGTAGCGTTAACGAAATGGTCAAGTTTAAATGAATTTCAGAAGAATTTTGATAACAATCTAATTTAGAGGGATTCTCGTAATAATTTAATTTTGAAGCTTAATTTTAGAGGAATTTCGCAAGGTTAAATTAATTTTCGAACACGTATCCGGTAACATGTGCACATTTCCTTCTCTTACCGCTCGCTTGAGTGGTTTAATAGCTTCTCTTTATATTGTAAATGTATAGACATCCAAGCCGAAGGTATGCCAGTAAGATGCCATTTAGTCAGGTTCCCGCATCCTCGATGGGTTCGTTGCAGAGTATGGGCACGCAAATTGCCGGCTTTTCGCGAGGCGTCGAAAGGGGACCAACCCCCTCCAAGGTCGCCTTTTGTAGCCTAATGGCACGCCTGCGCGAAACCCGGCTCAATTTTGTCACCCGACACAAAGAACCAAAGGGCGAGAGGGTGCCGCGTGTATCGTTTAGCGCGGCAGACGCGACCCTGAAATCCCACCCCCCGCGCTGCCACGCTCACTTTTCCCTGCCTTGATCGTCGTACCAACCCCTAACCCCCACCCCCTACGGTCTGAAAGTCTCTCATTTTCGACGCGACCTTCGGCTAACGAGGTTAATAATAATTATGGATTTAAGTAGGAGTTTATGAAATTTGCGAGACTCGCGCCTACGACGTGTCGCTAACCCCTTTTAACGACTGCGCGAAGCTGTCTAATGACTTTATGCGTTCTCCAGATAGAATTGTTCTTGTAGAAATATTTGGAGATGATTCGGAACACAATGAGTGACCCAAAAACTCACCCCTTTTGAGTCCTTTGATTTTGGCGCTTTTTGCGTGAAAAATAATTTCAGTACTTACGTTTATATATTTATAATACAAATTATATACGTGTTAACAATTTCATCGAAATTGGTGGTTTGCTTTATGAGTTATAAACGATTAAAAAATTTTTTTAATAGTCAAACCACAAATTTGAGGAAAAGTATTAAGAGACTGTCGATTGATGCTTAAAAAGATTGCGTCTCCGTCAAATTTTGCGTAGCAGCAAAGAATTTAAAAAAAGTAATATGTTTATGAATTGAATCTAGTGAAAAGAGTGTGTGGGAATGTGATAATTATTTTCGAGGAAGACCAGCATTACAAATGCATATCCGTGGTCAAAGGGTTAAAGAAATTTGTACAAACATCAGCAATTTTCTAGTAATCGAGGCGATGTTGCAACGAAGATATCTAGCAAAGAAATTTAGAAAAACGAGCAAGGCCACGCGAAGAGCTGCCGTAAGGAGAATTTGTTTTCGCAGTGTTCATCACCGGCACGGCTGATCGAGCGAGTTCTTGCTCGTTAGCACGCGGCCTAGCAAGAAGAGGGTTATCGTCGTTATTGTTAATTACTCGCTGGGGATGGGATCAGTCAATGTTCCTCATGCGTCTCGACGTGCCGAACCAACGCTGCACTTAAACTCACAGCCATTAACTCGTGCAAGGTAGACCTTCTTTGTGGGTTTATCTTTGTGTTTTCGGATGTCAGGACAATTTACTAGAAACGCCGGAATAAATACTGAAGGTTGATTTTTACAACATTTTTCATGTGTATTAAAACAATTTTTAAATACGTTTTTTCGGATTGTATCAGTTTTTTATATTCTTAAAATTTTAGTCTGTAAATTTCGCTTAAAGTTTCGCACTCGGAGCTATTTTAACTTCAAAATTAAATATTTCTTGCAACCTAGAATAATTCCATTCTATATTATTTTCCTTCATTTTATGAATATAAAATTTAGTAATTGATTAGATACCAACATACTTAATAATGTAATTTTGAATAATGGTACAGCAATTTTTAATAAATATACAATCCGATGAAAAATACCCACTGTTAATAAGCAAAATGCATATAATTTCAGAAGAAAGATCTGAGAAACAACCCGAATTAGCATAGTCCGCCAATCAGGCAGGAATGTCGACTAAAAAGCACTTTTGAAGGACAATAAACTCTGTCAGATTTCTCCAGCGCAATCAATTATTCGAGCAACCGCAGCTGCAATAATACTCACGGTAGCATGAGCGGGTCCTTGTAGATCCGCCGCTCCCGATACGTCCCTCGCGTCGCTTTGCCACGGTTTATTAGACCCGATGGAAAGTATTACGCAATTAGCATAAATTAACACGCTATCTGATCACGGTCGACGCCGGTGAACGAGAACGACTGACCGACGGGTATTTTTGCATTCGTTTGACGCGCGTTGCTCGAGATAACAGGACCACGTAATGTCTTTCAGAACGTGCTTCAGCGGCGGAGAGGCTTGTCAGGGTGTCTGAGAGATTTGTAGTCCTTGGGCGACAGCTGTTGCCTAACGAATGAGGATCGATGATATTTCTGGTAGCTGGGAGAGCGAAGATGTAAATTATTAGAGCCGAATTGTTCGACCAAGGATTACTCATTTAACACTAAACCTACCACGATCGGTCAAATGTCCGGTTCTAGATTTATTCTTTTACAATTAATAAAATTATAAACATGCTGTCATAAGAAATGATTTAATAAATATCTTTATTAGAGCACATATGACAATCACGACCGTGCAAAGTCAAAATAAAATAAATCTTGCCATTTTTATAAGACAGCATGTGCCTGTTACTTTTATAGCTCGTGTTGTTGGAAGCACTAACTTTTTTATGAGACTATCACCAACTTATTTGTGGCATTTTTCTTATTAAAATTACACTAAACACGATACAATTTGAACTGTATTTGGTGGTTTAATTCTGGCCTGGACAACAAGTTCTCCGAAGGTCGACGACGTAGAATCTGCTACCCCCATCCTGTCGGCCAGCGCGAGCCTGTCCAGACCGGCAACCGGAGCGCGATAGTGGGAGTAGCCGATTCTACGTCATCGACTCCATCACCGCGTTTACACGCGCTGTCCTCTTCTACGTTCGGGGCGGTCCGCGAAGTGACAAAGAAATAGTGGAACTGAACGATCTAAGAAACAGCACGGATCCGTTTATAACTTTATTTACGTAATTGATTCGAACAAAAATTGCTGAATTAAAAACCATAGCCGAATCTACGTGATTTTACGTTTAATGGAACTGTACCAACTTTAATGCAATAGGGTTTCTAGAAAAGTACCTGATCCCGAAGAGACTCGATATTATAATAGCTCGACACTCGCGAATTAATTACTAGCAACTGTTAATTAATCGAAGCGTGATGAACAGCAGTTATAACTTCGAGCATCGATACTAGATAGCGCACAACACATTATTATAGCAGACCTGTCATTTACATAATGAAAGTTCGCAGAAGATCAACGAACTCCGTCGAACATTAGCACACGCGTGATATTTCAAACAGTTAACAGATCCGCAATGAATTAGCAAGATCAATAATATCCGCAATTCTTAGTGAATTAATTATCTCTTTATTTGATAATGAAGATACAGTACGGGAGAGACGATATAATATATGACCGGAGGAATAATTAATAATTTATATCGCATATAATGATAAATAAATTGTATTAACAAATTAAACCAATTTCAACATGAAATATGCATTTGGAAATAACACAGGAAAGTATGAATAATTAGGTGACAAAGTGAAAAATCGCGTATCCAAATAATACTCATCACCTACAAACATATTCCCCGCTTCGACGGCGGAATATCATATTTCGAAAATAAATATTATAAATAAATACATAAACTAAAAGGTCGCGAAATGCTTCGAAACGAAACGAGCAACGCCCGCATTTTATTTATCCCAGCGAGCAATTGTCTTCGATTTCTAAAATAGAGACATTCGTCATTAATTTGGTCATTATTCATCTAAGATATTGACTTTTATTCGCGAACGTGCAACGATACTTCCAAAATAAAATACAGTTTTATTTGACAGTGATACGAAATCATAAGAATTTTTAAATTTTCACGCACGTCCTGCACGGGTTCCGATTCTTTCCAAATTTTCTCACCGAATCTAACAATTTATGGGGTGAGGTGATAAGACCAGGAAGAATGGAAAGTCGAAAAATAAGCATCGAACAACGGCATCTTTGAAGCACTTGCATCGCATAATTACGAGCATAATTCTAAGGAGAAACGCCGCATGTCACATAATTTCACTTTCGAGATAGATAAGTTGCATTATTTTTGTTGAGCCTTTCGAATATGTTTCCATGACTTTTCTTCTGGTGAATACGTGAATTCTATACTCTAAAGTTCAATTAATTTTACCTTACAGCCACAGAATTTTCGTGGGGCGGGTTTACAAGGCATCGGCGATTTGCGCGTGCACACGGACCTGAGCAAGGAGCTCAGGATCCCGTCGGGGATGCGGGAAATCTTGCGGGACATAATGGAAAATTGCGAGAGCGAGCGAGAGGGGTGTCGTCGCGGTGGGTGCGGAGGGGGTGAAAGCGAGGCAGACACCCCCGCTGCGGCCGGGGCCGCGTCGATGCCCCGGAAAATATTCGTCTCTCTCAGGAATTATCGCCCGTTTCGGCCCCGGCCGGCTTCTCCTTTCACCGGGTACCGCAAGATCGAGAGCGACGTCCCTCAAAGCGTCGTATCTCCGTCAAAGCGGGTACACGACGCTGAAAAATAGCCTCGCTCCGGCTTACTCCGACTTGATTCGCCTCGGTCCGCCTCGCTCTCTGCCTCGCCTTGTCGCGCCGCGGCTGAAGCCGGCGGAAAAACGAAGCCCGGAAGCAACAGCCGGCTTTCAAGCCGGTCCCGCAGACGGCTACGCTGCTCTCCGCTACCGAAGCTAATTATCGCTGGTTAATTAACGCGCGTTACGAGCTTCCGCGTGTGGTCGTCGCCGTTCGTTATCGTCGCGAGGCAATCAAAAATTCGGCCCCGTACTTAGGGGACCAGTGATCGTGCGCCCGCTGATCTGTACCCCCATGTAAATTGCTGCCGCTCTCCCCCGTCCTCGTTACCACCGGTATACACGGTGTTCGTGAAATTAATAACGGCTTTCTCGTCAATCGCTGTGGCGAGGAGATCGAACTTCTTCCTTCTGGCGTTTTGTTTGAAGTTGTTTGACATTGTTCTGCGTTGTTTGCAATTGCACAAAGTTGTATGGAGTTGTTTGGAGGTGTTGCTGACCATGTATTTCGAATTCAACGCTGCGTAAATCATTTGATAAAATAACAAAAATTCGGCATGATCGTTCATATAAAGATCGATTTGAAACCATCTCGTCAGTACATGCGATTTACAAAATCGGTTTCAGCAAATTCGACGAGCCACCCGGTATAACCAGTCCCCGTTTTTTCGGCCGATCGTTCCTTGTTGTTTCGTTTTTTTGTTGTCCTTCGCCTCCTCTTTTTTTCGAAGCCGAACGCTTGCGTTGCTGCCGCAATATTGCGTCGCGAGATTTATTGCTGGACCGGAAAAGAGCGAGTGGGCTGCCAGGGGGTTGTGTATAGGGTTGCGCGCGGGGGTGGACGAGAGAGAGAGAGAGAGAGCAGCTCGCTGCGAATCCAGTGCGAATCGGCGGCTCCTGTGCCCGTGTATTACGGCCCGTGCAGGATATCGATATGACAAATAAACGGACAAAATCTCCCGTTTCAAAGCTTTCGCGTCCCGCTACCGCGTTTAACTAGGCCGCCTAGCACTCCCGGCCATAGTAAAATCTGCGTCAAGAGGATACACGAGGATTGCGCGTCCGATTGCCCGGCAACCAGACCTCTCGTGGAATTATCCTACACCCCATAGCAACTGCACTTTGTCCATTAGTAAACTTCCACGAACAAGAAGCTTCGCCAAATCTTATCCGCTGCGGGTCACCAGGCGAGGAATAAAAGAGCGCACGATGAACATGAAAAAATGAAAATCTAGCACACCGTCCTGTGACGTGGATACGTGTAGCTCTATTTAACATTGTTTGTATTTAAAAAATTGTACGGTGGTCCTGGAAGTCGAAACACATCGCCATTCGTACGCGAGATAATTTTTTAAATTTTGTACATGACATTTATAATTCTCTTTCGGTGAACGTGATATCTGCGTTTTTATTGTGCATAATTCTGTAAACGCGCCAACCCTGTATCGTTGATTTGTGTAACTTTCTTTTGTAAGATTGTGTTTATATTTTAAAAAATCGGAGTTATGGAAGTAGATAAACACTTCTATTCACACGTGAGATAATTCTTAATTTTCATTACATAGCTCGTTTAATTTCGTTGCAGCGAATATAATATCCACGTTTTTATTACGCATGCATTGGGTATGCAATTAGTGTAAGAATAGCTGTGGTTCTTTATGTAAATTGTTTTGTAGAAGCGAGGATAAGGGACGTTGTTACACTGATTAAAAGCAGAGTCTCTTGATTATTCAAACAATGGTGGTATCGATGCTTGCTGCTGTGAACGCTTTCATGGATTGTCGGAAAGTCGACGCAGCTCGATGCAAAGTGAATCGAGTGCATTAGGATCTGCCGTCCGATTACGAAGGGTGCGGATGTCTCCAGATTTTTTGCTGGGTCCGTCAGTATTATTATCGGGGGTGCAATCGTGGTTTTTGAAAGACCCGCGAGCGTCTCGGGCGATAATTAACGCGGGCGCACGGTCGATCGACCCGCCACGGAGAGAAATAAGTGATCGCGATCAATTACGATGCACGCTAACGGCGCAACCGATTTGAGGTTTCATTAACTCGAGTAAATTCGGCGGGCGTATTAAGCGCGCCTATATGCCCGCACCCGAGTGCTTACCGCCGTTTCTGCCGGTTCTCCATTATTCGGGAGTGCTTTCAGCGGTAATTCGAGACTAGAGAGAACGTTCGGCTGCAATTATAAACGCGCTCGGCTAGATCGAATTCGAACGCGTCCGGCATCCTATAGGCCTAAGCACCGCAGCCTCGTGGGACCTTCAAAACTAGTTTCTGCAATAGACTATGGCATACTCGCATCTATCTGTATACACTGTGCGCACCTATACGCAAAATTTGTGGCTGTAGTATTTGTCAAATAAAACGTTGCATGCTAATCTTTTTCAAAAAATGCATTGAACAGAAATGTTTTTTTGATCATTATACAAAATTTATACAAAATACAAATTTGTAGTTTCAATATCTTTTGAATTCGATACTCAAAGGATAATCTGTCAATTCACAGTTCACACTGTAATACTGAAAGTTTGTGACAATGTAAACTGACAGTTGCGCTTCGATTAATTCACCGATAGACATTCTACATGTATACGTTCGATTCACAAATTCATCACAGCATAGATTCCCGATCGATACACTTTCCATTCTAGATTCCGGAATAATAGAAACCACCGATCCGGAATTTCGCAAATCTTTCAGATTCCGATATGGATTCGTTTGCGGTTCGTTTTAAGCTTGAATACACATGATTTTTCCAAACCCCTCCTCAAACGCTCGAAAAACACAGTATTCTGGAAATACGCTGTACAAAATGTTGAACGGCACAAGTTTTTGATGGATTCTCAACGGGAGCTGCGATTGTTATTATTTCGTGAAAACCGCGGTCAATCTTGTTCAAATATTCCGTATTTGTTATAAAGCGCATAGCAATTCGAACTGAAAATTCAACTGGACCATTTTTCTTCAAACAGCGGTGCTCGAACGGAAAGGTATGAAAAACGTGTCAGGTGTTTTTCATAAACAGTGATCTAAAAATGATTTTTAACACTTTAACTACTGTATCACACTTATGTGAATGGCACAAACTTTGTACGGATTCAAAAATTATTTTTTTTCCTAATACATGATACAGTAGTAATAACATAAATCGTCAAAATTATTAAATGTGGTGAAATACGTAGCGATAAAAATATCGAACAAATTAAATAAAATCTATTAAGGGAGAATAGAAACTTTTATTTTATTCTCTTGTTTGTTGACATACGAACTTCTCCTTTTTTATGTAATTATCTACAATCTATTAATGAGTATTATGTACACTTGTTGCACTTTGAATATAAATTTTCTTTCTCGTCTATGAAAAGAATGAGTACAATTAAACTTTAATGATTAAAACTGTGAATACAAATCGAACGGCAAAGAGGTCCAACAATATTTAGAAACATTTCAATTTTCAGCTCACTCATACAACCACAAACTTCCATTTACCGCGTTCATCACTGCCTAAACAAAGCTCAAATCGCACTCTATATAGAAAATAGTTATCGCGCGCAACGGGGACCGGGCAACCGATTAAATAAATCATTTTCAGTGAAACAGAGCGATCTATTCACTTTCGAACTTTTGTTCCCGGAGCGCAGCGATTTTATCGTGCTCGGCGGTTCGACTGTCGATCACATAAAGAGAGAGAGAGAGGGGGGGCGGGAAGGGAGAGAGAGAGAGAGTTTCTCCCGTGATTATCGCTGGTGGTATTACCGAAATGCATGGTTCCAGGCGGTATTCGAAATCAGAAGGGATCGCGAAAACTGGTCGGGGAATAGAATGCGTTCGAATATCGAGCAGCGAGTTCCTCTGCCCGGCAAATATTCTAACCGTTCGTCGATCGAAATAATTCACCGGGCCGGCCCGGTCACGGCCCGCGAGCGGAATTGTTGCGATGCCGCTCGATAAACAAGAATACCCGTAGAATAATCCGCTGATTGACTTCCATTTTCGATTTCCTTCCGCGCCCCGCCTCGTTCCGGTTTTTTCAGCGCAGAAAAACTCATTCCGAATAAATGTTAATTGAATCCGCGGTTCGCCGGGATCGCGTTCATTTCCGAAAGTCGGCCCGCTCCCTCCCCCCACCCTGCTCCAGAAAACAGGCGATTGCTCGATCGTTTCGAGGCCATTTCGGAAACAGACTAATTTTTCCGATGCCATTCCCTCCGATATTATCGATGTCATCGATGGAACATTAACCCTTTGCGGTCCGTCGATTCGACGTTATGTTTTACTTATCTTATTTCGGATTTTCGCGAAACCAAGCAACGAAAGAGACTGGTTTAGTGAAAATATTCTTCTTGAACTCTCAGCTTTAGAGGGATATTTCTATACCGCGGATTTGAGGCATTTACGGCAAAATGAGTAGGCGAGATATTACAACGAGGATCTGTCATTAAGAAGTGTTACTTCAAATGATAAAAACGCTATTTTTTTCAATTAATATTTTACAATTTTTCACAATTTTACTAACCACACGTCTAAGACAACCCTAATCTTCAAACATTAAAAATATAGTGAAATTTAAAATGACACGACAAAATGTCACGACCACCTTTCGATTTTCTTAAAAAGCTAAAGAAGCATAAAAGAAAATTTAATTACGCGGTTGTCATAACAAAAATTCATATAGAAGTGCAAAATATAATTTGTACTATAACAAATAGAAAAATCCTTCAGGTACGACACTGGACAGACGTGTCCGATTATGGCTGTCCGTTTCCCCTTTAAGTAAATATCTACTGCGCGCTCGCATACCGAACTTTCAAGCCAATTTCTCCACCAAATGCAGCATCGCGCGCAAGGATTATATTCCCCATTTTTAATCCCCTTTTTATAAAAAAAGGCGAATCCACTCCAAATTAAAGTACAATTAATAATGAACCCGTCACCGGGGTAAAAAATTGACGAGCAATAAAATCTTCTAAAACAGGCAAGTGGATCTTAATTTCGAGTTAATAGAATATGTTATGAGCGTGGACTGGCGTTTGCTTCGGCCTGTCCACTTCGTCGCGATGAAAAAGGACTAGCCGCCGTCGACACGCATACACACGTTCTTGCACACAGAGACCGGCTTTTCCCTCTTTCCTCAGCAATTTTTCTCCCCTGTCATCTTAACGCTGCTGCTAATTAGAGTGCTCTATAAGCGGCTTTCGAAGCTTCTTCTGTCCATTGTTTTCGCTGTCCTTAAAGGACGTAACTTCCCCGGGACGAAGTTGCCTCGATATTACAGGATTCTCCTCTCCCCTAATGGCCGTCGTTTCTTCGCTCGATTCCGTTTTAAATACTTCTTTACTTCCGAGGATTATACTTTCGCTTCGTCGATAATGTCTCGAAGTAATGCAATTACAGCGACATCGAATCATCTCGTCCCGTCCCGTCGGAGAGCGAACGATTTTTTAAAACATCAACCATTTTCCGACCGGCATCGTATACAGTGTGTCCCAACGAGTCTCCAAGAAACAGCATCGCCAGAGAAAAGACAAACAGGCCCCGGAAGGAGTTCTCGAATCGAGATTGCATTAAGGGCTGCATCGTTGTTTATTCCTGAATCATCTTCAGGGTCCTCGGCAACGGCTCCGATCGTCTTCGAGGCCCTTTGTCCTCGCGAATATTCAATTTTGCGGGTAACGCGTCTTCGGATCGGGGGCGCGGCTGGTTTTCAGCCGCGGGAAATTTAATTTCGAAGATATTACACCACCCCATGGCGGCTGGCTGAAAAAATATGGCGCGTTGCGACCGGTACGAATAAAAACGAGGGGCGGCCCGTTGCGAGAAAAGAAAAAATTGGAGAGACCGGCTCGCAATTTTCCGCCCTCGAAATACCAAAGACACGCCGCCAGACCGGTCGTAGATCTTTTAATACGCGACACGGCTCCCTGATTGCAGCCCATCAGCTTTTTATGCACTCTCCCCTGGCCGCGTATTAAGCGCGCATTTACTCCGACGTGATCGCGCGCCGGCGCGGCCTCTGACTGATTCCCAAAATTTTTCTTCTCGCTCGGCGCGGCCGGAGCGAAACGAATCCGGTGAAATCACCGAATTTTTCGACTCACGCGTATCGCGTGCCGCGCGACCATTGCGATTTTCTAAAACGCATTCTGCGGACATAACGTACCGTGAACCAGGACTGAATAGACTGCGTTTACGATTTTAGGGATGCGCACCCCCAATGCTGCGGGATTTGTGTTTGTTCGAGGCAATTAGTTCACCCTGGTTGAGGTCGTCGTTTTAGAAATGATTGGCTAATAGGTGCTTCGTTAACTAAACGTTCACCGATGTGTATTAGTTTGTAGTATGTTTACGTAAAAATAAAAAAAAGGTCCAACTGGGAATTTCTTTCCCTGGTTAATAATTTTAATTCATCGTAAATAATATATCCATGTTTACGAAGTCTATTAATTTTTATAATGAAAATAAATTGCTTAACATGTTGCCACGCCAGCGCGTACCAAAGCTCCATGGAATCTAATCGAATTTTTCATCGAACCCGCAACAATATCTCATTATGCAGATCGGCCACCCGTGAGAGGTTCGGACAGGACTCGCGCTGGCCGGCCGGGTGGGGGTAGCGGCTTCTACGTCATCGACTCTCGGCTAGCGCGAGAAGGCGTGTCGCGACAGGTCCGGTCAGGCTACCGGAGTGCGATAGTAGGGATAGCCGATTCTATCGACCGATACGTCAACACTGAAAATCACTCAACTTTAAACGCTCATAACTTTTAAACCACCGATCTCCGCGCGTTGAAACTTGGATTTTCGGCATTTTCTCGCTGAAGCCTACAGGATTGTATAGGAGAAAGGCAAAAATTTCTGTTTACCTAAAGTAAAGTTGGAGAAATGGTACATTAATAATAGCAACGATGGCTGGCTACTGGAACAACTAATCTAGCAACACTTCATTAACATTTATAACCTCTCGGGACTGCAAGGAAGCATGCCTAATAATAAACTCTCTGTCAAAATGATCCCCTACTAAAGTTTAATCGAAACCCGAGTCAAGATCCGCGTGAAAAAGCGGGGTTGGCCGGTGGCCGAGAACTTTACTTCCCTTATTAGTTTCATGGTGGGCGTTAGTCACGCTGAAAAATCGGGGCGAGGGTAACGGGCTGCCCATAAAATTTCGTTCGAGGTCTTCCGAGGCCGTGAACTTTCCATTCGTTAGCCGTTTGTGAGGGGGGGCGGCTCGTACGAAGATTTGTTCGAGGAGATCGGGACGCAGCGGTTCTAATGGTTTCCGGTGTGCAACGCGATCCGGGCGCCGGGAAAACATAGTGGCGATCGTACGTTAATGCTCGCCGGGTAAACGGCCCCTAATCGGCGGATCCCACCGCAAAAACTACCCCTACGATTGTCCTGGCCCGACAACCCACCCTGGAATCGACGGCTCGCAAAAGAAAATAAACTTCACCGGGTTTTCTGCTCTTTGGAACATACATTCCGAGGGGGGAGGGGGCTCTGATAAATTTTTCACCGGGAACCGTGTGCCACTGAAACAGGTATTAATGTTTCACCGAAAACGGCAAAATTAACTAATTAAATCGGTAAATTGAGATTCACTTGCAACGGCGGATCTTGTAGAAATACATTTCGCAAGAGGAAAGCATGACAAATTATTATAGTAACCACTTTGACCGTGTGAAGAAATATGAAAAATTTTTTTAGAGGGACTGACGGTGGAACAGACGAAAATTGCATGTTCTCTGAAGTTGTGTGCGAGGTTTCAAAGCAATCGCGACAATACTTTGCTTTTAATCGAATTCTTTTTACGATGGTAAGTAGATATACGTCTCTGGGGTGGAAAACTGTGCGGAACTGGGAGTAAAATCAATTTTTTAAGTGGTCAGGGATAGAGGACTCCCTTAAGGGTGTTTGTGCCTCTTCGGAGAGCCACTCCCTATCGAACCATTGTCTCCACTCGCGGCGATCTCGTCGTCAATCTCATTTTCTCCATCCCCCCCCGTTCAGAAGATCGCTCGACCGGATAAAATCCTTTGAACTCCGTCGGCCGCGCGATGACATTTCGTTAATTACACTTGGTATTCGGCCGGTCTCATCGAATGATTCGACAGACCCTCGACCCATCGAACCGCAGCGCTTCCCGATTCTCGAGCTTTTTCTGCGCTTCAAGGCACTCGCGAGTCGTCAAAGCGTCTTGGTAACCGGGATCAAAATTATTCGCAAGGTTCGACATCTGTGGAAGACCGGCCTCATCGAACATTACGGAGTAATTACGGTTCGATCGGTCGGGAAGCTGGGTCACGGTATCGAAGGCCGAGTAATGAAATATGCCAGCAGCTCTTAAGAAAGAAGGCCACCATCGGAAAATCGAAAATCGACTCTTCCTCTCCCACGGATACGATTTATCTGCCGCGATAAAAATTCCGCGAGGTCCGTTCGTGTCTCGAAGTAATTTCACAGGTGACTCGATTTCACGACCGGGTTTCGATGCCGTCGAGCGGTGCCGGGTTTAACCCCTTGCTCTATAATGGCGTGACTACAGTGCGGCGGAGGTTTCTAATAGAATTTAGTAAATGCTCAAGTGATTTCCTGTTCGTTAGATTCGTTCGAGCAAGCAATATTCTGCAGCATTAGACGGTAGTATACTGTAATTGCATCTGATTCTATCGTACCACAATTGATTATTTGCTTTGATAAATTTTCTTGCAGTTTCTCTAACGTTGCAAAATTTTCTTTCAGTTTCTCTGCTGTTGCAAAATTTTCTTACAGTTTCTCTACTGTTGCAAAATTTCGTACACTCTCTTTACTGTTGCAAAATTTTCTTACAGTTTCTCTACTGTTGCAAAATTTCTTTTATTTTCAATTCTTTTTTCCTACAGTTTGTTTTGACGGTTTTTTAAGTATTAATGCGTCCTCAAAATTTTTCTATCAGCCAATTTCGTTACGAATAAGAAATGTACTATTTTATTGAACTATTTACTATTTTATCGAATTATCATTTATAAACGAATATCATTGAATATTTCTGACGGAGGGTGTTAACCTGCAGGTCTCCACGATTTCGTGAAACTTGCGTATACCGTAAAACACGATAAATTATTAGACAGGTATTTTTTCTAAGGCTATTACTCATGTTTAGGGGTTGACAAAATACCCGTCAAAGAGCAGTAAACCATATTCGGTCGTTTATCTTGCAAACTATTCGTTCCAGTGAAAAGATTTACACGCTGGATCCGTGTGCGCGCGTGTGTACCGTTGAAGTTGCTCGTATAAATCGATTTTCCACGAATCTGTTAGAAAAAGTCTTTTCCAAAAATTAGATCTTCACCTAGATTTGGCACAACACAGGTTTCTCCTTTCGGCAATCAGTTCTCGCGATCCAAAAACTGAAGCTAGCTTCCTAAAAATTCTAAGCCGGCAAAAAATCTCCAATAATCACGGCTTCGGATGGAATCACGACCGACCGTTCCAATAGGGGTGAAAACGAGAGACACCACGGGACCATTCGCTCGTGGCGCGGCTTGAAAATTGATTCCCGGGTATCGACGACGTGAAATTCTAATCCCCCGCGATTCCCTGGTATCAGACACCATCGGGGACCACGGTGAAGCCGGTCGTCCAGAGGGAAGAAGCCTTTGTTCGGACACGTACGCGCGATTCTCAAGATACGAAATACACCGGTGGTCGGGAGCTTTATTTCAGTCACGTCGCGGCACAATCAAATGTGCGGGCTGCGTAGAGGGCTGCACCGATACAAAAACACATCAACCTCCGGAGCTCCCACCCCCGAGCACCCCAAGTACCCCTGAACACCCCCTGGCACCGTCGAGGGTCCGGCAAATAGGAAAACCATCGTGGCTGCGGGAAAACTTTTTCGCCGTGGCACAGGGCAGGGTGCAAAACCGTGGTTTCTCAGAAAAGAGAGGAAAGGGGTGGCGGGCTTTGCAGGCGCGAAAAATCCTGTAGCGCGATCGCGTTCTTTCAACCCCTTAATCCGGAGACCGAGCAGCCCGGCCCCTGTCCGGAAGGACTCGAAAGAAACTTTCGTAATATTCTACCCCGTTTTCACAGTACCCGCCCTTCGCCTCTACTTCGATCGAAATTTTCATTTCTCAACTTTTCGACGCGACGCGACGCGACGGTGCTAATTTTTCGCCGGGCTAAATGAAACCCGCCGCGAGCCCGCCGGATTCTCTCTGTCCTTTGTCGCATAATGCTTTTTCTCTCTGGCCGGGGATCGACTGGGGTGAGGGCGTTCTACGATTTTGAATGGTCCGGTAATTCATTTTATTGCCATTTGCTACCGGAGAATGTTTCAAGTGGTTCTACTTCGATTAATTTCAAGTGGCTTGTCCTCGTTCGCTTGCGGTCTCAAAATGTAGTTTCAATTGAGCTTGGGAACACTATGGTGCATTCAACAAATGAAACTTGATCCTTGCGGCTTGATATTAATTAATTCTTGGTTTATTCCAATTTAATAACGAGGATATTCTTGGCAGATTGTCTTGATTTTCCTATATCACATTCAATGCAGATACAAGCTGTATACGTTGTGCAACAGAACGTGCATTAGAGTGCTTAATTTTCGATTTATGTCCTCTTTAATTTCCACCACAACTTTGTTATTAATAGACATTCTCAAACAATAGAAAAATGGTCCACTTCCTACAATGTACCCGTTTAAACACGACGCCATTCACTAAACAAAGCCTCATAGTTTTCCAATGAGAAATTTCCAAAATTTCACTTTTCATGATCTCCAGACCCAGCGCAACCGCTCCAGTTATTCCCAGCTGGCAACGCGTTAATTTATTTACAAGACTATGCAACAGTGGCGAGATAGAACGCGACAGCTTTAAACCGGTCACTTATTTGTCCGACGAGAGTGGCGGAGAGACGTTTCATAGGAAGCCCCACGGATTCATCTGAGCGTCATTTTCCATCGCGTTGAGGCCACACGACGCGGCAGACAGTACAAGCAAGTTATTACGCACTCGAACGACGCCAAGCCGGCTTCAATTCCGAAGGACGTGTCTAATGGTAAGCCTCTTACGTGGAATAATTAAACGTGGACCGTCCGAGCGAGCAAGCCCCGGGAGAAGATCGTCGACCGAAGCAAAACAGGGACCACCGCCGCCGCCATCGTCGTCGTTCTCCAAACGTAAGAGGATTCCCCGATTACTGCCGAGTGACCGAGCCATCCGTCGAAAAACCCTTCGATCGCCATCAAATATTCAGGCCACCGCTGATAATTAATCGCTCGTATCGCCGCCTCGTTCATGCCCGCAAAAGTATCCCCTCCCCCTCCCCCCCGAAATGCTACATTATTTAACACTAGTAACATTCGCATCAAATCACAGAGTTCGAAACGGTACGTGCACACGTTATGGGTGTACAAATTAATTCGTATCCTTTCTTCGATTTCTCCGTCAATTTGTTAACCGCAAACAATCGAGCAAAAAAATAATAAATTAATTGAAACTGGCTATACTCGACTGGAATAATCAAATTCCTACTTTATTTCGTTGTAATCAAGTGGAACATTATGTGATTGTAAGGGTTAGGCTCTTTCCCGATTAAATTAAAATCGAACCGTGGAAAAACTCCGGCGACCCCGATCGAGCAAAGTAAATCTGGCGGAGTAAGTGTCGTCGGTCGGGGACCTAAGAAATTAAAACGCGGGGGGAGGGTGGTTGAAGAAAACAGTGGGCGGGGAGATAGGAAGCGTCGCGGCGGAGACAACATTAATTTGCGATCCGCTCGCATAAATCAGCGTTAGGGCGAGCGTTTGCTAGTCTCGGTGCCAAAGGAAGAAGGCGGCGGCGGCTGGGTAAAAAAAAACGCCGGCGTGTTTACCTCATCAAATTCTCATCCGGCGGAATGCCGTCGCTGTCGCGGGTGGGGTGAAACGGGGATGGGCACGGGGTGGTAAAGCGTGGGTGGATAAATCGACTCCTCTCGTTGGCGCAGAAAATTGACAAACAGCCGGAAAAGTGAGTGGAGAAAATGAAAGGACGGCACACGGCCTGAAGAGGATCGAGGGCTGCGGGGCGGGGGGAGGGGGTTGGAGGAGCCAGGGCAACGCGCGCGTAGGAACACTCGAATCGCGGGATAAAGGAAACGGTAACAAATGGAAGGGAGAAGGATAAACGGATAGACGAGGTACCGAGCCACCGACTGCGACTGGTCGAAGCGCTGGCAGTAAATTACAAAATTCATCCGTCGGCTCGTCGGCTATGGCTCTCGAATTCGGCAGCTTTATCCGGCCATCGATCTGGCCGGCTTGCCGCTGCAATAGATTTCAAGAAGCTGCGAAGACAACCCTTTCCGAACCGACGGCCTCCACCCCTCCTCGCAGACAAACCAATCTGCGCAGCCAGTTTTAAATTGTAGAAACGCGACCGTGTCGCCATTTTGTACCTCTAGTTTATGCGAGCTCTAGGTCATACCAGCTTCTGTCCATCTGCCACACCTTCCGAATCGTTCATTGTTCGCAGTCTTCCCTCAAAAATGTTCTATTCGGTGCTTTCGTTCGTGTTTAGTGTCATTTTAATTCAGAGAAATGCCGCAAACAAGTTGGCGAAAGTCCCATAGAAAAACAATGAAAAATAAACAAGCTTCGTAAGTGGATTAGTAGTGGTTCCCACCGATATAGCCGAGCCCGTATCGGATGACGCGGCATGTTTACACTTTGAGCAGCGACCGAGGCAGCTCGAGCTTCTTGGCCCCTCGCGGGGCATGCTCCGCAGTGGAGGGGATACTTGTTTTACTTGGATCGAATGTTTACTGTAACAGTTTAGACTGGCCGATAGAAAATTAGGTTCTACTGAGGAAACTAGGATGAAAATTTTTAAATAAAAATATGTGGTACTTAATGGATTAAATTGCAGAAATGGGGGTCGGCTGTGAGTTAATTGAAGATGTCTGATGACGAATCGTGGAGGGTCAAGGCGAGTCCTGCACACGATTGGATCAGGACCGAACTTGCGGACCAATCCAATAATTCGGGAATCGTTTCTCACGGTCGCGTCGGCATTGAGCCATCAGCGGAAGAGCATGTTGAATAAACAAAAGGGCCTTGCTCCGATCGCTGTCACGTCGATAGGGGAGGTAGCTGGACGACATCGCGGGGAATAAAGGGGGCGAGAGCACGTCCGAGATCGTCATACCGAGTGAAAAATAAAGGGGCCTCGGGAGAAGAGTGTCCCCAGCAAGATAAATGAACCAGCTGGCGTCACCGGTGAAGGCTACGCGAACCGGTGAATACATTTCCTGCGGACGTATACAGGTAAACACACGTGACTGTGCCGGAGAAATGCCCCTGAACGGCGACCGTCCACTCATGCCGCATACCTAAACGTCTCCTGTCCTCCCTAAGCGACGTCTGATACGTTGGCCAACCGCACCCCCCCCCCCTTTTCCACCCCCTCGGCTTCGTGGCTTCTGCACGTGGTTGCGCGCTTTCTTTGCGCTCATGCTTCTACTACATTTGAGGATTTTACTCTTATTGAATTTCGCCCGGTGGAGGCTCCATCGGTCATCCTTGAACTCCGGCACGCCGCGTTAGCTACCGGGTAAGTGTCTCTTCTGGAAATTTGATTTTCGAGACCGGTTTAACCATTCCTGAACGAACGCAGTGGAAGCGGTAAGAATTCTCAGATAAAAGTCAAACGAATGTTTGTTCAACGTCTTCTCCTTGTTTTGACCACTTGCATTTTTAGCTTTCCTGTGCCGGATTTTGAATGACATTTAAAAGGGCGTGTGCTGTCACAGTGGTTACCAGACTCTTGTTAATTTATTTATATATCTATGAGTTTATTTTCAAATTTAGAGACGGGGAATTGTTATATTTACGTTTAACACATATGTATGCAGACGACACGAGCAGTCAAAGTATCAATTGCTTCAAACCGTGTATTTTCCAGCGTTAATTACAAAGTCGAGCAAATTTAATCACATATTAATAAACGAGATTAAAATGTTAACTCGATTACAAACTGCTTTCTGTAATTGTTAATATCGACTTGTTGTGTTTAACGTAATTAAAATTGCTGGTCGGTGACAATTAACGATTTGCAGAAAGTAGCCCCGTAATTCGAATTAACCGTTATGTTTTAATCATAATGTGTGTCCAGTAGACTGCGGATCGTCGTACAAATATTGTATAAATGTTCACGTAACGAGTTATACAAATTGGAACCAAAAAGTCACTCGCTCAGTTTACCGACAATTTCGTTCTACTTCGAATAAAACAAAGGTTCGGTGAAAACATTGTTTCGAAACAAAATTAGCTGTTTTAAAATTACGCGATAGAAGGGATGTTTTTTTCCAATATTGTATTTTCTCTTAAAATGGACTTCCGTATTTATATTTTTACAATAATAATTGACGTTAACTATTCGATGTTTGATAGAAATATCTCCATGAATATGTATTTTATGAACGTGTCGTCATTAGCTACCCCCCACCCCAAAAATTCTTCAATTGAGAGAAGTCAACCAGCAACCGCCATTAGAAAGGTCGCCCGTGCAGAATGGAGATGAAGATAAATTCTTGCTTGACTTCGGGCGTAATGCGACTCTATCCAAAGGGGTGTCCCGTATAAAAGAATTCATCCCCTATCGACAACCGGTCACCCCTCTCTCGCCAGTAACTGTCTCCGCAGTCGGCTGTCCATCGAGAAACCCTCGGGGACTATTTTTCTGCGACACGTTCGAACAAAGTAAACGCGACTACGACGAGCGGTTCTCGAATTCCCTCTTTTTTTATTTTTAAATTCGACCGCGGAATGGTTGTGATGTCGGTACGTCCCGACATAACAAAAGTCGGCCCCGCACCGCCTCCGTCGTTACCCGGACGTGACCGAACCACGGAAGAAAAGGGACCTTGACGTTTCCTGCACTGGTATCGCGTTACACAGCAGCTCCTACTCGTTAAATACCCCTTCGACTCGTCGATTCGTTCATCCCTTTCACCGCGCCACTAATAATAATGCTCCGCTATGATAATAAGAACGTCGGGGACACGTCACGAAAAGAATCCTCTCTGTAACGACCCGTCTTCTTCACCCTTTGCTACCACCTGTGCACCGATTCACCCAACGACGACGTCTAACATTCAACGCTGTCGAAACGAAGTTAGGGCCGCGACCTTTCAGCTCATCGTACAAAAATCAGTTTCCGGAAATTTCGTTAGAGAAAGGTTGCACAACGGTGTATTTAGGCATTGTTTGAGACGTTAAACGAAATGCTTAACAGTTTCACGAATTATCCCGCTGTTCTATAAATTGTTTTCGTGCAAGACGATAACTTTGTAGCAGAGAAAAATAGTGTCAATCGATAAAAGACGAATATAAAAATTTAATAACGCGTACATAACTTCGATTCGAATTTTCCTATCGATTAATACCTATTTGATTAACACCTAACCTACCGAGCACTAAGCGCGATAAAAATTGTCTAGTTTACAGAAATGACAAGGCTCTATTTAATCAGATTTTGTGCATTAACACAACATGCGCTTGCATAAAGAAATTTATCGAATCAATTTCCCTTTAAGTAACTTCATATTTTCAATAATTGTAAAATAAAATATATAAAACCGTTATGGAAGGTATAGCGTTAAAATAATTTTTAAAAAATACCTAGTCCATTAAAAAAATTACTGGCACATCCGAACGTGACTCCGCCCGTTCTTCCGCAAAAAAGTTCGCAAATGTACGTACGTCTCCCGAGTAACACTCCTCGAATGACATTACCAAAATTTTCGAGTCGCGCGTCGTAGAAGACTAAGGGGGGCAGCAGGAGGGACAAAGACGGAGGGAAACCGAGCGAGAAGTAGACAGGACAGGTATCCTTGAGGGGGACGGATTGTAGAAGCGAAGAAAAGGGCAGGACCAGGAGGAAGAGACGAGTTGGCTGTCAGACGGGGAGGGGGGTGTGCCCGTGTCTATCTTCATTAGAACGTTCGGTGCATTCATTGTGACACAGTGAGATCGAGGGTGCGAGGGAGAGAAAGAGAGAGAGAGAGAGAGGTAGAGAGGCAGCAGGTTAAACCGCGTATATTGTATTCGAATTTCGTATTCCTATTCCGTTAACGCGCTGAATGCTCCGCGTACCGGCAACCTAAGCGATCTCGTACGCGCATGTATAATTCCGCGCGATTGTGCCGGGCCGCATTGTGCTCCGGCCGGCCCCCCATTGTGCCCCGAGGAGCTGTCTGTCAAAACTCGCAGCGTCAACCGACGGTGCTACTATTAAAGACATTCATACCACGGTCTCTACCCTTTTTATCGCGGCCCGTTGCCCCGAGTACGCTGGATATTTCACGCTGGAGAATAGAATAAATTAACTGGCCGAATCAGGCGGTTGGCGGGGAACAGGCGGGTGGAAGGGTGGGGTTAGAGGGTGCGGAGGAAGGACGGTGGTCGGAGGTGTCGTCGCTGCAGCGTGACGCGGCTAGGTAAGACTGCTATCGTTATTTGTTCTTTCTTTTTATTAGCGAAGATAGAATATGGGAAACGATTAAATAAATTATTTTATTGAGACTGTGCGACAACGATCGCGTACAAGCTAAACGAACTCAGTCCTACAAAGTAAAGCGTCTCGATTACCGATTGGTAGGTGAAAAAGAATTTTCAAAAATAATTTCACGGTGTCCGAATGATTCCGAATTAATTGTGATAGACAGTATCTGCTGTCGGGCGTTCGGTCGGAATCGCTGGCCTAATCCCCAGATCGGTAACCAGGGAAAGAGTCGGGACCGTTCATTAGCGATTTGCCAATTCCTTTAAGTGCGGGGGCGCAGAATTATTGTTATTACCGGTCGTTAGGCGAACGGAACCGTTAAAAAGGACACGTAACGCGGCGGGGGCAACGGGCTCGTAGAGCTCGTACATGGGAGAGTGGGAACGGGGGTTGGAGAGGGTAGCAAAAAGTGGGTGGTAGGGCGACGTGCCGCAGGTGTTATCGCGCAGTTTCTGTTAACGATCGCGTCCGGGCTATTTTATTATTCGTGAAATATTCGCGGCGCATCGGAGCGAACCGGTTCTGTTGGCGGAGTGTGGGAATGGGGGGTTTGCGGGGGAGGAAATCGGACCGGCGAACGGCCGAGGGGCGGAAGAGAGCAAGTTCACCGGTGGCGTGTTAATTAATTTTTATCGCGCGTGTACGGTCGCGGGGAACGATCGGAATTCTCTATTATACAAATACGACCGCGCTCACTTTACGCTCCCGGTCGCGATATTGGCCGCATTATAATAAAACTGCATTGTTGCACCCCATGGCTGCATCGATCGCAGCGGGCCGCGAGATCGCGGAACAATCGGGAGAAAACCTTTTCCGTTCGACCATGCCAGATTGTTCGGTGATCACTAATTAAATATCATCGGATCTGGGACCGTGACAATAAAAGAATTCGCGCGCAATTCCCCCTCCCCTCTCTCTCTCGCGAACGCCTGGTTTTGACATGGGAGAACGAACTGACGAAAAAAATCATTTCGGAGGATAACAGAGGCCAAAGTCGCGCGTAATTTAATTCATTAACAGGGTTCTCCTGCGGACGGAGAAATAATCGTTAAGCGGTGCACCCTTGGAATCGGGGGACGAATAGAGGGGTGACGGTAAAGAGGGGAGGGGTTGTAATTACTATGATTGAGGGCGTAAACTATCGGGCTCGGTGACGTCGCGGGAAAATCGATGCCAATTTCGGGAAAAGCCGGAAAGCACGGCAGACGAGCCCTTTGTTCGAAGCGAGCACGCTTTTTCAACCCTCGCACCGGTTTTCAGTTCGGTGAAAGGTTGTTTCCAAGGTTTGTGAGAAATTTGCACTTAACTTTCGCGGTTTTTTCAAAGATCCTCTGAATCACGATCTTTTAGCACTTGATTAACTGCTTGCCAGTGGTTGTCGTCCCCGATTAATTAGGAGTACGAGATTGTTTAAGAATTGTTGCAATAACTTGAGCGCTATCGAATAAATATTATTTACGAGCTGGATTAATTGGAAATTATTTAAGCAACTGGAGCATTCGAGTAAAAATTTCTCAAGTCATAAACATTCAATTGAAATTCTTCTTCTTATTATTATTAGTATTATTATTTTATTATAAACGGGCCGAAGGCCTCTTACATAAATGTTTACATAATAGAAACTAGAATTTATGTTCAATAATATCCGAGAATTCCACGCAATTGTTTTTTAATAATGTGTAAAGACCCACTAAAAAATCAATACTATTGCATAGGGTATTAGAGTCTAATTTTGTCTAATTTTTTTAACGAAAAACATTCCAAGCGTTTCCCACGGTTCAGGAAACAGTTTCGATCTGTCGGTTCAACCCGAATCGAAAGGGGCCAGGCTTGCCAAGTTACACGCGAGAGCCAATGCCCTCGGAGTTAGGCCGGCTGGTTCCTGAATCGCGACGAGCGTATACAAATAATCTGAAAAAAGGAGCATCAGGAAAAAAAATCTATTTCCGGCAATCACCGAGAGCTCGATAAACGGCTGGGAAATGATTGGACGATGGCCGAGGTAGGTTGGCTATGGTGTGGGTGGCGTTCATACGCGACCTGGAAGCGTTCCAAGCTGGACACCTCTCGCTGCGAAGGATACACGTGCCCGGTTCGATATTCGGCCGGCGTGTAATGGACGTTTACACTTCTGCAGAAACGTCCGGGCGAAACACAACGTTCACCGACAATCCACTAACCATCCTCCTCCACCGCGTCGCCCCGTTGTTTCTCACCAGCCCCATAATTCGCCAGGTTAATTTATTCTATTGTCCAAAGTGACGTGTCCACAATCTCCATTCGGTTTTATTAAATATTCTCATTACAGTGTTTTGTCTATAAATGTTCCTAGCGTGTGGCCTATAATTGTCCCAAAACTATCCCCACTACACCGTGAGAGGCCATGAAGCTCGAGAGGCTGCGGTCGCAGAGAAGTGTAACATAATACGGGTCGGGTATATCGGTGTGAGACCGGGAGATCACTACTAATTCAGTGACAAAACGTGGTTGGTCAAAGTTCCATACAAAATAATGAGAAAGGAAGATGTTTTGTTATTGGATTAGTTATGTTTACATTTTTCGGTGACCGAGGACCTCGGGCTTCGTTGTCCTTTTCTATGTTCGGCAGAAGTCAAAGAATAGTATCTCTGGTGGATAATTGCCCCTGGCCGGACCTGTGCTTTGGACAATTATCGATAAAACACTGTATAGAGTTGAAGTACGAATGTTGTGTGGATGTATGTATGTTAACAGCCAACTCCGTATATAGCTAAATTTATAAAAATAGAAAATCAGAAGTAACAGAAGAATTGTAAAATTGCGATCGCCAACGGATTACAAAAAGAAGGCAGATTGAAACGATCCTGGTGCCTAATTCTGTTAGTAAACTCGTTTTCGTTACGGCCTTTAGCTTTTCCCTGGCATCGTTTTGTATAAACATCGATTATTCGCTCATTATTATTTTACATGAAACGTTTTCGCGGTACGACCTTGAAATAGCCTTGGATTAAGAAGAAATACGGAGAACGAATGAATTTGTGTCTGCGCGTAATGCGTCGCAATAGTTTCTCTTATCCACAATAAGGTAAATCAGGGGTGAAATTACAAAAATGCGTTCCTCCGCGACTGACCTCCAAGTATCCTCGACCCTCCTCCGCCACTGGCGTCTATATCTTCGTTCCGGAGGGTGCAAAAGCTAGCGAGGAAGCAAGAAAAGAAGAGCCTCCCCGCGAACCCTATCCATAAGGTTAACCTTCGACAGGGTACGGTAAAAAATAGCCACCCCGGTGAAGGGGACGGGACAAGCGCATTTTTCGAACAGATAAGTCCGCGCCACGACGGTCTGCTCCAGAAAAGACGCATACCGGTTGCTAGCCTAACTGCACCACCCCCCGCAGGACACCCGTTATACGTCAATGCCGTCCCTTTGACGGCGGAGTGGGAGGCTCGGAGCCAAGACCGGAGGTGGGGGGACCACCCTTCGAAAAATCTCATTTCGCCTTCTACACGGGTTAACACCGAAAACACGTGCTGCCGACTTATGAACTTCCATTCTTAATGGTTCATGAAATTGCCTTATATTTCACGTCCGGCAATGCGGACACGGGGCGGAACGAATTTTCGGAGGGTTGGTTGCAGAGGCGCGGCGCGGCGCAGCGCCCGGCCCGTTCCCGAGACACGGGGAACACGCCGAGGAAATATTTAAATTCCGTTCCTCTCGGTCGAAAAGCGAACTCTTTTGCGCCGGATGTTTCACCCCGTTGCCTGGTCAAGGGGTCTGCACCTCGTGCACTCTCGATTTAACATACTCTTTCTCTGCCCTGAATATCGGGTGGTCTTTTCCTCAACAAAGATCCGTATTATTTGTTTGACCCGTTCGCGAGTGTGTCGGCGAACGGTTCGACCGAGAATGCAGTTTGTTGCGTATATTTTTATGTTTCTACCACCAATAAAATAAGAATTTGTACGCGCACGCCTCCAATAAAAATGCGAATTCTCACGGTAATCCGCAGCCTGGCACCGATCAACGTCAGTTCGCGCTTCCGGATCGAGAATCCGCGGACGCATAATCGAATCGCGGAACGCGCGTAACGGATTTACAGAGGCGAGAAGCGTGGAGCATCGATTCCACGGGAGGCAGGCGTTTTCAAGTAAATCTTCGAAATGGCCGGCGGGTATCTTCCCGTTTTGTAACCGGGCCATGAACAAGACCGTGGCGTGGGGTTATACGGTGGGAAAGGTGGGTAGGTAAAAATTGAACGGTAAATAATTTTGGGGCCGTTTCGGTCGGCCGCGAGGGGTCGTGAGCGTACGCATAACGGATACACGCTTGAATTTCATCTGGACGTGTGCACGCTTACCGGGTAAACAAACGGCACTTCATAAACCGGCAGACACGATACGATCTAGCCATTATTTATTGACCTTTCGGATTTACCGTCATACACGGGCCAGTCGTGAAATTAGTTTGCCTTGAATTATCTTTCGACGCAGCCGGCCGATCGCTCGCCGATAAACGCGCGCGTCGAAATTATTGCGCCATTGAAATCCATTTTTCGACGGTCCCGCCACAAAAGAGAGAGAGAGAGAGAGAGGGAGAGAGGACAAGCCCGAAATGGTCGGTTAAAACCAGCGATTTTCATCTTCTTCGCAGAAATCAAAGGTATTTCCGATTATTCGACCCGCCGCGAAGGAGATCGCTATTATTTCGATACGGATATAGTATAAACAACAATAAAATACCGCGGTGAATTTTGCAACTGTATCCGGAGTATTAGCAGCCCCGGATATTCCATAAATAATTAGCAAAAGAGTCAGGTTTAATGGAAACGTCGATTTTATCATTTTCCGATAATCTTTGCCCGGTATAAATGCTTTAAAGCTTGCGGGTGGACTGGTTACTGCTTTTGAGAGAGCATATTGTTATTTTTTTTTTAATACGTTGCTTAAAACTGGGCTTTAATTAATGAGCTCGTTTTTGTTTTCCGAATGAAAACGCGAATGTGGAGTAAAGCTTATCGTTTCTCATTTTGTCTCGGTTTTTATTAATTCACCGGACCGTACGGGAAGTCGTAGAAAATCGGTCATAAGTAGCCTGCGTATATTTATGCATTTTTAGCGTGCGTGTTCTCGCTTTTATCGTGAAAAAATGTTTTGCTGACAGAAAGAAATTTTTGCTCGGTGTTATCTGCCCTTTTTTTCTCGGTCTAGACGTAAGTTAAAATTTATTTATCCGTTTCGGGTTGATTGATCACGTTAAATATGCAGTAGATACTGTAAACCAGGCCGTGGCAACTGGTGCACCGAGTAGAATCGGCTACCCCCACCCGGCCGGCTCGCGCGAGACCTGTTCGGACGAGCGCCCGGTGCACCATAGTGGGGATAGCCGATCTACGTCATTGACTCTCGGAGCACTCGTTGCCTAGGCCTGCAGTAAACTATCCTTGTCTTCGATTTTCCCAATGCGAAAAAATTGCATCAGCTCGCTACATCGATTTAAAATGTTTCAAATCAATTTTGAGAAAACGAAGACAGAAAAAACGTGACTTTTTTGTCTGAGAAACGCTTTGCATTGGTAAATGTACGTGATACATCAATTCGCAGGACTGGCCGGCTGATCTCGCGTTTTTTCCACTTTCTTTCAAATTTTCAATCGACGGTCTTCCTTCGTGACCCAGGGTGTCTTTGCCAGTTGGCCAGCATTGCCCCTAACGAGGATTAGCTGGATGGCTGCCGACCAGGTAGGCGTATTAATCATCATTGCGTCCTAGCCCAGCCTGGACTCTCGTTCCTTCATAGCTAAACCAGCAAATCGCACATAATGATGATCGAGGACGAGCCTTCGCGGATTAGCGAATTAGCCTGTTCAGGACCTGATTCGCCGATCGGGGTCGCGAAATCGTTTTCGTTGACTTCCTGGTTGGCCTGGGTCCTCTCGCGGATTAACTGACGCGGGAAGCGTGCCCGAACGTACACTACACTCCAAAAGTGCTCTAACAGCCGCCTGTTCACCCGTGCCCGCCATAGATCTTGTTGATATCATTTCAGTCAAACTACGCGATCTAAGAAACAGCAGGGGCACAGGTTTTTTCTTACAATTTCTTACAATATTAGCAGGATATCTCCAAGTAAAACATTTATGAAATATTAACAACAACGCTCAAGGTGATCGACTATTGATCGCCTTAAATAGCTGACTACCGGAACAGTGATCCAGCACCAAAGAGTAAGGAAAAAGAATAATAGGAGTTGAGACTGTTCACGTTTCTATTCTAAATTTCTGTCTACTTATGGAAGCTAGTGTACCGGGGCGGACGACGAGACGTTAAACCACGGATTAAATGGGATCTCAAGGGCAAATTAGAGCGTTGAAGGGACAACAGGTTTGTCGAAGACGTTCCCTGGAGCGTCAAAAAAATGTAAAAACCGTTCGTCCATGGACATTCATCCAGTTTCCCCGAATTTTTCAGCTAACGAGGACGAACGTTTTTTTCGTGGGGGTATCGCGTGGGGGCGAGGGGAGTGGTCATCAATTTTCCCGGGGATGATTCCGCGGCTGACGAGGCGACAGACAAAGTTGGCCCGCATTGTTAATCGGCGCGATAAATCTGAAAATTCCGGAGTCGCCGGGTAACGACTTCTCGTTCCGCGCGCGCGAGAGGCAATGATATCGGCCGCGTGCTTACGGGAATCTGGGGAGCTACACGTTAACCGTGGGGGGATTTATATCTGTATAAAGGCGTGACTAAAAATCGCCATATATCACGTTGCACCGTGTTGCATGCTGGTTACGACCCTACTGGGGTTGGTCCACGAGGCTAAGCCGGGGTAAACCACGAGTCGTTTGTCATGCTTTTTACTAATAAGCCGGTCTCCTGCCGTTCCGTGCTTTAATGCGGCCACGGTATTGCCAACCTTGCAACCGCTTCGAAAATCGCGCCGTAATGGACGGCGTTGCCCCAGATACGATCCAAAACCCCTGATGGATCCAGCGCGCGGCGCGGCCGCCGCAGATTTCTTCCATCACGTCCCGGATTAAAACACCGTGTACGAACGTTTCCTTTTTCGAACATTCCTCTTTGTCCCTCCGCGCGACGTTCCCTGTCGAACGCGTATCTTTTTCTCGATTTTTATTCGTGCGCGAACCGTATAGGAAGCACCTTCAATATTTCACACATATTTTAATTCGCGTCGTTCACTGTCCGGGTACTGAAACATGCGCGCGAATGTTACCTTTTTGAAAGGGGAGCCAAACCTACTTAAAATCGAAGAGTCTCATGGTGAACTGGAAGTACAATTAAATGAATTACTCGTTCGTTCACAAGAAAAATCAAGCAGAAGCAGCACGAGACTATTGAGCCCGCTGCAAGGCAAATTAGGCTAAACCAAGGTAAACCAACCGAGTTCCCGCAGGCGAACAGGCCCCATACCGAACCGTATAGCGCTATTAACATACAATCCATCTATCAGTCCATCGATCCGTCATTCGCGCGACTCCACTCGCGGCATTAACGATGATTAAACGTTAGGGTTGCAGGGCAACAGAGCCGAAAACACGGGGTCGCCAACGGAAAGATAGTGATCTAAATTTAAATACGGCTTAACACCTCTGCCCGGGTGCCATTTATTACGGTGTGTTCGGGGCCGATTTGTGGCCGGCCAATCATCCGACGGTTAATGGATCGCGAAGGGGAACCGCAATAAATCACGAAATTGCTGGTGCCTCTTAGGTTAGAGCACCGAAGGGTCCCGGGTGTCTTGCGTGGGGGTGGCGCTCCTCTGTGTTTCTCAAGCCGTCGGGCATCAGGCCCCTCGTAAAATCATCCTTCCCTAATAGTCTTTTACCGCGAAAAGAAACTCGTCCATGCTTCTCGAGCATGATCCCGTTGGCCTACTCGCAGGTGTATACGTCGATTTTATGACCCGCGCCACTTCGGCTGCCATTACCGAACCCGGGGCAATCTCGTCAATGTTTAATGACGCGTCTTGGTATTGGTTAAGCGGTCGATACAGTGTCTACAGATGGAACAATGCTCTCCGAGACGGCATAACTCACCGCGCGCCTGTTCCCGGATTCCGATTGTGAGTCGCTCCTACGCGACATTGTTTATTCAAACGGTTTACCTGCTTATTGGGCTGGCTTTCTTTGCGATTGCTGGGAACGCTATGCCAATAGACGCGCTGCTCGAATGAGATTGAAAAGAATTTGCTGCAGCGGAATGGGGCGAATTAATTTAATTGGGCCATCAGGATCTGCGATGTTTATTATGTTTATGTAATTTATATTTATTTTTAATTTTAGTTCATTTTATTATTAATTGTAATCGAATTTGATTTATATTTTATGATTTTATTATGTAACAAAAACATTGAGATTCTTAGCATTTTGTATAAAGCATTTTTTTGGGGGGGGGGGGGGGGAATACTTTACTTTTCCACTTAAATGCAAGAATATTTTTCAAAATACAAGACCACAACTCTTCAACAATCTCTGTAACAAATTTTACGTATTCCCACGGTTTTTTCATTGCACAGTGGGCAATTTTGACCAAAAAGCTGGCCAAAATTATTTTGTAATAGAAAACAAGTCCATAGGTGTTGTTTTGTTAGAAAATTACATTTTCTTTTTTCTATATGTAAATACTGTTTTAATCCAGCAATGTTCAAACAAGAGGAAAATGTAATTTTCTAACGAAACAACACCTGTGGACTTGTTTTCTATTAAAAAATAATTTTGACCAGCTTTTTGGTCAAAATGGCCCACTGTGCAGTGTGAAATTTTCATGGTCACTGTTTCACGCGAAAAATGAATGGAATTAAACCGACACGATTGTCGCACTTTGCGGAACGAACGTTTCCAGAGCTGCGGATCGCCGGGTCGTCGGTAAGTTCTGAGGTACCGATCGATTGAAGAATAAACGACGCACTCGTCACTCGAAACTACCCCACCCGGCCACTCTTTCCGCGCGAAACTCTCATTTGGTTTGGCCGATAGTTCGCCGGTCGAGAGAGAGAGAGAGCGTTCTGGTAATTTGCGTTAACGCCTCGTCGGTTTACGTTCACGCCCGGAAGCGATAGGTTCGGGACGGGGCTCGGCCCGTAAACCACACCGACGGGATACTTAAAAGCCGCTTTCCCAACGATCGGCTAACGATAGTGCACGTTCGCAGAACGACAGCTCGCACGGCGTTTCTCGGGGTTTGCAACCTGCTTTTGTTAGCACCGTGAACTCGCGTCCTCTTTCTTTGTCTATCCAATTCGCCGGCGAAGCTCCTTATACCAGCGCTAATCCGATGGAAACCTCGAATGTTCTGTATGTTGTAATTCGAGTTCGGACAATCAATTTTTTCTTGCATTTAGTCTCCGTTGCGTTTCATACTGGAGTACAGTAAACGCTCCATCCTAGTCCGGGGTCGTGGGCACGATCCCTGTTCAGCGCCTACCCACTCCACTGTCTGTCACGGCAGGCGCGGCAACAATTGATGTAGGCTCTGATATATCGATGTGAACACCACTACATTGACACCATGAATCGAATGTTCAAACTTCTTGATTTTCATTACAGTGTTTTATCGATAATTGTCCAAAGCACGGGTCCGGCCAGGGACATTTATCCGTCAGGGATACTATTCTCTGACTTCTGCCAAACATAGAAAAGGACAACGAAGCCCGAGGTCCTCGGTCACCGAAAAATGTAAACATAACTAATCCAATAACAAAACATCTTCCTTTCTCATTATATTTTATGGAACTTTGACCAACCAAGTTTTGTCACTGGATTAGTAGTGGTCTCCCGGTCTCACACCGATATACCCAACCCGTATTATGTTACACTTCTCGAAGATCGCAGCCTCTCGAGCTTCAGGATCCCTCGCGGGGTATACCCGCTGTAGTGGGGATAGTTTTGGGAAAATTATAGGCCAGACTCTTGGGACATTTATCGATAAAGCACAGTATTTTTACTATGTGACTTTCACTGGCTTGTTTCTGGCATTTTTCTGATTAAAACAAGACCGATCACGATATAGTTTCAATTGTATTTAGTGGTTTAACCGACGGTGAAAGTTTCGGTCGCAAGGAACGACAGCGCATCGGAAAGAAAGAGACGCGATCCGTATTTCATTCTGTCCTTCTCTATGTTCGGCTTTCTATTGAAGTCTCGCTCGGCGTGGTCGGCGCGATATCTAGACGCAGTCATAAATCAAAAAGCATGTCCGGACACGATATTAGTCCGTGAAAAACATGGCTGTTGGACTAGGAAAGAGCGTTTACTGTACTTCTAACGTCCGTAGAGAATTGTAGGACAATTGTTTTAGGTAAATATTCCGTGGCTGTATTTTAGACACGAGTTATCATCGCGCCCACCTTTGACGCCGCTGAACAGCACAGGGGCTGGCATGCTTTAATTGTATCTTGTCGGTGATGGGGGCAGCTGATTAATTAATTTAACCGTAAAGTGCCAAGTATTTTATTTTTCAACAGATGTCACCTGGAGTCGTTTAAGAACATTTGTGACAGTCGATTTTTTTTTTACCATGGCGCTAGAAACAAACTTTTATTAAACCTCACCATTGGCACTTACAGGATTAATTAATGATACGCGCGGTCAGTGAACACAGGCGTTGTCATTTTCTACGTTCGGCGCGGTCGCAAGAGAACAATGGAACTGCACGATCTACGAAAACATTAACACAACGAAGGGTAGTTTATTAACGAAGTATCAATGTGTCCGAGCAAGTTGTGTTTCAACGTGGGCTCGTTCGAGGAGAAATTAGTTTCGGTAGCCGGGTAAAGCTGGCACAATAGACATAGGGGAGCGAAAAGGCGAGACGAACGAGCGTTGACAGGTTCCCGAAGTCCTGCGACGACGACAACGACGACTCAATCGAGCCTCCCGTGGTTCCGAGAGGATTCCTGGTCCATTACTCTGTTACGCTTAAATCGTTCGCTTCCCGAAAGTAGCAGGTTATCGAGTTTGCTACCAGAAGAACTGTTCTAGACAATGCGATCCACCGTCCGGCCGGTGAATAGCTTCTTCGGGGGAACGGTCGCCGCTTCTGTAAGACGAGTTTTTTGTTCCGCTTTCCATCGGGAAGAAGAGAGGCCAGGGCTAAACAAAGCCGGCTGCATAAACGGCGGGAAAACGAGCCGGGATGATTGAAACGTTTCGTTAAACGGACGGAAGAAAATTTCATTTTCCGAGAAACGTCAAGAGTCGGAGAAAAATTCCAAAGATCATTCCACTGGTCTTTAATCTGAAAAACATCATGGTTGATGAACACGAGAAGAAATTGCTATTGCGTGCTCTTTCAACGCGGAATTTGCGGAGCGAAAATGATCAGAGACTTTTTCCGAGACCGGTAATTCAACAAATTCTCGAAGTAATTAATCCACTAGTTTCTCCGTAAGGAAAAGACTGCTGTTGTTTGTCGCAACAATGTTCCAACAGCCATAAATCGCCGATAGCAGTGGCGAGGCGAGCCCGGCCGTCGAAGAAATAAGGAATCGAATCACGAACCGAAAGTCTGGGTTTCGAGAACTTGCCGAGTCGAGCCGTAGGGGGTAGCTTGGGTGTAAAGGTGCGTGTCCACTGGCAAGTAACATGACAATCTTTGGGAGCATCGCTCTCTGAAGTGTGCGCTTCTCGCTCAACAAACAGTGCAGAATTCCGAAATCGTTTAATCTCTCTGCATTACCGATCTGATTGCTCTACATTAATGAACAATCAAGAAATATGTTCAACTGGAAGACTAGAATACGAAGATTACTTTCTAGAATATTGTTCAGACTGAAAATTCTATCGCTCTTCAAGAGCAACAATTTCAAGCGTGTTCAAGAAGGTTCGCTGTCTCATCCACCGTCGCAGATGTGTTTCGCTCTTCGCGATAGTGGCTGTAGTAAAAAATGCGTTAGTCGCCAGTGTACAAGCAGCTTAATGGTGTTCCCTGAAGGACCCGGCGACCCGGCTTTGTTTGCGACAATCGGCAGCCTCGTAATCACCGTTCAGTGTCGCGACGCCGGCTGCAATAGACGCGGGGCCGGCTAAAAATGATTTAGGACCGCGGAACGGAACGAGCAAGGTTACGACGGAGAGAAAGAGAGAGAGCGAGAGAGAGAAGCTGCCGGCTATTTACGGTCGGAGTGCCATAAACGACGGACAAGAGCATATCAAGCGACTTTCTCACCGATGGGCAAAAGAGTCGGAACCCGCTGCCAAGGAGACTCGGGGTTTCCGGCGCCCTGGAAACCTCGTAAATCTTCAATGAGAAGCCCAGAGCTTCCGACTAACTGGCTTCACGGGTCCTAATTATCTCGAGGACGGAGTGTGGAAAGGAAATGATTTCGGGTTTACGAGGTTTTCCGGCAGTGCCGTGTGACGCTGACTGCCTTATCCCGCTGATTATGCTCGACGAAAATTGTTTTCAACTCTTCCGGAACGTTCTCGCAACTGTTGCTATCGTCCTATCTACGTACTCGGTTGTTCTAGATTTTTAGATCGAGGAAGTGAAAACTTAACTTTTTGCGTTTATTTCTCTGTCGCCCGTGAATGTTCTACGAACGCTTTTGTGCTGAAAATTATTGTATAGACTCTTCCAAATAGAATGGTACACATTTTCATAACGTTAAATGTGTTGAATTGTTTTTAAACAATTTTCAATTGTCCCTAGTACGACCTATGCAATGTAGAATTCTTTTCGTATTCATGTCAAACTTTTCTTATTGACGCAGCGAAGTAAAGTCGTAGTAACAGAATGCACCAAGACACACGAATTCAACCAGGTTGAGAGACTGTGGGCATTGATTTATCGACAAATTGTCGCTCTCGTGGCTCAAGCTGGTGACGAAGGCACTCCAGGAAACGCTAATAGCCGTTAATTTCCTCGTCGGTGCCTGGAACACGTGGTTCGGATCATCGGAAAGGAAACGCCGTAAAGATCTTTTGGCCGCCACGTGCTGCGAGGCACGAGCATGTGGCGAGAGGACACGGTGCTCGAGCACATGGCGCGTTGACCTGGCCTTTCCTCAAAATCATTGTGTTATGTTTCTTCTTTCTGAGACCTGGCGCGTGATGACGGCTGTTATTGAAACCGAATATTTTTTCCGGCGCGAGCCGGAAAACGTGCGGGCCAATCGGCTCGGGAAACTCCCCATTGTGTAGGAGACACAGACAGTTTTACAATTTCATCCAACCGTTGTTAATCCTTTGCCGTATTTTAAACAAAGTCCAATCAATACGAATGTCCTGCTTTTCTTTTTAAATGAAATAAAATTTGATTTGTTTTTAATCAATATTTCAGCATTAATTAATCCATGTAGCCATACAAAAAATATATATTTTCTTCTCTCGTACGATATTTCTGGGGAAGAAAAGAAAATGGCGTTAATTAAAATGTGTACCGTCTCCTGCGTGACGAATCATCTTTTACGGTTAATAACTCCAACAATTTCGACAGCAGTAACTTACAAAAATTCAGGAGTACGGTCCAAACATATATGAACAATTTTGTGAAATTTCGTAAAAAAATATTTTCTTGTTTGTGTAAGAAAAATGTTTACACTCTAAAAGGGTAGGTAAAATGGGACGATGCGTAGAGGATATTTACCGGTGAATAATCTTTTAATGACTCGCCAAGAACAACATGCAAACATTTATGAACGTAATTCACGCACGTACGAACAATTTTGGAAGAAAATATTTTTCGCTTTAGTAAAAAGAATTCGTTCAGATGCACTCCGGATGACTACGCAAGAACTCTGTTAAATCGGTCGATGGATCGAGACCGTATCTCTCGGCGACAGTTGATCCATTTCGCCGATCCGCGGCGTTTAATTCGTTTTTTTGAAGTGAATAAAATGGCAGATTAAAGGAATCCCGGGAAATCCCGGTAGCAGTTTCCGTGCGGCGCGTTGCCGCGCGCGGATTAGCGCGCTCGAAGCCGAACGATAACCGGCCGGAATTTACGTAACGCTTAAGAGGGAACTAATAAACGTTAATTTAACGAAACAGAGACGATTGCGGCCGAACTTTCCGGCCGGAGCGTGGAAACTCCTCCCATCGGGAACCGTCTCTCCGTCTTTCTCTGGTGTAACACGGCGCGGCGCGAGCCGTCTAAAATCCCGAGTACGCAATTAGCCAGGCGCATTCTATTAAAACGAACCTCTGCTCCCCCCCTACGAACGAATCAATTTCCCCGTCTACTGCTCTCGTCAGTTCCCGAACGCATCTTCGTTTTGTTTTTCGATTACATCGCCCGGCCGGCCGATCGGCAAAAAAGCAATTAAAACCACCCTAGTTGCCAGAAATCATCTGCTACCGAATCGGCAATGAGCGCAGCTGCAATGAGATACAGTCTCGTGCACACGCGACTAGACTGTGTGCAACTTTCAAATAAACTTTATGAATAGGGGACGAATAGAAATTTTGTTATTGTCTTCAACCATTCGACATGCGGATTTTGTTGTAGGAAAATGGAATAGATGAAATTTAAAATTTAAAAAAAATTTGAAAAACATCAATATATTATTTCTTTCTATTATTTCATAAAATATTACGTAAAGTTCCACAGTCTAATAATGAAACATTGCATTTTCTACGTATCCGTTATTCCCAGTCGTTTTTTAAATATTTTGTAAGATACATTAAAATAAATTGCCGAAATGATTAAAAACAGCAATATGCATGCTAAACACCCACTAAAAGGAAATTGCAACCCTACTATCATGAAACATCGAATTTTCTACAAAATGGACAGATGCAATGCTCGCGTGCATGGTTGTCCGAGAGCATGGGCAGACGAGAAGAGAGAGAGAGAGAGAGAGAGAGAGAGAGAGAGAGAGAGAGAAGCGGTGCGAGGAATCGATCGTTATTACCCGTTATCGAACGGACAGCGTTGGAGGGTTAATTTCACTGGCCCCGTTATTTTGTCGGCGTTGGCTTTAAAATGGCCTGCGATGTAGGCAAACACGTCGGTCGTTCGTTTGCCGAGCGGGAAAATCGCGATGCTTTATCGGACGCGATTGATATACGCGCGTACCAGGCCGCTCGCAGGAGTCGGATAACGGATTCAATGAAGCCATATTTTATTAATGCCACCGCTGGTGCTGCTGCTGCTGTTGCTGCTGCTGCTGCGAGAAAATGCGAAATCTACATATACATATAGCCATGGCGTGTGCGCTATACCGGCCTCCGGGACGATTACAAAAGGTTACACGGGCTAATTCGACGCGCGCGGATACGCGGGGGTGGATATTGCGAGAGTGCTCGGCGACACGGGGCTCGACGATAATAAAGCGACGGCTTTTAATTCGAGCCTACGCATTTTGATGTAACCTTTTAACGGGAGTAATGCTCGCGTCGCACACAATGTACCATTTTATACTCGACGCGATTTTTATCTTGTAACGCGATCGAGCTAGTTAGGCCCGAGCTATGAGATAAGACGATCTTTGTACGTATCATTATACAGGGTGGTCCACCTAAATGTAGCTATTCAAATATCTCCTTTATTTGTGATGACATAACTAATGTTTTTAATGCAATATAAATGGTATAAAAAGATGATTTCTTTGCAAATGTTATTTTTTCCGGTCTGCTCACTTTAATTTTCGAAGATCAAGGTCATTTCAAGGTCATGTTATTATACGTATCTTGCGTCACAGGAAACTTGGAGATATTTACGTAGCCTTACTTAAAAGGACCACCCTGTATATGTCTCTTTAAATCGTTCATGTATTTGTATAAGCACTCTATAAGTGCCAAGTATTTTATTTTTCAACAGATGTCACTCGGTGTCAGTTTTTAAGAACATTTGTGACAGTCGATTTTTTCGACCATTGGCACTTACAGGGTTAACGAATGACACGAATCAGTTTGTGTACATGTAAGAACAAGTTGCCAGAGAACGCGCCCTAAAATACGCGCCGTACAACCGAACTTCGAACAAAGACGTGCGGCTGTCGCATAAAACAAGGCCCCCAGTCAGTCAAGCGTCTTCGAAATCCAGTCGGACTCGTAAATTCGGTGTCGTTGGCGAACGCGTCGTTTTGCGCGCGGTGGTGAGCGGTCCGCGCCGGAATTTCGCGGAAGTTCCCGCAACTGGAGAAGCAGAGGAGCCAACCGGGGCAGGCCTGGCCCACATTCGAACTTTCGCCGAAAACCCGGGGCAAATAAACACGGAAATGGGTGGAAGCGTGGGAGGGGAGAAGGCCGTGAATCGGCGTTCGCGCGCGACATGCACTCGGCCACGTGGCGCGGCTCGTAACAGGATTCCCAGCGTTGAACGAGGCCGCCGGATTTTCTCGAGTTTCAGAATCCACCGGTCTTGCAACCTTCAACACATACACGTACACTTATACTAACCCCCCCCCCCCCTCCTCCCCACAACACTGCGGCAACCTCGTTTTCCCCGGGGATTTTAGGACAGGTGGCAGCCAACGAAGTCTCAGACGAGACCCACGCTCTCCGGGAAGCGTCACGGGACGTTTTCCTCGAGACGATTTCCTCGGTAACATGTGGTTGTCGTAAACCGACGATCATCCCCCAGGAAACGGGCTGGATAAACGCGACGAACTCCTCGCCGTTCCGCTGACAGACGCTCCTTTCGTTAATTTAATCGTTCCGCGTCGAGTTCCTTCCATTGACGCTCGTGTAGACATTAAAGTGTTGCTTGCCCCTTGTTGCTGAAAGAAACCTCCGTTTTGCATTCTCCCGGAGAACACAATATCAAACATATATATCGAATTAGGCTAATTGTTGCGAACGTCGATGAACGATTTTGACAGAAACATTAGCGATGTTAGCGCTCAGAGTGATGACTCTGAGGTTCCAGTAAAAATTGTTTTGACATAGTAAGAGTGAAGTATACATTTTTATATATCATAAAATATGAAAGAAGAAAATAATCATATAATTACTAAACAATAAATACACTAGGTAATCAAATTTCCAAGTACAACCTAGAACGTCTTCAAGAATGATTTTCCTGCTTATGTGAAAAAAGTACAGTCTCGCGTAATTGTACACAGCCCATTGAACACAGGACCGAAAGCAATTTAAAAAACATTGTCCCGCCGCTGAAAGATGTGTCTACAGTCTTACACACCCCGTGAAAGTTTACCCCGGTATCCTCAACAGCATCCCGGAACAAAATTCCTGAAAGTCACTTTTATGGCGCTGTTACCGAAGAACCTCCCTTAACCCGACGCAACTTCCCGTCACGAGGTCCCTTTCGCAAATCCGGTTAAGTTGATCGGATCTAGGCTCACGGTAACCTGTCGGCCAGGTCCGGCGGCGCGGCATGACATCGCGGAGGAAGATAGCGTGCCGGTCAGTTCCCGGGCGGCTCGTCGATGGCTCGACATAATTCACGAATAACCCTCGGCTCTTTATCCGCGTGGCGATCGTCGACGCGCGGGGCCCCCGGGCCGATTGTGTTTTCCGGTATTACCAACAAATACGATCCGATAAATCATCCGGTGAATCGCCGTGGCGGCGGTGGCCCCGAGATCCACGGCAGGCGTCCATTGTCGGCCGGCCGCAGCTTTGTACGCAGTTCTCTCCTCTTTGGCATCTGTCCGACATTCGCGCGCCCTTCTGACCGACGCTTTAAGGGCACCAGACTCCGGGGATCCTTGCTCCATCATCGCTGCTCCTCCTTTCATTTTTTTCCGCGCCGCTTTTCCTCGTTCCCCGCCCACTTCTCTCTCTCTCTCTTTCTTTCTCCCGTTGTCTTCTTCCGCTCTAGCTCGCTGACCCGTTTTACCGCGTCCTCCTCTCTTTCTGCCCCCTTTCTTTTCATCCCTGCGGACCTTCCGGACGCGAATTATTGCTAAGTAACGCCGGCGAGAGCAGCCCAGGTCTTTTTATTACACCCTCGGATTATAATGTCTCTGTCATCCCCCGGGATAATTTATAGTCTCGCCCAGGTCAGGGGTGTGGCGACCTCCTGCGCGGCCTCGCAAGGATTCCTATCGAACAGAGAGAGAGTCCTTGTATAACATCCTAGCTGGACCGCAAGGACTCGCCGAACACGTGCGTTACGTCGCCGTTCGCGAGTATTTACGGGATCCGTGGAGGACGGACGGACGGTTCGGATCCTTCGATCGTTCGGCTCTTTTATTGCTCGTCTCGTAGGGATGGAGACATCTGCCGCCATTGTTGCCGCGACTTTAGTCATTTTATAGTCCCCTAACGAGACGCCTTGAGAGATACTCTCCCTTCTGCTCTCTGCCGGAGTTCTCGGGAAACTAGAAGACTAAACTGCCGAACGTTGTTCGCGAAGCAGACTGTATTTGATCGTTAGATCCGTTTGCGATTTTGTTTACCAAATTTTTTTAAAACATTTTCGAAAGTACTTCTCGCAGTTAATATTGAGTCCCTGTTCATTTAGTCAGAATCAAAAAGATTTTGATACTCTGAGTCAAAGTAGACCCGGTCGTCGGAGGTTTAAAACATTCGGTGCAGTGTATTTGTTCGTTGATATCATTTTAACTGCGTAACAACGATGACGGAGCGAAATTCGGAAACATTTTTATTGACAGGAACAGTAACCTTATTCCAACGATCGTGGATGATCGATTTATCCGCTGCACTACGTACCAGCCTAAAATCGAGCCTTTCGGTAACACTTTGGAAGTCCTCGGCCCTGTCGCAGCTCGTTGTGGTTCCGTTTCGAAGCTGTTTAAGCAGAATCCATTAAAGCGTAATTTCTTGTCGATGGCGTTTACGACGCTGTTTCCAAAGGGTTGCGACGATCCGGGAACCAAGAACGGGAAACATCGAACATATTGAATCGAGGAAAAAAGTTTATGTCCACGAAGTTTCGAAGCGTGATCGAAGTCGAGCAATTCTCGCAGGGGAAAAAATTGTAATGCGCCAGGATAATATCGTTTGTTTTACGCGCGTTCCACGGAGTCCTTAATGAGGCGGTGGCGCGTCTCCTGTCTGGAGTCTCGGGTGTCTGGTGCGGTAGATCGACAGGAGAAGTGGCGAAAGTATGCAAACTATGCGGGAGGAGTCCTCCGTCGACGACGATACACCCTCCGCGAACGTGTGCACCCTTCTTAGAAGGCGGCTCGATAAAGTAACTTCGTTAAGTTTGTCTCCTCGCAGACAGGCGTGCCGACGACGTGATTTTTTCCATTATTGGCTCGAATCACGGGCAGGTGAGTATTCCTTACTAACCCTTGGTAGTGGAAAATTTGAATGACAATGAAAAATTTCGAGATATCTAAATAAATCCAGTCTTGTAATTTTTATAAAGCAACCAGTCACCTTTTATGCTTTTAACTTTATGTTTATGCTTCTATAAACAAATTCAGGCACCCTTTACTTTTGTTCGTCTGTTTATTTCGAATTGTTTCATGTCGAATATTTTCAATGTGTGTAGATGTTTTCCATAAAATGTACATTTTTCGCATAAAATGAACCAATTATTATTATTTGATTTTCGGTGATAAAGTTGGATAACATGGTGCTGCAAATTGAGGAAAAGACCGAAAGGAGAGAGCAATTTTTTCTTTAAGCAGTGTTTGATCTAGGAGGGTCGTTTTAATATACATAGCTACTTTCTGAACTTTCTTCCGCGACTTTGCCCTCGCGGCGCTCGTAAAATTGACACCCCCAATGCCATCTAAAAAGCTATTAAAGACAAAAATACAGTTTACATAGCAAGATTTTATGCTTTCTATGCAAAAACGTAGAGACAGCAACTCTTACTTTAAATTCTTCCTTTCCTCCCAATAAGTCATATTGACTTTATTTTAAAAGACGTCACAAATAATGCAACATTTAAGAATAAAAATTGAGGAAATTTTCATCCAATCATTCAGAACCAACAAAAATTGGACGGATTTCTATTACATATTCCTATGCGGGTTAAAAAGACCGTCCACTGCCAGGCAACGACCGATGACCCTACCTTAAGAATACCAGCAGGGTCAAATGTCTGCGCCTAAAATCCCACCGTCAAGATTTTCATAACCGACTGTGGCGCAGCCCCTGCGCGGGGGTGTGTACGGGAGTGCGTCGCGTCGTCGTTGGCCACGGTGAGCCGCATTAGTTTCGAACACGTCAGCCCGGTCTGTTCCACCGTAGTTACGTATGGAGTGCGTAGATAATGCCGCGGGAGGCTTTGCAGGGTCCGGGAAAGGGCTTTCCGTCGCTTGCGACAGAAAAGGGAGGCGGCCGGGCCGGGCCGGGCAAGAAGGGGACGCTGGCAACACCTTGCGCTGATACCTCGATACACCATAAATTATTACATTCGTATCGTTGGCCCTCTCTCTGGCCGCGGGGTTGCGTGGCAGACGAGCCACCCCCGCGATCCTATCTCCAGCGCGGTCCTCTTCGCGAGCAGGCTGCGTCGCGGCATCGGGAAATTGCGCCGTTTTGTTTTTGCCGGAGGATTTATTGCCGGCGGGGGTGGCTGTCTCGCGTGTTGCTCCCTGAAACTGATCGCGGTTACGTGCCAGCCCCCGCGACATTACGAGCCCCTGTCCCCCGTAAACCAGCTCTCTCGTGCCCCCCTTTTTTTACTCTACTTTTACGCGGCGCGACGGGATCCGGGAATAATTGCCGGACTAAACGACCCTGGGAACGCTGAGGCCGTTTATGCGTGTTTCGTGCTGGGGGGGGGAGGTAGGTGCGGTGTGGAGATGAAGCTGAGTGTGTAGGTTCTTACGTTTCGACTTTCGATTTTTTCTGGAGTCACCACCCTAAGTTGTGAGAATGAGTGAGAGAATAATGTGTGCAAGATTTAGGAGCAATCGGACAACAGGAATCCGTGTTATTTGGAAAATATCATTAATCCATCAATGTACCAATCGACCAATCTACCAATTTAGCAATCTAGCAATCTACTAATCCATCAATCTACTAGTCTACCAATCTACGAGTCTGCCAATCTACCAATCTAACAATTTAATAATTTAGCAATCTCCTAATCCACCAATCCACCAATTTACCAATCCACCAATTCACCACTTCACAAATCTACCAATCTACCAATCTAGTAATTTAGCAAATTAGCAATCTATCAATTTACGACTTTACTAATCTGGCAATCTACCGATCTACCAATCTATTAATATTCCAATCATCCAATCTACCAATCTCCCAATCTCCCAATCTCCCAATCTAGTAATTTAGCAAATTAACATTTCAGCAATCTAGCAAAATACCAATTTAGCAATCTACCAATCTACCAATCTATCAATCTTCCAATCAACCAATCTACCAATCTTGTAACTTAGTAATCTAGTAATTACAGTAATTGTATGGTAATCCATCGAGAACTGTATTCAAAACATCACATCGTTTAGCCCCGGCATTCCCAAATTTCTTTCGCATCTCGGAAAAATGTGCACACAGTTAGGTAACGTTTCCGCGAGAGTGTTTTACGAGATCACGGAAAAAGCAGCGAGCGCAAAATCCTGGAGACAGTTCGAAGACCGTCGTCCCAGAAAGGACGTTCTTTGGGCAGCGTAACGGGCGTCGAACTCTGGATGCTCGTCGAGCACGTTAATGAATGTTTTCGCGTTTACGGAGCCAACACGGAGGGCACGGGTGCGAAGGGTCGGTTGTTTTTCGGGAATTTCTTCGTCCGGTCCTTCTCCGTGGCTCCTGCTCGCCGTTTCGCTCGCCAGACCCTATTAACTTCGTCACGAAGAGACTGCTCTGGCACGCGAGCACTTTTCCACCTGGCAGGACGTTGATCGATCGTCCTTAAAATTCGCTGAACCGGCTCCCCGAGTTTCCGGTGGAAAGCCAGCGGCAGCGACCGCCTCGAAATATGACTCGTTTCGAAGATTTCGTTAGTACCAAGCTGAGCGTATCCTTCGGTGCATTTACATCCTTGTACGTTCTGCCCCTCCCTCTCTTCCTTCTCTTTGCACCCTCTCCGTTCTTGCGTTCCCTTTTTTCCAGTTGTGCGGCGAGGATTCCTACCGTAACTGTTCAAAACGTTACTACACTTTCTTCCCACGTAATCCGTAGTTTACATTTGTGTCTTTCTAGTTTTTATTTTCCTACGCGTCATAATCTACTCTTTCAAACTTCTTCGTAGACTGCAGATTTCTATGCAAAAATCAATTTCCATGTGATCATGTCGAGCAAATAAACTCATACGTTCTGCACATCATTTTATCAGCTGTGAACGGCAAGAATAATCACAATTTGAACTTATAATATTTACATGTATTTACTTGTAAGCCTCCTTTAAGGGAGATCAAATAAAAACATACTTCAGTCCCTCGCGTTAACCAGTTACCGGAGCATAAATTAATTCCAACGATCCTTCCCGCGCTAAAACATAGTTGGCAAGTGCGCGGACTGCTCTAAATTCGTGCCGGAGATTTGTAACCCTCGGTTAAACCTTCTCGCGGAATTCTGATCGCGGCTACTCGCAAAACTCTCCCTTACCCCAACCCTCTGGTCTCTTATCTTCTCGATTCTCTCTCTCTCTCTCTCTCTCTCGCTCCCCTCTCTCCGTCAGTCAAGCACACAGCCGATGATCGAGCTTTCCCCGTGGCGAGCGTCTATTCAACCCGCAAGGATCTCGGATTTAAAATTTAAATAAAATCAAGTTCCCACCGCGGCTCGTCGGGCTCCACTGATTCTCGCAGAAGTACCCGGCGCTCTTTCAGCGGAAGGAATTACCGAGCACGTATCTAGGATCAAAATATTAGCCGCGTTGAATAGGCAGCGGGAGGCGAACGCGAGCATGAGAAAGAGAGAGAGAGAGAAAGAGAGAAAAGGACTCTCGTAATACCGAAGTCATGTTGCCGTTCAAGTATAAAGACGATGCTCAGCGGGTTCCGCCGTGGCGTTGACGTTCGAGCGAGACAGCTAACCACCCTCTTAGTATCCTCGTTTCTTCCTGAATTCACACGAAAGAGGCGAAATAGAGGGAACAGGCTGAAGTACGTCGATAAGAGAGAGAGAGAGAGAGAGAGAGAGACCAGCCCCGACTAAATTCTAAGAGATATCCGCGATATCGAAAATCACCTTCCGTCCTGTGCTCGACACCTGCCCCCGAGACTTTTCGATTTCTCCTCAGGAGAGATGGAAGGATATTCCCAGGATATCCTGCCGCACAGACTGACAACGTGCTCCGGGAAACGGGCGAGATCTTGCTACGATTTTCTGGCAATTATCGCCGATGCTGGAAATATCATCTGGAATTTTCTGGAGCTCGGGAGAGCAGCTACCTTGGACACAAGTGAACGAATTTATTGTTCGAACTCAGCGTAACATTTTATCGTTCCATCCCCTCTTCGAAACTAAATACAGCGGGACCTCGATTCCCGAGACCCACCGGTTAATCGAGTCTCGGGGGAAAAAACTGAAAACGTAATTTATATGGTCTATAAACATCTTATTTAATAATAAACATAATTTTTTGTACAACGTATAGATTTTTACATTTGTATCTCTTTTAATTCAGGAAATTTTCCATTGTCACGGCAACGTTTTACTACCGATAATGCTTCTTTTGGCATATCGTTACATTGCTTTAGATGTTGAAGAGCATTACATAAAATGGAAGCACCTTCTTTGGTGACCAATTCTTCTATTTTCTATCGTTTCAGTGTTTGTTCTGTTGTAACAGTGGTTGTTGCGGATCGCTCGAGCTACGCAGCGGTACAGGTACGGTACCGGTACGGCGAGAAAGGTGATGGGTTTCTCAAAACCTATGACTCCTCGTCACCTCTCCCCCCTCATCGCTGGCCCTCCTCGGCAATCAGCTATTTGCCTAAAAGTTCAGTTTCGAAAACTCAGCTCCGCTTGAGCAACAACTGCGCGCTTCGCAACCAAGCCTTTGTGCTTCTCCTGTTTTTTCTCGTTTTTGGTGTTAATTAAATTTAGTTTTTATCCTGCAATTAGTTCTAAGTGGTGTCGGGTTTTTTTAATAATAAGCTTTTAGATTCTTAAGGTTTTTTAAATAAAATAGACTAACGTACTTTTACCGTTACACTCAACTCCGCAAATTCTAGAGCCGTTAATTTCACCTCCTTTCACTATCCTGCTAATCCTCTACAGCGGTGATGGCTTCTCCATAAAGACAGACTGTTGTATTTGCCAACAGTGTTCTGGCTGGTGCAGGAGGAGACAATTAAATTATACTGCGTATAACTTTTACGCCGGATAACCGAGACCCGGACAATCAAGACTACGGTTAATCGAGGCCCCACTGTAATTATTTGTAAACTCATATCTGATATTCCTGGCTCAAACAGTCGAGGTGTTGGTACATTTAATGAATTGTAAAATGCATTTATAATTAGGTCACGATCTCCATAAACGAGAGTTCTAAATACGGCTGTGGCTCGCTGCGTAGTGGATCCACGCGTGTAATTAAAGATTCACGGTAACGTTGAGAATGAGCAGCAAGAAGTCACGAGAACGTTGCGAAGGTAGTCGGAGCGCAGGAGCCGCAAAGGGTTTGCAGGCTTATAAAATCGCGAGCGAAGAAGACAATGCGACTAATAACAGGATGTCGCATCCATCCGACTGGCGGACCGATGTCGCGAGTTTCCAGCGCAATAATAAGCCCGGAAGAGGGGTTGTCGTTTAAGCCGGTTCCGCCTTTGAGGCTTCCGGGGAGGCAGTAGACACAAGTCACGCGACGCGACGACGGTCGGTCGCGCGGCAAAAAAAGGGGAAGTAATAAACGGGAGGACGTTCCTTGGCTGGTTCCTTTCATCCGGAGATCTCATATCCTTTTGCCGAAAAGTTGGCCGCGTCGCGAACCGACAGGCGGCGGGGGAGGGAAGAAGAAGAAAATTAGGCGCGTCGGGCTCACCTAACTTACCCCTCCCTCCCTCTCGACTCTACTCGTTCCTCAAAGAGAGGCGCAGGACCGGCTTCGAAGGGAGACACGTCTGATAATCCTCCGTCGACGGAGGATTGTCGCGCAACTTCCCGCAGGAAGTCGGTCTGTTTACCATTCTAAAGACGTCTTTAATATATAACGGGCAATTTTCTTCGCTCTATGCCCGTAAACTTCTTTGAGAAATTGGACGGCACGAAGAGAGGGTGGCAGTGTCTGCAATGGCAGGACCGATTCGCGGAGAGACGGGGATCAGGCTGGCTCTCCTCTGAAGATCGGCAGACACTGTGACGGTTCGTTGAAAACAGCAGCCTCGATTACGGGATCTTCGAGTTAATAATCCCGGGGGGGTAATCTGCGGAGAACGCGGACGAGCCGTTTTTGGGATAGTGTCTGCCTTTCAGCTCGATTCTCCAGAATAGGTAAATTGTTGGTGATGTCTAGACAGCGGATCTTTGTGTGAAATCAAATTTTACTGCCTATTTACAAGCCACCGGGACCGAACGAACATTTATCGAGTGCAGCGTAAATCCACAGACGAGGTATAAGAGTAGACCAATCACCGAATGTATTTTTCAGTCTCACGTTCGGGGAGCTCTAGAGCCCCCCTTACCATTGCATGTCACATTCTACCGTATCGACCAAATCTAATATTGTGGAACTTATATCACACATGAGGTATAAGAGTAGACCAATCACCATATGGGGTTTCGTGTCTCGCACAATAACAACTGGGATTCTTACGCCCTCTATGCTGACAAACGATAAATGTTGAAACTAGATCCACCAAAACGATCAAATACAAATGGCTAACGAGTTGTGTCCGTAATGCTATGACAGAGAGGATGCTATGACTACCGACGAAGTATAATAACGGTGTCATGACTCAGAGCTCCCCGAAGACTAGACAAAAAAACCCAAAGGGCACTTCGTCTTAGAAAGAAATATTAGATCGAGTTGAACAATCGAAAAAACGCAATCTACAGCTTTGACAAAATTCACACGAATTTAGGAGGAATTTCTGGACCCTAGAATGTATTCCCATGGGAATTTTCAAACAATTGAAGACACAAATTAAAGATAGTGGACGGTACTTTATCATAGGGGCGCTTCGATTTAAAACGAACACGAAAGCACATGGAAAAAACAATAGAATCCTATCGTTAGCTCAAACAATATTGACTCGATAACATTTTTTAACAATGAAATAGAATCATAATGTTTAAAAGAAAACGTTCGAAATCATGTCGAATAATTGCTTAATTTTCGCAGCCATTGGCTTGAAGTGATTATCGATTTTTAATATTTTATAGAGTAATTGATCTTTGTGTAAGAAAATATTATAAATCGAGAATCACGATTGTCCGGGTTTCACCATGTGGAGGTTGCTGCAAGGGAGACCCGCCCACCCACTTAGTGTTTCTTTATCGTCCCACCCAACGAAAAATGACAAGGTTGCAAAATTACAAAATACAAAAAAAATCCCTTTTAGATGTATGTACTCTTCTTAATACACATTTGACAGTGTTCTATTTTTGACCACTGTACAAACGAATAGCAAGAAGAACCTAATTGCAAGCCTACCCGCCGAATTCTTAACCTGCCTAGTGTCTCAGCTAATTTTCCTTTTGCATGCGCATGCATATGCTTTTTGCATATTTTTTTCATTTGGATCACTTTTTATGATTTTGTGTTTCGTTTTTACGTAATCCCCATGTATTTTGTATTTGACAAATATATTTGTAAATTTACTTTTGTTTTATTCTTTAACCACTGTGATTTTTTTATGAGACTAGAGGGTAGCTAACCCAATTCACTTTTTATGATTTTGTGTTTCGTTTTTACGTAATCCCCATGTATATTGTATTTGACAAATATATTTGCAAATTTACTTTCGTTTTATTTTTTAACCACTGTGATTCTTTTATGGGAGTAGAGGTTAGCTAACCCAATTTTGCTAAAATAAAAATACAGTGAATTAAATCGAACATGCGACACAAACCGACAAACGACGCAAGATGCAACACAAATAACAAACAACCCCAACATGCAACCATGCACACATACCAATTTACATAATACAATTTCTTCATCAATCACAAACTACACAGTTGAAATCGTGTGAACATTCAAATTCTTCCCCTCCTGAAATGATCTGAAACAAACTTAATTTTGTATTAGCGCATGAAAAAAAAGTATAAAAAAATAACACCCCCGAAAAATAATTGTCCACTCGATGTATATTTCAAACAAACCCGCGAGTGGATCAGTTTCTCGCAACGCTAATTTACAAGGTACGTATTGAACCTCTCAAAAAAACAAACGCGACTAGTGCATTATTTGTTCGTGATGTTAATTGAACCAATACAATATGGAAAACTCCCGTGCACTTTCAATTTCTTTATACGCGACTCTAAATGGAAACGCGATAGCAGCCTTCTGAATTTATGGAGGAGGAAAGCCAAGCCGAATAATAAACAAATTATAAGTAATAAAAATCTCGAAACAAACTATCCGCAATCTAGTCATTATACTTCGTCGGTAGTCATAGCATCCTCTCTTTCATAGCATTACAGACACAACTCGTTAGCCATTTCAATTTGAACGCCTTCGTGGATCTAGTTTCTAGTCTAGTTTCGCCTACTAATTTTGTGTCACAATATGCGTAGAATCCGCAGGCAGACTAGTAACGTCGAGGAATCTGTGACATATGCGTTGGATGATTTCGGTATTTTTCGAAATCGCAGGACCGGGCCGTGCAGAATTCGCGAAAGAATTCAACAAGTACGAAAGATGTTATTGGCGAAGTTACAAACTCGGTGGCTCGTCCGCTGTAATCAGAATTATCTGGATCTGTTCCGTAGAGTAGTCGTGCCGCGGAAGCGGTCCGGAGGCAGCGTTAAAACTAATTAACGCCAGGTCGGAGCGACTATTAGCAAGACCATCAATAACTTCGGCAAGAAAAGCAGACGCCGCTGAGGGAGGCAAACACGGCGTTTCGTATGTATCGCCGGGAGAATTCGCGGGGACTCGCATATTTCGGCGACAGATAAAAGCAATAGAGAGTACGAGTTGGCGCTCGTTGATTTATATTAGCCCGCGTAAATTTCGTTTGTTGTAATTAGCGCGACGCGACGCGGCGTTCGAGCCGTAGACGACGACGACGACGAAGCCGACGAGAGTTTCGCGAGGACGCGACGTTAGGGGATGATACGTTGCGAGGGTGGCTGGGGAGGGTGGGGTTGCGAGAGACGGCGCAATTCTCTCTTTACACGAACTTCCGCTTCATTCTCGTCGGCCGGATGCGCAGACGTTCCTCGTTTTTTTCGGCCGCGATGCTGTCTGCCGGGCAAAAGTAATATTTCACGGGTCTTCCTGGCCTCGTCGCGGCCCTGGCATTGATCAGCTCTTCGTTCGCGTGTCACTGGCATACAGGGTGTCCGTAAGTTGCCGGCCAACAGTTTTCCAGATCGACGATAAGCGTACACAGCGTGTGGACAAGCAGGAAATTGCACTGTTGCCTTAACATGTTTCGAACGGAGAGGCACTTGCTTCTTCACATACAACGTTATCAGTTTTATTTACTGCGCCGATCTCTGACTCATCCCGTGCGGAAAAATGTAATCCCCTGTTCTAGAGTAATAAAATGAATATACTTCAATTCAAACAATTCCTACAATTACCGAATGTCTTTGCATTTGACAAATGACAAAACGTTCGGTAATTATACTCGATTCTACATTTGTCGATAAAACCATTAAAGAGGTTCTCAAAATAAATCGATTATGGTTACCCGGTGAACGACACAGGGGTTAAACAGAAATAAAATGCTGCATCGTTATCGTCGATGTATCGACCTAACCAGAACCATTGAAGTGGACATAGACTTCTGCTTCCAGAAAATTATGAACCATTACGAACGAATATCAATTATTAATCGCTGTGTTATAGCCAGCTCGCTATCAGTCAAAAATAGACCAAATTCGACAGCAAATCGATTTGCAGACCACCATCATCGTGACCTCCTTCGCGGAACAATGCCAGCAAGCCAGCGACAGTATCTCGCGATAACGATAACGACAATGTATACAGCTATATAGCTGGTCGATACGTAGACGTCTGGGCCAGACGTCGCGTCGCTGCGACGTTTCCGTCAGCCGTGACACCTTCGTGACGTTGATTCGCCGTGGATAAAGTTCCTGCACGGGACAGAGGAAGGTACTCGTCCGTTTTATGAACCGGCTTCTCCATCATTCTTACACGGAAGTGGCTCGAGAAGCGGAGCGCGTAGCCAAGGTAGAGGGATGAAAAAGGGCCGCTGCAAAACGCATTATGAGCTCCGAATCCGAGATCGGGACCGGCAAAACACATCGACGAAGCCGATTTCCTCGGTAAACAGTTGCCGGAGGCCTGGCAGAGGCTAATGACGCGCCATTCGTTCTCTTGCCGCGGGGGTGGAACAGGGGTCGAGGGTGGCGAGATCGACGTGAGAGCAAACCGGGGGGAACGGGGTCGAAAAGTTGCCGCGGTGGCTGGAACGGGGTCAGATATTAAAACGACCCCGGATGCAGGTAAGTAGACGAGCACGCGGCTCTTTCCGTCATGCACCGGGTGTCCTGTTTATGCCAAGCCCATCCATATTAAAACAGCGGGAAGGCCGATGGAATTAAGGACCGTACTATCTTATTTTCAATTTGTTGGAATTACTACGCGCGGTAAAAATTGCCCGATCGAACAAATCAAATATTTAACGTTGTAATTATTCATATTTAGCTATTTATTCGTATATAGAAAATATATCTGTTTACGATAAAGGCAAATGCAACAGAAAATATGTTTATTTCTTCACGATAGACAGAATGAGAAAATTGGACATTGATTTAAGGAAGCGTTCAATTGCCAAAATTGAAGATATTCTGACGCGATACAGGAGTGTGCGATCCTTAATAATTAAGGCGGCACAGCTAAGAAATTAATGAACAATCGAACGTCTATTATTAACGGAAAATTCTGATCTCGCAGCAGCGTTTTTCGCGTAACTTGGCGATTAGGGCATACAACGGCTGAACCACCCCAGCTCGGCCCGCTTCGAAATTGAATTTCCCGGCGTACAACGCAGATTGCTCCGCCCCGATAGACGCAATAAAATCGAATCCACAGAAAACGATATTTCACCGGCGCGATTCATGCGATGTTTATAGAATAGCCGAGCGCGCGGAAAGAGCAAAAAATGACGGGGGCGGGGGTGTAAGTGGCACGAGGCCGTGTTCACATGCGCGCGGTTACGCGAGCAACGACGTTGAATACATCCGTGTAAAAATTTCATCAACAAGTTCAGCGACGGCGACGGCGACTGGGGAAAAAAAAGAGAGAGGGAGAGAGACAGAGAGAGTAGGAGCTCGACGCCGAGCGTCGCCCGCCGTCGCGTTCCACCGTATCAGCAAAAACTTAGGCGCGAGCGTAATATGCGCCCGGAATTAATTACACGGACTAGGAGGGGCTAATCTGCATATTACGAAATTAAAAAATTTCTCGGCCTTAATTCAGCCGACGCGATGAATCCTAATTTCCGGTGGCCGGCCGCCGCCGCGCCGCGCCGCACAGAGCTCGCTGGCTCGCGAACCCCTGATAAATTGCTTCTCGCGCGGATTCGTTGAATTTCTCATTCGCGTCCTCCGAACGCCCTGGAATCCACCGCTACCGCGGACTTTTATATTTTCTTCGCCAGATGCCGACGAAAGCACGTCGTTGGAGCGAGTTTGATGAAGATCGTTCTCCTGTTCGTAATGATTTTTCTTGGTTCTCGCTCGTTATTGACGACGACACTGTGATTCTCGAGGCGGTCTTTAACATGTTACGGGTGTAATCCTATTCATGACAATTTATGAAAATTTTCGAGAAATTCTGGTCAGTCGGTATTTTGGGAAAAGCTCCCCTCAGCGGAGGGAATATTCGTTTCTCTTAGATTTCGTACAGTTCTCGTTTTCTTCAGGTCAAGGCTTTAATGTAATACGATTCTCGACGACTGTATTCGAGATAATCTTTCACCAAATAATCTCGTAAATTTTCGTCTGTTAATCAGGAAAGTTTACAAACGTACCGAACAGTCGTCGGAAATTAACGTGTCAACAACAACAGAGACAGTTTAACACTAAACCTGCCGAGCTGTAAAAATGTCTATGCTTTGCCTTGTAAAAATGACACCATAAAATTTTATATAGTTTTTCTGTGATTTTTAATATATGCTTGAATACAGAAGTGTGTAAAATAATTTCCAGTGGAATCATCAATATAATTTCAATAATCGTAAAATAGAAAAACCAGAAACCGGTAATTCGACCGGCGATGGTAGTAGGTTTAGCGTTAAATCGCACTCTGGCTCTCCTCGTGATATTAGCTTCAAGAAGCGCGTCTGTTATCACATTTTCAAAGACGACAATCGACCTCGAAGGTAATGCGATCCCATCAAAGAAATCTAGGTGGCAGTTAATCGCTCGATCTCGCAGTCTATTTGTAGCACGCAAACGCGTTCATACTGTCGTCGTGGATGGAAAAGAGGATCAAAGAAGGGGTGGCAAGCGCGGTGTTTCATTCTTCGAAAGCCCGGCTAATCCGCGCTCTTTGCCAGCCGCGTATCCATACGGTTCTAAGCAGTCTCTCTCTCTCTCTCTCTCCCTCTCTCTCACTCCCTCTGTGTGTGTGTATACGCAGAGTAATAAGTCACCGTTCAGGCTGGATTTTATCGACCCGATACCCTGTCCGGCAAGAACCCTCGCACGGAGACGTGTTTGATGGGATTCGGGAGCGTCCAGGGATTTCGGATTGTACGCGGGCAAATAAGCCTCCCGGCGAAATTGCTTGCTCGCGAACCACGCGTTAATACATTATTATCGCGGTTGTGTTTCCTTTCGGGCCGCGCCATTATTTCGGGTGCGCGCTCGCCGAATGCACGCAGTAAACTGATGGACAGGGTTGAGTAATCCTTTTCGAAGACTGGAGGAGAGATCTTACATATTCCGGGCGAGCCGTGGATCGTGTATTTTTAAAGAATTTCGTCGTCAAGAATTCATTGGATTGGACAGATCGTTAGGATATTACCTGACTCATTAGAACGAGACCGATTTTGTGGGTATTTTTGCTATACACTGATGAGCGAAAGCAACGACTTTATGAAAAACTGCTTATTGGAACGGTAATGAGTAGGTTTGACGATATATGAAACACGTGCACGGCAGTGTTCATTTATTTAACGAAAAAACGTACAAAAGTAGAAATATAACGTGCGTGTGCTCAACGGCGGATTCGAAAGAAGACTAATGCGTACCGCGCACGCGCGATGTACACATGTAAACACGCCGAGCCATTTCAAGCATAAATTTCATCTCGAAATTTTCAACACTGCTCAAATTGTGTTTCATTCAATTTGTATGTACATTCTCCAAACGATCATGTTCAATCGATAAAATCTAAAACATTAGACAATTCGAATCAAACCAAAAAAGCTAGAAACAGATCATTCAGGTGCGCTAAATCTGAACTGTCGCGGCAAAAGAACAACGTGAAACTCTCGTATAAAATGTGCCGAGCGAAACGAACGAGAAAACGCCGCCAACCAAAAGCCGCGAAAGCGTAGCTAATTACCAGTCGCGGCACAATGGGATCCCTAGACGAAATATATCCCGGAATCGTTAATACCGTGCGACGAACAAAAAAGAAAATGGCAATAATTGGGTATAAAACCGGAAGGGTAGAGGCGAGCTCGGCTCGTTGGAAGGGCTCGAATGATTTAAAAAGCCCGAATGCTGTGGTACAAATAATAACAACAATCCGCAGCGGCAGGGGTAACAATGGCGTGCCCCTTTGTCCAGCGAGTTCGGCAGTGACTTTTATCCCGCTACCATTTCCCCGACGCCGCGCCGGGCCGGGCCGGGTCGGGCCGGACCGGGCCGTTGCCAGTCGTTTAATTAACTAAATTCCCAAATAATTTATATTTCCACACGTTTCGTCGTTCCGGAGGGGGAGAGGGACAGGGCAAAAAAAAATCGCCGGAGAGAATCGCACTCGGCGGACATGGGGGCTGTGTATCCAGTTGGAAATTGGTTCGGAACCGGTTCGAAAACCCGTTCTCTCTCTCTCTCTCTCTGTTTCCGTCGCGTCGTCGCTTTCGCGGGATTACCGCGGCCCGGAACTTTATTCGGTTTATTATCCGCGCGGGTGTTTGCGTTTCCGCCTACCACCGTTGAAATAGAGAGCCAAGCCTCTCCCCGAAGAGATATTTAATACTTCACGCGCAAAATGGAATGCATTTGGATTACGTTCCGATTTAATCTGCGAGTCGCGCGAGGAATTTTTCACGATTGCCGCGCGCCAGGACGCGGCGCGGCGCGACCAACGGGATAACGAGGACGAACGTCGGCGATAACACGAGCCGAAACAGACGCGGATAATCATACACCGCTTCGTCCCCCAGCCACCAACACCCGCCCCTCCCCCCCCCTACGATCCCGCAACCGCGCAACGCCCGGTTGACACGCCATTTCGCGGATTATAAAGATTAAATATTTCGAACGTTATTGCGTCCGCGTCCGACCCGAATTATGATCGTTCAAACGCTCGCTCGAGCTCTCAGATTCGCACCGAACTAACCGGCGGACAGTGGGGCCGAAGCAGCCTAATCTCTTCGGCGACACTGACGCGTTATGTACGTTCGGTATTTATTTTTTTGTTAAGATCATTTTGAGCAGAAGAAAGGCGGAACGAAAATTTGCATCATTCATTGGAATACGAAAGAACCAGATACAAATTTCTTCTTTTAATCCTTTTACTCGGATGATTTTCACTTACCCAATTTTATAATTTATTATAATTAAAATCCGCACACCTGTCCCATGGCGCATTTTTAATACGTGAATTGATAAATGAGACCGTGTCGGAATAACGTTTGATTCGCTAAATGTTCGCGATTGTATAAAATTACGGAACAAAGATGAATGTGTAATTTCAAGCGTAAAATATTTTTCATCGCACCGCGGTCGAGACGGGAGCATTTTTCTTTGAACAAGCCTGAACTGGAAAGTCAACCCCTCTATTAGGCTTATCGACAAGGCGGCGGATTGAACTCGAGAGTCGAAGAAAGTGCACAGGGGAAAGACCTCTGCCCGACCCTTTTTCTTCTACTTGAAAAGGGCTACGGGAGCTGAGGATTCCGCGCGACCCTCGCGCCATACCTCGCCGCGATGGCGACTTTGAGTTTATTCGAGTCTTTAAACGGCTTTATTGCACGTGGAAATCTATTTCACAAGGGAATGACGGATGGGAGGGAAATGATTGGGTATTGGCGTGTGCTGGGGAGAAGTTGTGATCAAAGAACTGGTCTTTGCACAGTAAAATGCGGGGGCGTGTGCGCGCGAATATCTTTATTGCATAAGCACATGCAGAAAAAGAATTTATAATAAGTTCCTCCCCATCCTGTATTATCGTACATTCTTTACAGTGACTGAAGCAGTTCACATTCAAAAAATGTTTTACACGCGAATACCGATTACATGTATGCGATGTTAATTTATTTCAATTTTTAATTTGAACAATTTCCAAGATGCTGGGGGGTCCTAATCATTGAAAGATAGCTCACGTGGCTCCGTGAAATAAAATTAAACCACTCGCAGCAACTCTACATTTGTGTAATTAAGTGTTCAGCAAATGTAATTGGCACGTCTTATCGAGCACATCTACGGGCTTTCGATCTTTTAATTTTCGGTATAATCGTATGCGTAAACAAATAGAAAGTTACGAAGCCTCTAGAACGCAGTAAACCGTAAAATGACTTGGAGCTACATAAACCAGCGGTACGTGAGAGAGTTAACTCGGTCAACGTCTTGATATTGGAGGAAGCTCCCGTAAATACTCCTCAAGGTATCGAAGACACCTTAGCGAGTACACCGCGGGACGACGACCACCGGTCGAGTGCTTATCGATTATCCAGCGGCTCTAACGACGCGGAGTTGACACGGGAAGAACGATCGTGGCCCCGGTGCCTCGATTCCGCTCGGCTGGAAGACGCAATGGACGATGAAACAACGTCTTTGAAGTCTCTCGAGCACACACAGATGACCGACGAGGAAATACGGTCACTCGAGGACTCGACCGGAAGTTCGGATGCTCACGGGGGGGGGGGGGGGGGCGGTGCAGAATTAACGACCGTCGGACCACAGGCTTGACCGAAGAAAGAGTCTGGCGAGTATCCATCTTCCTATACGATATGGGTTACTGAGGTACGAGCATGGAATAGGTGGACCGCTTCAAAAGCGAATATCCAGTTCATTTTGCAATTTATTTGCCGACATTCTCCGTCCGAATACGAGTGTACAAAATTTGTGAAAAATGGCTAGACTGACGATTCGATGGAATTTATGGCAGTACCACGAATTTTGCGCAGTTATTGCAAACTTTACTGGGTGGAATACAAAATAATAGTAAATAGATATCGACAAATATTTCTTCGATCGAATAAAGAAGACTCGGGCAGCAATTAGCACGGTGGATACGTCCTGGCAAGTTCAGAACTGCCCAGATTCCGTGGGATAAAAGGGTCCGAAAGTGCTTCCTCCCTGCTAAGAGGATTTCCATTGGAAAGTGACGGTCGATCGAATTACGATCACGCGCCGGCACAATGGCGTCTCGAAAAGAAAGCGAAAATACCGATTAAATCGTCGGACTCAAGGGGTGAGTTTCGCACGATTTTCGGTGGGTGAATGGGACCGGGTGTCTGCAACGTTTCCGAAGCCGTCGTATCTACGCGAACAATGGGGCCGGCCTTAAGCGTTTCCCATCGAACGTTTTGCAAGAGTGAATATTCAAAAAATCCGCAGCCCCCATAGACACGGTGTCCCTCCGTGGTTAAGAAGTTGAAAGAGGGGGCTTCGTTGAGACGACGGTAATCCGTCAATGGGTCTAATGGATGAAATCTACGAGTGAAAAGGGGGCCGTTTAGGCGCAGGTCATTGTACGGTCGAGCGGCGGGACAAATTTACCGTGAAAATATGAAAACTCGCGGACTTTCACGTGGCCAGCAGTGCGGACGGGGGTGCGTGCTGGAAACGCGCCGGACAATGGACCAGTCGAGTGACCCGACGGTCTTTGATCGCCGAATAGTCGATCCACTGGGTGTCCGAAAAGCGATCGTGACAACGGAATGACAAGCTTTAATCGTTTCTGTTTTTCCACAGCGAGCCGGCCATTTATTCCCGCGACGCGCCGCCAGCAAATTTGATTTTTATATCCGGTCTGGTGAAAATAAAATCTTTTTTCTATACACACACACACACACACAGTTCAGAAGACACGGTAATACCAGGAAACTTTCGCTGCTAGTTTACGAAATTTGTAGCCGTTTCTGCTTTATTTCACCGTGACTATAACAACTACAATATCATTTGCTTCCTCTGTTTCAACTTACAGTAGATATAACTTCTTTCATTCCCTTTTTTATCGGACAAGTTTATTAAAAATTTGACACATTAAATTTAATATGATTCTTTATGATTCGAAACATTATGCGCTGCCTGCAACTCTTTATGTGTCAGCAAAGTTTTAATGGTTTTTTTAAAGACTGAGCCTACCAATACCGGTGAAACGATCCGGTTTATGTATTTTATTTAACAACTGTTGAAATTAATAAAATCTTGCTGCGAGAAACGATCAATATATTTGAGATTAGTTGGACAAGAATGTGGCCCGCGAACCAGCACTTTCTCTCTTATATAGAAAATATCCGTGCGTTCCAGTGTCCAACAGCTGCTTTCGGATACAAATCAGTGTACCCTACCAAGAACTTCACAGCCCATTATTGCTCTTAGATGAATTCCGTATATCTGCGCATCGAAACCAGATTACCGGCAGCGCCGGTCACTTTTCGAGCACCCAGTAAGCGTCGAACGCGCCGCGCCGCGCGCCGGCACACCGGCCAGGGCTGCTTTGACCGGGCCCCGTTCACTCTGATGCGATTAGGCCAGTGCGTGCTCTTTGTGAGCACGCGGATTTTGCAAGCTTCCCACCCGCGCGTCCTCTCACCTGCTCTTCGTCTCGGTCCTCTGCTCGACGGCACTCTCTCGCCGCGTCTGTTCATCCGCGCGGAACACGCTCGACACGCACCGCGCTTCGTTCGCGGTCGTTCTAATTACGGAATCGGAAGTATTCGGCCGTGCACGCGCCGCGATTAAACAATACTATTTATAATTCGCGGACGCGAAAGAGCGAACGAGTGTTATCGGCTCTCGGGCTGCGACAAAGGGAGGCAACCGTGCTGCCGGTGGATGGAGGGGGCGGGCAGGAGGGATGAAGACTCGCGAGCCCCTCTAATTAAAATACACGTTCCGTACCGATGAGCCTCGTTGATAGGGAGGATGGAGAGGGGAGACAGGGAAATTCATTATTGGCGGACGATATTGGTTCGGCACAGAAAACGGGATATAATCCGTTGCAAATCAATTCCTGTATTTAGGGGTCAATTACTTTGTAAATATAAATATATAAATATATATTTATATGCATATCGGATGTTTCCCCGGCGCTCCGCAACGGCGAATGCAAAGTTCCTTTGACCTACTTAAATCGATAGTTTACGTTTGAATCGGGGATCGCCGATGCACGGAGAAAGCCGCTTAATCTCTATTCTTCCACGAGCCTTCCGTAGAGAAGAACCTCTTCATAATCCTTTATTGGACGACCCCTTTTGTGCCCTCCTGCCACTGGCCCTCGGGCTACGTCCGATCGCTGTTTGTGCGCGATGCTCGTCACAGTTGCACCGTTGTGTTGGAACGTTTTGATTTGTCGTTCCTTCGAGAGGGAGATTGCAAATGATTTGGGAAACTTGCACGTGGTAGAGACCGGGATCCTGACGACGAATAGTGCGAGATTTATGTTTGCACATGTTGACATTGGGTAGTTTTGGTAGACTCGCCTAGAAGATTATTATTCTTGCCGAAGGGTTCTGGTATTCTCTGTTGGTTTTGACGAATCATTTTGTTTGCTTTGCGATTTTTGTCGCCCCCCTTCGATTGAACTGATCCGTAGAAATTTCATTAGACAATCTATTGAATAATTCTCAATAGTTAACCTTTGGTTCTGAAAACACCATTAGTAAACCTATTGAACATTTACGTTAGAAAACAGATTACATAAATGAATAAAATTTACGGTACAGAAGCGTTACGAGCACACCTCTCTCACCCCACAACTCCAGCCCAACGGTTCAAAGCCCGTCGTCCGCAACCCTTTTCGCGCCGTCACCGGCTTCACCGCATCCGTCATCGATCACGCCGAAAACAGGCAGCCGTCGAATCGCCCCGGAAATATTTACTTACATCTGGTCAACAAATTATTTTGCAGAGCTTGGATCCGGGCGAGGGTGAGTCTCGCTCATACAAATTCGCCGGAATAACCGAGCGGGTAGGGCACGTTCGAATCGCCTATTACCTACGCCCTCGTTAGTGTCTATTTCATCTGCAAACTTTATTCGTGTCGCTCGCGAAATCGAATTACGCTTGTCGTTCGGAGGGGGTCCGAGAGGGGGGGAGGTTCGCGAAACGCGCGCGTATTGATGGCGCACGGATTCTCTCGCCGGTTGAAATGTTAATGAACGATGGAAATATAACGACGAGGGGCGAGAGGAGTGGGGGGGTTACACGCTGGTTGGTTTTGGCACGCGGGAGGACGAGACACTCGCTCGAGAGAATGGAAACGAGTGTCGAGGCTGCGCGTTAGTTAGTCGTATCAGTAAATCACGCGCGGCGGATATGGACGGAAAATTAGCGGCGGGAATCGCGCGTATTGCTCGCTCGCCCATTCGTTCGTGCGCTCGTTCATTATTTACCTGTGGAAATGATTTCGGGCGCGTGCCGCATGAAGACGTTCCCTCTTCCCGCCCAGCGAAACGATCATCGTGGCGATCCGCGTAACCGACGAATAAAACGCGAAAAAACCACCGGTAATCATCGAGTGCGCGGCCGACGTTACGCCGCGCCGCGCCGCCGGCGTTTCATTACGTTTTTTAATTAACTTTCGCTCGAACCGGGACCGCGTACATCGCTGGGAAACACCGACTGCCCACATATTTGTACGTTTATGCATGGTTACTAACCGACAGTTTGTTTTCTTCCACCGTTGATATTTAGTTTTTCGCTTTGTCCGCGCGTTGCTGACGTAGATGCCGCGCCGCGTCTCGGGCGACCAAGCGGTGCCGAGTGGAACAGCGGTTCCGACCAATTTCTGCCGATCCGATCGATTCCTCGACGATTTCGTTAATTGGAACAACGCGAGTCGGTTGTTGCGTTTGTTCTACGCTGCTGACTGCAAGGGTCGCGCGCGCGCGCGGACTGCGAACAACTGTGGGAGGTGGAGGTCTTAACAGTCTGCTATGATGTGTAGCTTTCTTATCTCATTCGCAAATTCCGGCCGACAGCTTGGTCACGATTGACTCGATTCTGAGTCGGTCGAAGCAATTCTACCATGTATTCCTGTAGGAATTTTTTTTAACTATCTAGAGCTTAAATGGAAGGTTTAAATAAGAGTAAAGATTTAAGGAAGGTTAGAAAGGAAGAGCTTAAATGGCGCTCGATAACGACTGCATTTAGATCGAAAAGGAGACACGGAAGTATTTCGAGAAATCAATAGCGAAGCGCAAAAAAAAAAGAAAGAGAATTCGTGAAGAATCGAGTAACGCGGTTAGACGTGTGAAACCGGTGTTTTCCTAATTCGTGAAAAGAATCGTTCGCGTCGAGATCAGCAAAGGGAAAGTTGGGAGCGAGGCGAGAGAGTGGGACTTGAAATCGAGCGACAGCACTTCCCTCTCGCGATTTTGCACTCTTGAAGAGCGGGCTCCGGGTCTCTGCGGACCTCTATTCCGAGGCGTGTTTACCGGCGGAGGGAGGCTGAGTGAATTAACCCTCGGTGGAACGGCGCGACGGCGGCGGCGAGGACGGTCCTTGAAGTGGCGAGCGGGCTGCTCGAGCGGTGCCGCAACGTTTTACGCGCGAGGACCGGCTTAATTAGAAAATGCTTGACCCTCGTAAAGTCTGGCCCAGAACCCACCGCCGCCGCCGGTACCCACCATATACCCCGCCATCAACGGTTCCCAGATCGGCGTCCGGCGCCGGTCACCTCCAGTGTATTCCCGCGAATATTATAATCCTCCTGGGAGAAAGGAGAGGGATGCTCTTTTCCCCCTCGCAACCCGCACCCGCGTAATTTCTCCGAGATGCACCTCCTGCCACTTCCGCACGCGCGCGTGCAGTTTCAATTCCTCGTTAAAACGGGAGGAAGCCGAATTTTACGGAGGAATATTTCGGCCCTGCCAGCAATTCCGCTGTCCGCCGGTTTTCCAAACATTTCCACCCGATCGGCCCACCCACGACGTCCTCGACTTGTCCACCAGGGGATGAAGGGCCCGCAACGCGCCCGGTAAATTACAGCTACTCACATTAATCATTCTGACACGATATTATTGGCTCGTAACGCGTAAATTCGGTTCCGCTATATTTTCAATATCTTGGTTTATTTACGAAACAGAGAATTACAGCAGTCAATCGATTATAAAATCGCTGGTATTAACCACTTGTCGTATTTTAACGTGTCAGACTCGTGATGAAGATTTTAAACGAAATCTAACAAATACAAATGTTACGTCTTTGTTTCTAGATGAAATAAAATTTGATTTGTTTGTATTCCTTTCTCTTCTACGACATTTTTGGGGATGAAGACGTTTTAATTACTGTAACCGCGAAGAAAATGGTACGGCAAGGGGTTAAATGCGATGTTTATTCGATTACAGCGACGGTAATTGTCCCAGTGATCGTTTAACCGCTTGCATCATTCAATGGCTGTTATGTCCATAACAAGATAATTAAATTCTACCTTTTATCAACATAAGAAAATTCTACATTTTTTTACTAGTGTTCGTATCATTCCTTGTTACAAGTGCGGATTTTTCCACAGGGAACGAGTAAAAATTTCTACTGTCCACCATAGAAGGTGTTCTTCTCTAGAAGGTCCCCGGGGACTCGGAGAATTACAAGGCAACTATGGCCCCGCAGTGTTAATAGTTCAACCGTCGAATAAACAAGCCTCGGCTCTCGTGCCGCTGCAATATTTACCTGTATTGCGTGAGTGAGAACGAAAGAGAGAGAGAGAGAGAGAAGGAGAAAGTGCCGGGCTCTTTATTACAAGAGGCAGGCTGAGCCGCCGTCGGTGTTCTTCAGCTTTCTCCCCCGCAATCGAGATCAGCCGTTTAAACTGGAATCAGCCGTCTGAAACCGTCGACGCGACAATCCCCGCAAGATTGAGCCCGCGATGACAGGCGTCGGCATTGTTTCGAGAGAACGCCAGAGGGTTGCAGGCGGCGACGAGTCGCGTTTCCGTCGTAGTTTCGCGGAACAATGGCATCGATAACAGGCTATAGGCGGCCGAGATAATGCCGGGGCGGCGAACGACTCGCGGCGGAACTTCTGCGACGAGCGTTGCGCGAGACATCCAGTTAATTACGCCGCGCCGCGAGACCAGCTTTCCTTCCGAGAATCCCAGGAATCCGTCAGCCGACACACGAGGCTTGACATTGCCCAAAATCTCTGCAAAATCCATTTCTGTTATCCATAAAAATCGCTCGTGAACGCTGGGACACGAGACACAGAGTCATCGACATTTTAAATTGCGCGGCATTTTTTTTGTGGCGAACGCAGAGTACAAATCTTCGACAACCGGTGTCAGGAAGCATTGCGGTTTAGTCGTGGAGAACTTACACGATCGAGCAACGCGTTGAAATTGTGAAAATTCACTACAAAAACGGTGAAAACTTTGCAGTTATTGCAGACGAAGTTTCATGCCGACGTGAATTGGCCACCGAGATCGTGGGATTTAGCGCCATTGGACTGCTTTCTTTGGGCTTTTCTGGAAGGAAATGTGTATGCCAATGATCCACAAGACCATTCCAGCTCGAGGAAGCAATAGGACAAAATATTTTCACCATTTTTGCAGTGAATTTTCACAATTCCTATGCGTTGCTCAATCGTGTAATTCTCCACGACTAAACCGCAATACTTCCAGAAGTTGTCAAATATTAGTACTCTATGTTCACCACAAAAGAAAAAATGGTGCGCAATTTAAAATGTCCGGTCATTTTGAGACACCCTTTATTTACAAAATGTTCGCCAACTTTTCCAGATTCCCGGACAGGAACATCTGTCCCCGAGCAGAGCTCCACCCCCACGCTCGCGCGGGGCCAGGGGTTTCGGTAATTCTGACAATTTAGCGATTGTGTCGCTGACATAATGGGGGCCCTCTTGTACAGAGGACCCCACCGGGGGTGTGGCACGAGCGCAGTGGAACAGAGGGGCGCGGGGGGGCGCGACGATCTCCTCCTTATTGTGTTTAAAATCGCTCGGTCATGAGACCGTGGCATTGTGAACGCGACCCCCGGAAAATGTGGCCGCGATTTGTCCTCCCTGACAAGATTATATTAATACTCGTTAAACTTTTGTGCCGCGTTGAATGCTCGCCCCGCGGACAATGCCGCAGTTTTGGAAAAGAGCGGATTATGCCCGGCCGGTGAATGGTATTTGTCGATAATTGCGGTATCACGACAGCGAAATACATCCCCTTAGTCACTTTCGCGGCCGCTTTTTGCTCCGATTGCTTCCGAACTATAATGTAATTACGACGCTCCGTTTAATCCCCCTGTTGGCACACGATTGTGCCCGCTTTTAGGAAAGAAAGAACGATTCGGCTCCTGTCGGACTCTCGACGGATCCTTTATGCTTCCTTTTTACAGTCCTCTTTGAATCGATCTGTCTGCGCTTTGGAAACAGCGAACGAGTCTTTTAATATCAATTATTATAAAAATGTTATAATTATTATGAAATTATGAAGATTCGCGGTCTAACGATAACAATTTTCGTCATTGCGAAAGATTGAGTATAAATTAAAAACAAACTGCCCTAAACTTTTTCTACGAATTATATTGAAGCAATATAACCGCGTCGTTTTGCTTGATACTTTCAGGGGTGGCTTTCTCCGGGGAAGTATCTTTGGAGCAACTGTTCGAGGGGATCGTACGAGGGTTAATCAACGATCTCGCGACGACTGGCAACAAAGGGCAGTCCCGAGACTAAACAACACGGTTTTCCACGGAAAAGTTTGGCGGAGAGCTTTCAAAGAGGGGGAGTGTCGAGCAGGGTACGTATTGCACAGGGGGATGCTGGGCGACAGCAACGTGGAAAGCGCACGCCTATTGGATGCAATGTGGCCCATTGTCGGTGCTTCCATCGATCTTTAATCTCGCGTCGGAGTAAACTGTATCGATTGTGCGTTTGTCGTACGAAAAGCGATCGGAGGGGCTTTGGGGAGGGGCGGGGGGGGTGCAGAAATCGCGCACACCCCCAGCGAATGTCAGCGTTCACCCCCGACGCACTCGCATTCTATGCCGGAGCAATTCTCGGGGGACATTATGAAGGTCGCATCGAGCGAGAGGCCATTCCGTTCTTCGTTAGACGCACCCTTCGTGTCCACCCCCTCTACGGGCTCGTTCCTTCGTCCTTTGTACGCCTTATGGCAATTTATTGGCGCAGTCAATCCCCGTGCCTCAGGAATCTCCATTACGCGCCCTTGTAAATTATCGGATATCGCGATAAGGCTACCACCCTCCCCGCCACCCCTCTGTCGCTTCCAGAAATATCGATATTCCGTGATCGATCATCGAACCGGCCGGCCCTTTCATTAGCCCGCGGAACTCGACTTATCGCGTTCACGCAGCTGCCACTCGAGGCCTTGCGTCGCGACGTTTTCCTTACGTCTCTTTTAAACTCTGTTTACGTCCATTTGAGCCCGTAGCCGAGATTGTTGCTCTTAATCGTAATTTTTCTTGCTGAAACACACAGGTCTGTTTAATAACGATAATTGCTGTACATTGCATGTGAGGGGGCAATGAAATCTTTTCCAGAGTTGATTGTTAACTGCGGTTTATTCTGGAAACGTGAATGTCCAAATTTTATTAACAGTACACAAGATGATAAGATATTAGATAATTACTCTATAAAAAGATTAGCATGAATAAAAAAAAACAGAATTCTGCGATGAATTTTGATGAAAAAAATATGAGTAAAAAAATATAATACGTATAAGCTTTTAATAGAAATGTATTGTTTTCGTTTGAACGGATTTATATTGGAATGAGAATAAAAAATTGTAACCCCTTTTCTGTCAAAGTCTGTATTACTGAATGTAAACGAATAAAATTCAGTTCTGTTTTCCCACTGACCAGTTATCCATTTTCACGTAATTTCATGTTTATACCATGGTTTCGTGCTATACAGTGTTATTAGTTCTTCTAAAAGCCAGGTATAAGTTAATCAACGTAGGTATAAGCATAATGCGGTTCTAGTAACTTCTAAATTATAGCGATAAATATTGTACAGCTCTTTACGACCTACTTCGCCTTCAACAGAGTCGCAAGCATAATATTTTGTCATTTCAGTAATGATCCGATCGATTCTGTAACTCTTCAAGAAGGCAACAAACTTTTTACTACTATCCTCGGACTGTTATCAATGGCAGTCTTTTATGCTATAATCGTTGGTATTGACAAAAATTTGTCGCACCCGAGCGGGAACGGCAACAGGAAACCGATATGTCTGACAAATTAGCCGAATCACGAGGCGTACAGTCGTATCGATTACTCTCGCGCGAGCAAACGGCATGAATAACCAAGTTTGAAGCTTTAACATGAAAATTGAACAATCCTTCAAAAATGAACGTGTTCGATCGATTTTCACGTACGTTTAGAGTTTTCCGAATGAAAAAGATCCTAAATAAAATGAAAACTAGTATCTGTTGGGAAACTATTCGCCGCATCTCACCAATGACAAACGAAAATCTCGTCGTATAAATATAAAAATTTCTTGTGACCACGGCGCTCGAAGTGTTAATTGATTCGGCAAATGAGTTGTCCAAGTGCGCCGCAAATTATTCTGGCTGCTCCCACGCCCGAAAGAAAGCTACACTTTTGTAAACCAGCTGGTTGCAACGGAGATGCAGTTGATTACAGGGATGGTTGTGCTTAATACAAAGCAACGTTATCTTCTCGGGAACGACAGATAAACGATTGGAGGAGCTGCGGAAGGTGCCGCGCGGTTACGGTTACCGAGGCGGAAGAGGAAAAATTTAGAGAGCCATTTCGGCGGAGTCCTGGTTCTTCGATTATGTATGCCACGCAGCTATAGACCGCCAGTTCACTGTGTCGGTCTACTCGAAAACTCCCCGTGTATATTTATGCACACGGCGAACGGCAGCCGTGTATATGCAGCCTCGCCGGGGTTGCAACGACGCATCCGCCGCGCGACGCGCCGCGCCGCGCCGTCTTCTCAAAGAAAACGGTTATCCTGGAAAGTGGCGAGAGGATGACCCCATTTGCCGGTGCTTTGCCGGCTGAAATATTTAGCGGGCCATTTTCGAAAACTCGCGCTCGAACTGTTCGACGCGGAAAATCTCGCGCGCCGTTCGCGGACCGCTCGCTTTATCCGCAAATGCTCGCGAAAACTAGCTCCTTGTCTCAACCGTGGGCCGTCGTGGATGCTTCAAGCTTCTGGAGATTCGTTCGGAATAGTCTAACCTGGCGAACACCGAATGAACGATCCTAGTACACAGAAATCTCTGTTGTTCGAAGAAATCGTTTATAATTTGTATTGAAATTTGATGTGTTTTTACAATTGACGGCAACACGTATTTCAACGAAACACTTTTTGGAAATTCGACCTACAGTCGAAATGACACCGTCGTGTAGCTTGAAATTAAGAGCGCGAGAACGTTCACACATTTATAGCGCTGATAGGTTGCCAACGAGTAAAATGCACTACAGTATTACAACATTTTTTTTAAATGAACTGAATTCATTTAACAATTAAATATTGAACGAGGTAAATTGTATTTAAAAAAATTGTTCTGTTCAACAAGCGAAACATTGGGAGGAAGCTTGTGAAAATAACGTTTGAAATGAAAAAATCCTTTTCAATGGATTGTTATGGATTTATAGGATACTCGCGCTGCAAATATCAGTTTATATTTAATTGCACAACTGACCACAGGGTAATAATGAGTCAACGAAGTGTTTGATGCCGCGAATGTGGTCGTTTTGGAGAGAATTTACTCTAAAAACCAAGTCCTTTGTGATTTTTCATAGGAATTACAAAAGTATGACATTTTATGGGAATTTCACCGCTGTGCGGGAGAAATGAATTTATTCAATAATTTTCGTTTAAAGCGTTAACAGTTTTTTTTCCATTGAAAATGAAATAAAAATCTGAATTGGGTCATTCCAACCTGTCAGAGACACTTGTAATAAAAGGCAAATATCGAAGGGGGAGAAATTTTTATTTTCTTGAATCTACCTCTACAACCCAAAAGGTAGGCTAGAACGTCGTTATTGGTAAATATTTTTTAATTATTTTACCTGAGAAAAATTTCGCCACGGTCGACAAAAATATAGCGTTCACCGATAGATGCGCGATGAAACAAAATAATCGTTTTTCTAATTGGGGCATAAAATTGAAAAATTTCTGTGATCGTCGACGGGTCTGACTCGTGCTCCCCGGTTACGGTGTCGAGCTAGACGCGAAACCGCAGGCAAAGCGGGGAATTCCGACGAATCAGCGGCCGATGGGAGAACAAATTGGCCGGGCAACTCGTCGTCATTATGTAAACTCCAATTACCGTGGGTATTATATAACGCAGTCCGGGAGCCGATTCGGAAAAAGCCGAACGCGGGGTCGGTGTTGGCCGGGGTTTGGATTATTAATAATTTCCCGAGCAAATGTTTACGCGATAAATAGGGAACTTTGTGTCCGATTTTCCCGGCTCGTTGCTCCCGTTGTTAGGTACCCTCGCAAATGCGATACAACGAAAACACATCGACATCGAATCGAATCCGTATTCACTGGCCAGAGAAACGCGCTAGGGATGTGAAGGGGCGGAGGGGGGGGGGGGGAGGTGACTGGTGGTGGTGGGTAAAAGAGAAACGCGTAGGAGGAAAGTAACGAGCGCGAATTAGCGTTAAACAAAGTATCATTGGCCCCGGCAAACAATAACTCTATTAGTTGTGTCGCGGTGTGCTCTCCCGGCGCATAATGCGCCCGATAAAGTTAAAGTCGCCGGGGCTGTTGAATGTACGGATTGCCAGCAACAATATTAGCGCACCGCCTATCTGTATCCAGCACGCTGCGCTATATTTGACGCCACTGTCCGAGGAAACTTTCGAAATAAATCATTTCCGATTCCCCGAGAAGTTCGGTAACACCGCTGGCAGAGAATGATGTGTGTATAATTTAATTAGAATGAGCGTTGAGCTAATTTGCTCGCGAGTGTACGGAACGCGGAAGTGCGACGATTAAATTTCCACCGTCGGGCGAGCCTGTTATTCTCCGTGTCAATCAGTGTTTTCATCCTTGAATCCTCGCCCAAATATCTGCTGTCAAATTGTCGTTTCAAAAGAATTGTACGTTCACTTATATTTTAATCACGAAGATACGCGCCGAAACTATGAAATGGTACTGAACATGGTGGACAGTTTTAGAAATTGTCATAAGGGTTGTTCCTACAACAGTTTCAAGAAAAGATAGTAAAGAGAGTATTTTGTTTCTCCCCATTTTTTTGTATCGAAAGTCTCTTTGTTACTTCGTTTCTCACTATTTTCTCTGATAGCGTCTTTGTTCGTATTTTTTCGATGGATGCGAGACGTTTTTAACACGCTTCGCAGGGTTATTGTGCGGAATAAGAATGATAATCGGTTTCGCTCGCCAGCGTTGAGGTACCTACCGGTTTCCGGCTCTCAAAAACACAATGGTGACCCGGTCCTGCTCGCGGATCGAATCTCCATTAATTTCGACAAGGGCCCATTCCGCCGGAAGCCGCAACATTTTTCCGCCCTCTCGTCGCTACACCCCCGCGAACCGGGTTAATTTTTTTCCCGTGCTCGCGGCGACCACCGCGAGAACCGTAATATTTTTCCAACGAGATCGTATGTTACCGGGAGAGCGCGTGTTCAACGGAGAGAGCGAGAGACGGAGAGAGAGGGGGGAGAATGGAAAAATGAAAGTGAGAGGGGCGAGAGATTGGGGGTGCGACAGAGCGAGACGGTGAGAGGCTGCGGGGCTGGAAAAGCGGGAAAGTGAAAGAGCGAAACGGAGAGAGTGTGAGAGAACGAGAGAATAGAAAAATCTGGCCGTGAGAGAGTGAGGGATACGCGAGGGCATAATTGATTACTATAGAAAACTGATCGCAGAATAATGAAGCGGTAAAGCGTACACGCGGGAAATCGGTGCGTTTCCGATCGAACATTATTTAATATTCACCGTCGACACCTGCCGAACGACAAACCGAGCGTACATCTTCGTTCGTTCGCTCGTGTATCGATCGATATCGGCTACGGGCTAGGAAAATAGGCGTTTTCCACAGTTTCCCAGAAATTACAGACCGACCGCGATTAATAAATATCGGTAAATTAACGCCGGGCGACGTCTGCAATTAATTAATTATTAATTATTAATTAATTATGATTTAACGATACACCGGGGCTACCGAGTGAATCCGATCAACCGGTGGAACGGAGAGCCTGTTAAAAATTTCAATTATTTTCATTAGCCGACTGATCCGCGCTGAATTATACCCCCCTGCTCATAATCGGTTGCATTTTCGGTGCACGCGCGACTGTCTCCGCTGTTCACACGAAACAGTTGCTGCCCGGTTCTATTAAATAAAAATTAATAATCACTTTCACACGCGTCGAAGACACAAGCGAACCGCTTTAAAGATTCATTTTCTCTCTGGATAAACAACGTTTCGGTAAAAATTGGAACAATTGTTTGATTAAATTCAACATCAATTTAATCTTCTCGTTTATGCTGCTCCTTTACAATGTAAAATAATTTTAAAAAATTGTTCAGACATATTCGTGTTTCCAATTGGCATTGTTATTCTTAAATAAATATTATACACGGTAGAAGCTCAAGTGAATAAACTAATCAGAGAAACACGAGTGTTTGGATAATACAACAAATTACATGTAGTTGCAGTATTGATTTCAACGATAAATAGTACTGTACATGAATCACTTTACCACCATTGAACAGTTTAAATATGAAACATATTCATGTTATACATAAATTCAAGCATCGAAGGATCTACGAAATCGTGAATTAAACAATCATTGTTCAACGTGTATGAAATTGGTCTCATTTTAACTAGAAAAATGTTGCCAACACATCGGCACAAGTATCACTACATAATTCTCTATTATTAAAACTACCGAAAGAAAGAACATATTTTTACTTCAGCTGCCTGTAACTGACTTGGAAAATTTTTATTGCACTGACTTTTTATCGCACTAACGGCAAAGAGAAGATTGTCTTCAGCCAACGAACGCATAAGGCGTTAGCTAACTAGGATTTCCAGTAGATTAGCACCGATATCGCGCAGCTTACGTTACTTTCGACCTTGTCTCGATACATCAGATTCTAGATAGCCGCCCCTATGAACTGGAAACGTGGAAACGACGGGGTTAAACACGTTTCAACCGGGGGAAGCCGATACGGGCGTTACAGCACAACCGATCGATCGAGATCTGCGATCAATCGAGCCATAGGAGGTCCTCGATACAGCTCCCATCGATAGGAACTGACCGGCACAAAGGGACCTCTCTGTATAGAAATTTCCTAGCGAGGAAAGATCGATGCACTTTGGGTTGGCTCTCCCGCGTGGATCGCTCGATCCTAACGACGATTCGTCTTTCTTCGTTCGTTCAGTGCCCGGTTAAGCCCGCGCCGCTTATTACGGGAACGAAACTTCGCAAACTGGACCGTCGAGATTCGCCGGAGGAATCCAAACCATTCTAGGAACTTCGGATATCTTGGCTGACCCCGACTTATTCTTGCCGATCCCCGTTCAACCCCCTCGCCCCGATCCAGCGACCTTAAAATCCGCCCCCGAAGCGTTTCGAACGGTGCTAACTGTACAGAACTTGAAATTTAAACAAGTACTCCTTCAAAAAGATCAATCCTTTTTTGAAAGTCCACGGTTTCAAATACAGGGTGTCACAAAACTCCTTCAACACCCTGAAATGGGCGGTGTTCACGAGGTGATTTGAATCGACATTTTCCGGACCAATCAGAGCACGACTACAGCGGATGGAAACTGGCTCTGGCAACGCAACGCTCAGCGGGACCAGTCGCCGAGCCAGAATCCGTTCGCTATATTTTCGTTAATAATTCCTAAACGAAGCCCCGGGGCGGACATTTTGCAAACGGAAAATGTCGCTTCAAATGACCTCAGGAACCGCCCGTTTCCGGATGATGAAGGAGCTTTGAGACACCCCTTGCATGTCAATGAACTTCTAAGGCCCCACTCTTCAGCGGTTCCTGCACGATCTAAGAAAATCAGAACAATTCATTCGGATCTAGCTTGAAGTTCGGAAAACGCGAAAGTGTACGAAACGCGCCCACTCGTCCTGGCCCGGTTACGGCTCAGAAGAATGAACCGTGGTGACGACGATTGGAGAGAAGAGGAGAGGACGGAATCATCGGGCCGTAAGAGACCGCACGAGTTTCATCAGGAAACGTTTCCGGCACGGGTCTCTGTGCCAGACGGGACGCGGCGGGGATCCGCGCGCCCGCGGTTATATCCGCTAGGACCGTAACCCGAAATCGACGTAACCCCGAAAAGAGGCCGCGCTGCGCCGCGCCGCGCCGGGGGTAGGAAAAGACAATAAGCTCTGGATACGGTGAATGACTATCCGGCGAAATGCACCGCGCATCGAATTGAAAGCGCAGTGCCAAATGGGACGCAAATACAATGAACGAAAGAGAGTTCCTTCGCGTCTTGGCTCGCGACGGACTCTGATAAAAGCCAATAATCCGCCGAGCAATAGAAACGCTCCTGGAGAGGAGGTCCCGCCGGTATTATGCGAGGCCGTTTCTCTCCGCGCCGATGGCTCGCTCCTGCAGATCCTGCCGCTCTGACGAAGAGTATGGGACCCGGGGTCCTCGCACGATGAAATACTAAGTCGTAATGTTAACGGGTTAGGAAACAATACGGTGTAATTCGCTGATGCTATCGGGAACCTCCTGCTCCTTTACCTCGTGTCGAGCGTGTGTGTTGGAAATGTCTTTATGTATATGGGTACGTTATTTTAATAAACCACACTTTACACCGTATATACTTTATTAATATTATAAAGAAGTTAGTCTAAACAACGACACAGTGAGTCCGCGTATCCTGTATTCAATATAAATACTGAAAACTGTACAAGGCTGCGATCTGTTCAGGGTAGCTGTTTCTACCGGACTGACGACGGTCCTGGCTTTATGTCCCCGCTTAGGCCCTGCCGTCCTTGAGTAAAACCGCCCCTTACGCCTTATACCTAAGATAGACCCGTATACTATGACGCTACAGTATCGTTGAATTCCAAGGGTGTGCTTCAGGAGTTTATTTTTCAGCAAACTGATTAAAGCGGCTTTGTAAAACTTTACGGGGTTGTTTATGCACGTTTGACTTATGTTTCTTTGTAGATCTGGACGAGCTATGTAGAGATCGAAAACGTGACATTCCCAATTACACACAGATCACCCCTATCCCCATCCGAAAATTCCAACACCTCGAGTCACCCCTACTCGACAATTTCGATCTCCTCTACCAAGCAACTGCCATCACGAAATGATGCACGCTCCAGATCCGTCGTCCGTCTCGAGACCCGTCAAGATCGAAAACTAGAACGGAAACGAGCACAACTCGCGAGCACGCCGAACCGATTATCGATCGGCAAGCTCTCTCCTCTCTGTCAACGTTTACCGTTTCTTCCACTTTCTTCGAAGAATCATTCTTTTGTTTCACACGTCCGGACACACGTGTCGGACGCTGACGCGGTTCCTCATCCGCCTAGGGGTTGGCGGCGTGGGTGGCGTTGGGCGAATCGCGCACAATCGCCACTTGTATCCATTACGGGCGTGGAGTTATGAGGCCGACGTTTATTGGCTAACTTGTAACTCCTCGGAGCCGGTCTGAATTATTCGCCGGTCCTTCCAGCAGCCTCGTAAGTTTATTTCAATTTGGCCGGCCCGCTCGAGCTTCGCGTCCGAGCTGCTCGCCGCCCTTCCGCGTCTTTCTTTTCCCTCTCCTCTCCGCGACTTTCCAGCCAGAGATTTATTAGGTAACTGCGACCAGAAATTCCTCGCGAGCCGCGTGCAACAGAAACGTAGCGGACCACCCCTCGCGGGGAGAAAGAAGAAAAATAATATTATCCCGCGAGTCTTAATCCGCGAGCGCCGCGCCGCGCGTCGGTCGTTTGGTTTTAAACGCCCGACCCGGCCCGTGCGAAACGTATCCTCGCAAAGTGAGCGAGTTTAAACGCTCGCCCGGAACAAAGACAGGAATTTTTCTGGGGTGGATGGATGACGCGACCAGAGAGACAAGAGGGAAAAGAAGCGGCTCGGAATAAAGGGAAAGGTGTTAACGAAACGGGAACCGCTATTATTCCAGCTGGCGGAGTTGTCATCGTGCCAGGCTCGTCTTCAGCGCACGGGAGAGTATCGTTTGCTTAATTACCGGCGCGCCTCGATTCAACCTGCTCCTTTTGTGACGTGACACGCGGGCGAGCTGTCCACCGGCACCATCGAGTTCTCGATTTTCTCTGAGAATCCGCGAGACAAGTTTTGACGAAATACACGAACACTTTAGAGGTTGCTTCCCCGGTGAACTAGGTATAATATTTTTTTGTTTTCGGTTTGAATGACGATGAACATCCTGATGATTTTATTCAAGATTTTAGGTCCCCCGAATTTTGAACTTGTGTTCTCACAGCATTTATATCTTGCGCCTTCCTGGATTGAATGTTTTTCACTGACAACGGACGACTATTGATCGTTGCGTTATCCTTTAAAGAAAGAACAAACTTTCGCTGGACTGCTTCCAAAATTTTTCTGTTCTCGGTCACATATTGGATTTTTCTTACCACCTTCGTTATCCAAGAAGATAAAAGATAAGTTTGATTTTGGTTTCCAACAATTTCGTCCGCGACGGAATGCGAGTTCCCTGGAAGTTCTACAGTCCCGGACAGTAATTTTGCGTCTCTGCTCAGAATGTCACGAAATCGGATCATCCGTAGGTACAATAAGCAGCACAGCCTTCCGAGTGCCATTCAAAGATAAAAATGATTTGATCCCGCGACGCATAAAGTCGCGACAGTAGGTAAATTGAATGACGCGACAACGCGATTTTTCTAGTTTTCAGGACGACGAATGTGTCGCGGGTTTTTGGGTCATGCGAGTAAAAGTTGCGATTTACTGTCAAGTGAAAATGCGCCTTGACGCGCGATACCGGGGCCTGGCACTTATTCCGGGAACTGCAACGAGACCGGCGTATCTTTTATTTGTAAGCGTTCGCTTGTGACGCGCGCGAAGTATCGTATGTCAATCCTTTTTGTCGAAATTGGGGAAAACTTGTCGGGGAAAAATAGTTGCGCGTGTCAAATTTGAAAAAAAAAAATTTTTCACGAATGTATGCGCTATATGTAAATGACTCGAACAGTTACAAACGAACCGTGGGGTTTGACGAATTTATCTAAAGAACATAAACGGATAGTCTGCAGGTTTGAAGAATTTATGTCAAAAATTAATCGGTGAAAAATAAAAAAGTATCGTTATTTTACACATATTAAAACTATTCAGAGAAACAATCAATTTTTATGATAGTTTGGTCCATTTCTTGAAATTTCGTCTGTTCCATTTCCTATAATTGGCACAAAAAAAAATTGTTGTTTTAAGGATACCTCCTATAACGAAAAACGTCGGGAAACTGGAAACACCGATGGATCAAAGCGGCATACACGACACCACACCGTGGAATCTTGCCCGCGGGGGCTAACCTCGCGATATTTTCTCTCGAGCAAGTTTCGGTCGAAGAGCTAAGAGCAACTTCTCCGAAGTATTTCCGCGAGGCGGAAAGCCGCGAGCTGCGCAATTATACGGTTTCCCTGTCCATAAAACTCCTCGAATAAAGCAGCCCGACGTGTGTTTCCTTGTAAACAGTTTGTAAGCATCGTTCCCCACTTTTGTTTGGGAAGAGACGACAGTGCTACAACATCCACAGCATAGTCTTCAGTCGGAAGGTTGAATTCTTTTAGGTCTCGATAGTTGTTTAATTTCATGCACCCGAGGGATGCAGCCGTGTATTCAATTCTTTTAGGGGTTGTTTTACCTAAATTATTGAACGCAGTCGGCTCGATTTCGCAATTCTTGTCACCGTCTGCACAATCTGAGAGATTGATTGGTCTATTTGTCGCAGAGGAGGTTTGTAAGGACCGCCGATTGCGACCGCGGCGTCAAAGTCGACCCCACGTGTTTCCGGTGAAGGGGGCGGTGGTGGTGAGCCGCTTCCGGGCGTATCTCGCCGACGCAGTCGTGAATCGGCGAGTTTATCGTTCGTTATTAGCAAATGTAGCGCGCAAAACGAGGGGCTGCCTCGAGACTCGGTCCCGGGCCGATAAAAAAGGAGAGCGAGACGAGAGAAAGCCCGGCAGAGACCGAGAGAGGAGAGAAGAAACGCGCTACGGATGAGACTGATATCGCGTCCGTCGAGTTTGCGTTGCTTCCGCTCCGGTAGACATTGAAAAAACTCGTCGAAGAAAAGGACGTCTGAGCGCGGGAATCAATTATGGCAGCGCGGGAGGTAGATGAAAAGAAAAGCTCGCGGGGGAGGGGTGGAAGGTGGAAAAGAAAACGCGTCTAGCACGCGTCAAGAGAGGGATCCGCGCGATGAGCCGGTGACGCAGCGAATAATCTGTTTCCGCGGAGACCAATTTCTCCTCGACCGTGTTTTCCTCGTTTCGGCGACGCGTCTGCCGAACGGTTAGTTCCGGAAGGGCTGTTTCTTAATGCTTGAGATTGAGGACCGGCCTCTCGAGACCCATACGACAATACACGCCGGCGGGTTTTAATACGCGAGAACGCGAGAACGAAAACGGCCCGAGAATCTTCGCTCTCCGGAAACAAGAGCAACCAATTTCCCATCGATACCGAACCTTTCTATTCTCGTTCCGACGCTCATAACTCACTCCCGGAGTTCAGGAGCCGCCGATGCCTACAGTCGCCGCCAAAAGTATTCCCACGTGCACGAGAACTCGTAATGGAATCTACGAAAACGAAGTTTCGTAGAAGAAGAAAATGTTAAGATCTTATTTGTGGTAATAGAACATAATTCAACGATACAGCGTACACCCTTGTCTTCGAGGACAATGGTGGGAATGCTCTTACTGAAATCGAATTATGAAAGAATATTCGCGATTACATTTTTTTCTTTGTATTCCAATTATTTTTTTGGCGAATTAAAAATGGTACTACTTTAAGATGTTTAACCCTTTGCACTCGGAGCTATTTTAACTTGAAAATTAAACATTTCTTCTAACTTAGAATAACTCCATTATTTTTTTTCATTTTATGGATGTGAAATTAAGCAATACTTAAGTGCTTAGTAAATGATGAGACACCAACATACTTAATAATATAAACAATGTTTTGAATAATGGTACAGCAAGTTTTAGTTGCGACTCTGAGCCACTGCTCGAACGCTAAGGGTTAATATTTTCGCGACGTATTTATTTTATGAAGTAGCACGTTACCCAACCCCAGCTGACAGCCGCGAGTGCAATTCGCGCAATACTTTCGCTCGCCGTTGTACATCGTGAAGAAAAAAAATGAGTGGCACCGGCAACGGTCAGAAGATTGGCTGATCCCTGGACAAAGGAAAAAATGGCAATACCTCGGAGAGGTCCGTTCATTCGGTATTTTATCACGGGCGCGAGCTGCCGCGTCCTTGGGGGAGTATTCCGAGGGTTTGCCGGAGGAAATCAGTCGGGCAAGAAATTAAATATTACCCCGAGGAGCGAGGGTGTGCGATTCGGAGTTTCGGTGATCGTGGCGTAGCCGGCCGGGAATTCAGCGTCTCGAGTGCTGGCCACACGGGGGTGGAAAAAGGGGGGGGGGCGGGGAGTTGGGATGCGATGCCGCGGTGTACGGGCTCTGTCACCGGGTCCCACGGGTATCCAGGACAAATAACATCCTGACATAGACGCGGCAAACAAGAAAGGACCCTCTGTCTTTATCTGTCCCCGAATGGAGTCTCCCCCGCCCTTCTTCGACCCTTTAAAACGCACCCCTAGTGCGTCTACTCGCTCATCGGAGGAATATCGATTGCCGGACGACGCGCGCCCTTCGAACAGTCTGTGGTCGCAACCTGGAAGGTATATCTCATTGTTATCGAATGATAAGTTCATTTATTCGAGTTTTTGAAAGCTCGCTAAACGACAATTTATCCAACGAAACAGTGTATTATCAGTATTACAATATATTACACTTAAGCACCGTGTCGAACGTCTCAATCATTTGTTAAATGTAATTGTTGAGGGTTGTATTATCAAAAGAAAACACACTATAGAAACTCACTTGCCCGCTTAAGGGGTTTCTACTAAACGATACATAATGCTGAGATCATAATTGTTAACAACAGGATATCAGGGTTGGCTCGCTGGACTGTGAATTTTTAATTTTGAAAATAACTGGTAGAGTGTGTGGATATACTTTATATTTATTGAAAGAGCCTGACGAGCTCTCTAACTTAACCTTCCGGTACGGCAATTCGACTCTCAGCAATTCGGCGTAGAATAGTTAAAATTCAATTTCGCCAATCAGACGCAAAGACGACACTTAGGCAGAGACGCAGAGTCATGTTACAAAAACTGTCAACCGTCACGCGTGACGGTATCCGTAACGCTTGGAAACAATACCGTCTCAAGAAACCAGGCGAGCTATTAACGGCTATTGTGAATGATATTTCGATCGCGTACATATGATTTTAAACAATAATAAAAGAATCTGAGACATAGATCGCGTGGCAGCATAGCGTCGCCATCTTGTCAACTCTTGCGCGCCCGACTGAGCATGCGCGAATCCCCAACAGTAACAATGTTTGTACATTAAAATAAATAAATACGAGTATCCAACAAAAATCTAGAATCTGCCAGGAGTGCCACGAGGTGTTGCCCGATGATGAATAAGGGCGCAATGATCGAAGTCCCTTTTTGCCGCGGATGAGTAATGTGGCGAAAGCTAATTAGAAAACAGGCTGAGTCACTAATTAATCCATTAAAGATGGATTTCGTAGTCGGTCGGGCAAACCGCAGGCTGTTACACCCGCTAATCAGGCTAATCAGACTCGCATTCTTCTTGCTGGCCAACTTGTCATCTCCGCGTAGTGTAGATACGTCTGTCTTGCGATCCACCGGCGCGGCGCGCGGCGGCCCGACGCTGTCAATTTGATCGATCGTCTTTGCTCGACGGTAGTTTTTGCAGCGACAACTTTCGCCGGAAATTAATAACAGGGCTTCCGGTGATTTATTTTCTACGCACGAGCCCCGCGGAACGCCGTACCGCGCCGCGCCGCGCTGCGCCTCGCCGTCTCGCGCGACTACTTCGAATCCGAAATTAATTATGCGCTTAATTAGGAAACGTGATTAATCGCGGCGAGCCGCGTCCCGGGACGGAGGAGATTCCAAAATGGAAATCATCTTCGCAAATGGTGAACAACTGTCAGCGGTGTTTCAGCTACACGCTAATCCCAATATTATGGTTACCAACTAAATATATTTCTTAACGCACCGGTCTAACCGTGATTAGGCTTGAAATTACTTGGAAAAATATGCCAACGAAAAACTAAAAGCTGCGTATTAATGCTACAGACATTTTAAAGGCATTTCAAAGGCATCGTTCACGTACTTAGCTCCTGGTGATTAATTTCAATTGAGGAATCTGCAATTGGGTGCATTAAGAAGATTAATGGATCACGACAAAGTACCATTAAAAATATACTTGAAAGAATTGATGATCAAGCGCCTAAATGGAGCTGAACATTGCCGTATCTACAATCATCAACACCGTTCACCGAGTATTAATATCTATTATACTGTATTCTGTAATGGGCACTTTCATAAAATTCGTTTAAAAATTAGTGTCATGTATAGAATATCAACTTAATACTCTAAGAAAAAATGATACAAAATTGATATAAAAATTAACGTCGCACACAGGACAGTAATTTGATCTGATATTGTAGATGTGTAAGTTTCTTATACTCTATGCCTCGACGGTAGCCAATAGGAAGGCGCCCTGCGCTTTTGCGATTCGATTGTTTCATCTAGATAACACCACGTGTTAGCTTCTTCAATTATATTCATTTTTGTTAAACGTTCAATAAACTTATTATAATAATATACGCGACGCGTAATTATTTCTAAACGGAGTCTTTAGAGTTAACAAAAAGTTCAACAGATATTTTGGAAAGTTGATCGGTTCTAATCAGTTCGGCCATTCCAGCGGGGGCATTAAAAGTGAGCCGTCGCGTTGCACAACGAAGCGGTGGAGACCGAGGGATAAGCGATTAATCCCGGGCAATTTCGACGTGCAATAGAACAGAATTGCGAACCACCAGCTGGGTACCTAGAACGTCTCCAGTATCCCGTTGAATAGAGTGTGCCCGCAGAACGACGTTTTCCGCGCTTAGCGTCAAAGCGCGTAGTCCTCCTTGGCGGCTTGGCTCGACGAGCAGAAAAAAAAAGTCGTCGACGACGACGACGACGAGCGGCGACGAGTGGATACGAAGCTGCGCGTATGATCTCCGAGACAAAGAGGCGGCTCGACGACTTGTCAACCGGATTTGCTTTGAGCCGCGACGAGACGGGGCCGTCGCGACGACGTTAGACACGCTGTAAACCCGCGAAACCGTGTTACCCAGTCCGCGCGTATGTAAACCCGCGTAATAGACTCCGCTGAAACGTGTTTCCCTCGGCGACTCTCTTCCGGAGAAAGAATTTCCACCCAGGCGGGGAAAAGGGGAACCGGGACGCGCGAGAAAACGATTCCGGTAAACCGGCGCGGATTTGTTTGAAATTTTCCGCGGGCTAATGAGAACTTCTAGAAATAAATAGTAGGGCAAACGCTATAGTGAGGACCCGAGTGACGTCACAGAGCTATAGCGTAGTCTGTCGCAGATAGCGACGTCCTGGTTCGTGCTGATGGTCGTGGCAGCACCCTCACCTTTGGTCCTCGCGAATCGTGACGTCACTATCTGTGGTACACTACTACACTTCGAGACGTCATTTCGGTTCTCACTATAGCATTTCCCCCACTATATTTCCCTTAAATCTGGCAATGCTGAACCCTAGACTGCAAATTTTTATGCAAGACAAATAGGAGCTGTATAAATAATGTAGGAGGCAGGCGTTAAAAAGGGAGAGTTCAAGAATCCAAAACACGTAGAAAAGACACCTAGTCTTAGTCCAGAGGTTCTTGAACTCTCCTGCGCCCGATAGACGCTTGCGTGTGTACATGCGTGAGCGCCGCTAATGTTGTGACACGGCGCACCAAAAAAAAAACGATAACAGACGCGGTAACAAACAGCGGGCGTTGAGGCCAATTACCTCAACGCCCAAAATTCAAAACGGAGTAAATCGAGAACGTTCGATCGGGAAGTCAATAAAAGGACGTGTCCGCGCCGCGGCGAGGACTTTTGCAATAAGACAGTCGAACGATACGATTTACTCCACGATCACGGTTACGATAACGACAACGGCTTTGAATACGGAACACGATTACGATACGATTACGAACACGGCTACGACCACGGATACGAATACGGCTTGCGAGTTATAAGTTGATTAGGCGTGCGGATCATCTGTGTGCTTGTACTTTCGTGTATAGTTAATTGTATTTGCGTCCCTCTTTAATAAAAGAATTAAGAATATAAAATCCTATTCTTACAATAATTTTTTCATATTGTCAAATATAATGGAAATAATCAAAGCTGTCATAGTTATTAGTCCACCCAGTACAGATTACGATCTATGGTAATCAGTAGGGGTTGACGAGTAAGGGTGCAACGGTTGCGATTTGCGAATGAGTCATCACTAGACTGTGAATAGACTCTAAACACTTTCTGGAATTGGATATAATATACCAACATCAATTTTGTTATAAACGCGAGAAATCCGTATTCGAAGGCTATGAATCGTTTCGGCGGCATCAGCCCCCGATTTTACTTAAAACACGTTGGCACCAGCAGATTCAATGAGGCTTCGGGTCCTCGGCGATATTAGAGGCGTTGCGAACACAGTATTCGCGATGCAAACCCAGTTACTCCGGACACGTAGCAGAGAAGTTGCCGCCCCGCACACCGAAACTCGCGATAAACGCGAACACACGCGCCTCCGAGTACGCGGATGAACGCCACACCACTGCCGCGCCGAGATCGGCAAGTTTCCCAACAAACAATAACAACAACAACAACAACAACAACAACAACGGGAACAACACCGGTAACTGCCACGCTGGAACTGCACGCGTCTACGATAATTACAACAATAACTGGAACTACGTAGGTGGAGGCCGGGGACCGTGGCCGCTTTAATTAGAATCCTCGGCGACGAGGATTAGACGGGCCTTCAGAAGCGTGTCGGAAGAATTGGATCAAGAACTGCTTTAACAATCGGATTGTTGTTTCATCCGAGTGTCTCGTAGACATCTTTGGGGTGCGGCTTAGATCTTCAAAATTGTATTCGTTAAAAGTTACGTATCGTGTCAGTTACCTTGAAATGACGCTTTCTGATATTTTTAATATACTACGTCGTCTCGCAAGTTCGTGCCGCGGATATGTCTATTCTTTCCGCGCTGTGTGGCGTAAACGTAGAGCGATAAGCGCCCCAAGGGATTAGAGTTGAGAGAGATGAATAGACGAGAGGGTGATTACATTCTTTCGTAAACTTTAAAGGTGTGCTGCATATACAAACTTAAATAGTAGAACAATAAGCGGCACGAACCTACGAGACGACCTAATACGATCACTAATTGACAGAAGAAAAGTCAGCTAACCGCAGTTTACAATTTCGTTAGGAACGTTATTAACAAACGATGATATGTGAAATCCGTTTTCTTCCGTCTATTCCTTATTAAAATAATCTGCTAACCATGAAAAATATAATTTTGTCCAGCTGTGCGCCGACGAAGGGTGCTAAAATTCATGGGAACGTCCGCGACGCGTCTCACTCCGTGTATTACGAATCGTCTCGGCCATAAAGCTCTCACCTTGCCCACGGTGCTATTTTTCAAGAAGATAAAGCGACAGAGTGAGAGAGAGGGAGAAAGTGAAACAACGTTTTCACCGAGAGAGTATTTCATGCATCGATCCGGCGGGAAGTCGAACGACGAGACCATCCACGGGGCGATATGAAACGCGAACAGGTTTTGTCTAGACCGGGAAACAATTAAAACGGCACCGGGGCGCTACCTGGCCAATTTTGGTTCGTAGGCGGGCCAGAAGCGGGTGCGACGATGCATCGACGCTTCGGGGACGGCGTTCACTCTATCTCTCTCTCTCGCTCACGTTCGCTCTCCCGACAGGAAAAAAAGGGGGCGCGTCGGGACACAGGAGAACAGCCACGAAATTAATCGCGCGACGCATGAACCTCGTTTTATGGCGGAGTTTAAATCGGGCGGAGGGAATTGCGCGACTCGGCGCGGCGCGGCGCGGCGCAGCGCGGAGCGGCTGACGCTAAAAACTTTATCGCCCGGCAGCGGCGAACTGCATTAACTCTGTTCCCGAAAGCCTGGCTATATATATGTATATATATACAGGCTCATCGAATTCGGTGACGAGCACCCAGAGGGAAAAGTAGCCCATCGATGTTCGGTCCCGCCTGTCCGAGCTCTTTTCCACGTCCTTGCCACCTTTCCACCCTCTCCATCCTGTATTTCGACTCTATTCCTCTCGTTCTTCCACACCTATCGCACGATTCCCTGTCGCTTCGCTCTGCTTCGGTCTGCCTCCGCTCCGGGTCTCGTTTCTGTGTATATTCTGTCTTTCTCTCCCCTTCTCTCTCTCTCTCTCTCTCTCTCTCTCTCTCTCTCTCTCTCTCTCACACACACACTTTTTGTTTTACTTCTTTCGAACGCGGGTCTCTTGTTTCAACTGCGCCGGGGCTGCGGTTCCCGGCAACGGTGGTAACCGTTGCGAAAGTTTTCGTTACTGTTCCGCGGTACGACCGTTACACGGGCCGTGTAATAGAATTTGTAGCAGAAGTTGCCCGCGCGAAATGCCGCCTCGTAAAAAAATCGGACTACGGTTACGGCTCCACGGTTCACCGAGATAACCGACCGAACAGTACGTTCCTCGTGAAACTGGGACTACGACCTCCGACGTTGCAACCACCCCCTCCCCCCAACCCCCGCCACCCTCAACCCGCAAACCGTTTCGACCGTTTCCCCGGACTAGATACTCTGTATCCGATGATATTGATCGAGAACTCGTTCCTTCTGCTCTCGACGCTCAGCTCCGTGCTTGCGGTGAAAGTACAATGGAATATGTCGCTCAACGCTTCGAAGCCCCGAGACAATCGGTGCAAGTTCAGTTTAATCCGAAAATGATATACAATTGGTACGCGCGAGCGCTCGTAACATACCATGAGAGAGAGAGAGAGAGAAGTTCGAACAATTTCTATATACGAACCCATGTACGAAAATTGCGGTGCGAGTCACATTTAATAATTTCTCTTCCGGATTTCCGTCGATCGAACAAACGAAGAAGAAATATAACCGAGAAGACGGTCTCTCCCCGTGTTCGCACCCTCGAATGAAGACAACGTGCGGCTGTCCTCCTTTATGAACGTCCGCGGAAGCCAGATATCCCGGTCCGCCGCGCCCTAATTGATTCATCGTTGTCGGGGGGGCAGTCCCGTGCTCGGCAATAAAAGTCTTCGAGGAATCGTTAAGTCCTCGTCGGTGATGTAACCGCTCGGAACCTCGCACGGATCCACGAGTACTTCACCCCTAGGTCCGTCCGCACCCCCGGGAGAAAGAAATTAGCCGCGAGTTAGCCGGACCGTCCCCGCCGTTGACCAGTTGGGGAGGCGATCCCCGGGCCGTTTACACGCGCGTGATTAATGCCCCTTTAACGTCGCACTCGATCCGTACTGTTGGCCCCCGGTTTTAATAACCGACGCCAACGCCTGCCCCCAGGAGCACGCGGATATTTACGAGTGCCCGCTAATAGGAGGCGCGCTTAATGCGCCCCGCGTACCCAGGAACGGAGGACACGCGTCCCGGCAATATACCCGGCGGTATCCTGTGGCGATGCTCACACCCCCCACCCCATCCCCGTATTACATTTTTACGGGGGTTGGAGGAATATAAACGCGCACCGCGGGGGCGCCCTCGTGTCTTCGCGCGGAAGATGAAACTTTGATGAGACCCGCGCCACGTGACTGCCACCCCCTCCCCCTTCCATCCCCCGACCACACGGCAGGTTGCGACACGTGCGGTTGGACTTTTCTTTCTGTTGAATACCTAGCAGGTCGTAGGTAAAGCATTACGAGGCAATTTGTGTCCATGGAGATTCGTACAGTGACGGCGGAGATTCATTTTGCGATCTGCTGCGGATTTCGTCCCTGTTGAAATTACAAAGGCGCGTAAATTTATCGGTTAATCGCGCACCCCCCTGAGGCTGACAATTCGGTGGGACCGTTTCGTGATCCAACCCAGGCCCTACCCCCAATCTGTGAGGCCACTACAACACGTGTGACGGGACTTTGTATAGAACAATAGGAGTCCAAGAACAGCGACCATTCCACCATTCGAACGTATCCAGATCGTTGAAAACCCGCCCACGATTCTGACAGGCAGAAACACTTAGAATCGTACTGGCAATTCCCTTTTTCAATCAACCGCGGATCTACGATCGCAAATGGAACCAGCCGTCAAGTAGTCCCTCAAAAATTTCCCCGGCCCGGCAGGCAGTGCTGAAAATCCAAGAACACTCTAGCACCGAAACCAGCGGTATCCATCTTCATCTAGCCGCCCCGGCGGAGCGTCGCAATTACCCGGATCGTTGAAAACTCGGCCGCGAGCCTAACGACCGGACGCAAATACGCCGTCACGAAGGTAACGAATCACCGCGAGAGGTACCCGGGCGCGCGAACTCGGTGAAACTTTTTTACCCCGCATCTGGCGAGAGCCGAGACAGCGACGCGGCGGCGTGTCTCGGTAGAGCGGGGGGGTGGATCAGTAGGCGGTTGGTCTCGCGCGAGAATCATAACGCGACATCTGTTTGGAACGAGCGGGATTCTGGCTGCGGCGTGGCTGTCGGCCGAGGAACAAAGATGAAGACGACGGGGACAAGGACGACGACGATAACGCGGGAACCGGAAACGCTGGGAAAGGGTTGCGGGATCGGTCTCGCCGTGCGAGCACCCAGTTTTTGGTGCATCTGCGCCGTTGCGCGAGCTGGTACCACCGCAAGAAGACGAAGAGAGTACCGGGAGTCGACACCGAGACCGCATTATCCGTCGCGCGAGGCATTACGTGTCCTCGGTGTTAGCGTGTCCCTGGAAGCAACTAGTACGTCTCTGTGTGTCCGCCAAAAAACCCGCGCGCCGTGTTCTCCGGCCGGGTCCGACGATTTTTCAGCGTTTCTTGCGAGACCGTGAAACGCAATATTTGCGCTCCGAAGCTTTTCCTTGATTCGTTCATCGCCACGAGACGACGGCATAATCGCGTCGTTCCGCGGTTCTTGCGATCGATGCGCCGCGCCGCGCCGTGCCGAAAGACGCTCGGAGAATTTCTCAAACGCTTTACGGTTTTTCGGCGCAGCGCTGTAACCACGGAGTTACACCAGGGCAAGAAGCTTGCGACGGTATTTTAGACGACGAGATTACATTATCTCTGGCCGGACGCTGTTTAATCTCACCTTGGGAAAATCTCTCGATCGTTTATGCACGGATTACGACGTCCGTTTTCTTTCCCGCGCGGAGACGTCCTCTGACAGCAGCAATTCTGTCGACTGCGCGCATGGAATAACGCGGCAGATACGACAAGCGCGCTCCACCACGGAGACCGAAAGAATGCGGAATGAACAGGGGATTTCGCTTATCTCTCGAATAATGTCATCTGCTCCGTGACCGTTTTTATCGAGGAACGCGCCGCCACGCCGCGCCGCGCCGTGCCGGCCCGCGTCCCGAATATGTCACGGGAACGTTACCTGTCTTCGAGGACGTTCGATCCGCGGGAATTTACAGAGCGCTCTCTAGATCGCTCCCGGACTCCCGGCTTTTGGCCCTTCGCACCGGAAACCGGTTGAACGTAACGTGTCTGAGAGCTTCGAGTCGTCGGGATCAGGAGGAAAATTGGTGTTCACCCTCGTCCGCTACCCGTTCTGCTAAATTAATTTGTCTCCGCTCTCAGCTTGTCGAATTCGAACGAGAAATTTGTACGATGGAACGACAAGCGAGCGAACCTGTTTCTTTAATGGATATCGTATAAATGATGTAATAACGGCGGGTAACACCGTGAGCTTAACTCACACGTCTGGCGGGCGGAAATTAGTGAAATATAGAAAGAGTGCACTTTTCAGAAAACAAGTAATAACTTCGCAACTAATAATAAGATTAAGAAATAAAATATCTGGATTCATGGAGGAAATACATATGCTCGATTTGATTGTTTTCTTAACGTACGTCCTGCATAAAAGGTATTAATACCCGATCCGCCGATCGTCGCCAGTCTGCGGAAAAGGTATTAATACGGTAATAGCGTGTTAAGATGTGTTGTCGACTATGTTTGGAATTTTTACAGACTGAAATTTATTGATCCAGGATCTTTTCCTAGGTCCCATCCCCCATCGTCGGGTCGGTCGGAAAGATAACAACGTGACCGTGCGACCGGCATTTCGACTAATTCGAGCGAATGACGGAAAGCTAGATAACGGCGTGCGGCCCTTCGAGGGTGGCGAAAATTCGGGTCGAAGAACGGGTTGCCAACTGTCGCGGCGGCACCCTGGGTAATTACGGGAGCAAACTTTCTCTATAAATCACGAAACGGCTCACGGGACGGCGTTTCAGCGTCGTGAAACGGACGGAAGCAGACGAACGCGGGACGCGGCGCGCGGCGGCTTGAGGAACTGTTACTCGTCGTGAATATAATGGATATTAATGTCGGCGCTGCGACGATTCCCTGGTCTCCCAGCTATTTCTCGCGAGCCCTTGGATCGGTACGAGCTTCCAATCCCGGTTAGTAGTTCATTCGTCCCCTATCGCTTCCTTTGCTATTCCTTCCGACGACGCGCGACGCGACGCGGCGCTCGAATTCACGGTACATTTCCTCAAAAACTAAAATTATTCGAACTCTTCTCTTCTGGTTTCTCGGACTGCCTTCTCTTTCGCTCGCAGAAACCAGTCTTCCCTTTTCCTTCACTTGGCCTCCTCCATCGCCGCTATTGTCTTTCGGTTTTCTTTGCAGAAGCTTGAACCGCGCGCGCAGAGCCACTCTTCCACCGCGGATTCCTTCCGTAGCTGGCTCGCGCAGAATTATGGGCCTCCGGTTTCCGAGGAAACCGGGCCATCGAGATTTAGGTGAGTTACCTTCCTAACTACGTGTCACTCGATCCCCCTTAGCCGCGAGCCGGCTCCTACGCCAGCTGCCCGACGACATCCAGCTAGCCCGGGAGCTAACCAGCCACCTCGCGGCCGCTTCCGTACCCCGGAACCGAAATTATCGGACCCGCAATGACGTGGAATTTCAATTTCGACGGTTTAAGCCGAACTGATCCGACCCCATTTATTTCTTCCAGACGCTTCCCGACGGATAATAAATTTCGTTAGGTTTCACGGGGACGCCATCCTCAAACGTATGAACGTACGTCGAGTTTCCGAATTTGCTTCAGACGCGATTAATCAATGGGAAGTTTTCATTTTTTTTCCGGGATACCCACCTGGAACTTGTGTAGCTTGATACGCTCGAACTTTTTTGAAGTTGAAATGTTGCAAAATGACGGAAATGCGCAAAGTAAGAAATGTAAAAGAATTATCGAAATTGTTAGAAACACGACTACAAAAGAGTTCGTTTTATTTACAGAAATATTTTACTGTGTCCTATAACTTCCTTAACCCTTTGCACTCTGAATTATTTTTCAATTTTGTTAACAGCAGCTCCCAACTGTTTTTAGTTGAAATTTAATTTAAAGGACAGTTACTTTAATGCTACTTATTTTTAACAATTTTTTTTATTTTTCTATTGTTTTGGACACGGAAAAATGTCGAGTGGGACTCGACAAAGGAGCTCCCGAAATGAAAACTGATGTCCAGTTAGACTCGACATAGAAGTGCAAATAATTCGAATATTTGTATAAATTCCGCGACAATGAAATGTCGATTTTAAAAAATTGGCTTCCGTAATGTTTAAGAGCTGATGACGCGGAGCAAGGTGCGAATACACTTCGCTGTCCCGCTGTTTCTATTTACCGTAGGAATTGCGGCCAGTTTCGTCAGCCGAATTAGTCAGTCTACTCCTCGCCCTTAAACCCTTTTCCGCAAATGCAACCGGCTCAACTTTGTTCCCGGCGTTAAGCTCGCGCGGGTTATTTTATCGGTCGTCGGCCAGCCAGCTGGCCTGGCTTCTCCGTTGGCTTCTTCGTGACAACTAATTTATTTGGCCGACGAAGAGAGAAAGCTGACGGAGACGAAAAGCATTCTCCCAGTCGGGCTGCAACGGGAGAAGGAATATGCCCCGGCAAGAATCGATCGCGCACGGACTTCCATATTTCCCCGTGGCGAACCCTTTTTCCGCTTTTGTTACCTCTTTGCCGCGCTCGGTCGCTTCGACCGAGCCTGAGAAAGTTTTATTAGGTTGCTGCATGGGGAAGAGCTTCAGCAGTTCCTTCCAAACATCGTATATTTCATAAGAATGCTTTTCTTTCTTGAAATCCATTTTATTCTTGCTCTGGTTTCGGTGTCCCAGCCTCGCAGTAATTTCTGCTCGATCCTTCCTTTCGAAGTTCGTTGCTACATTGCAGATACTCCTGCGATCTGTTCTCTGAAAGAGATTTGGAATCTTTGTGATATTACCTAATTCTGCTGTTGGTCAATCAATTTATTTATAACATTTCTAAAATGTGTTCGCTTTTCTGTTTCTTGAAATTACTGCTGTAAGTTTTTATTTTACCTAATACTCCACAGTTTACTTACAAATCAAGCGTTAAGTTGCTGCTTGTAGAAGAACCAAAAATTGTTGGAATACAACGATACCGTAGAGTCTTAGGTATAAGGCGTAAAGGGAGGTTTTATTCAGGGATGGAAGGACCCAGGCGAGGGCACAAAGTCGGGACCGTCGTCAGTCCGGCAAAAGCAGCTAGCCTGAGCACATCGCAACAATGTACAGTTCACTGAATACAAGATACGCGGAAACACTGTGGCGTTATTTACACTAACATATTTATATTAGTAATAAAGTATATTTAATGTAGTTCATTAAATAGCGTCTCCACGTATAAAGACTTTTCCAACAAAAATCAATGGGGGAAAATTGACTTACACCACGTTTTATTAAACAGCCGAAATGTAAGGTCCGCCTAAAATAGACGAAGAATCTAGCGAAGAGAATTTGCATAAAGATGTTAAAAGTCAGCTGGAATGCATAAAATGAATGTCATTCGATTCGATCAATCGTTCGAATAGTGTCCACGTTCGTTCGAAAATAATTCCGATCGAACCGGCAGTGTCAAAGTTCGGCCAACTGCGCGGTCGGACTTTTTATTACGCAAAACGACGCGCGCGCGAACGGTTACAACCGCGCGTCGTCCGATTGACTTCAACATCAAACACCGCGTTCGAGCGTTGTCGGGCAGCGTCCGCGAACGTTCCACGGAATAACGAAGACGGGCGTCGCAAAAATCGGCCAAAAAGGGAAAAAAAATTCGCAAGGGCATCGGCGAATTTGCGAACGGCCGGCGTGTGTATAAAATGAAACGGGGGAAAAAAAAGCAGAAGAGGATGGGCAAACATGGTCCGTTCCCTTCTCGCAGGGACGCGATCGCGTTTAATCCGAATAAAAATATCATGGCGAAAGCTGTCGAACAACGGGAGATTTTTACTCGGATTAAAAGGGGTTGGCGAGGGCGGGAGGGGGTGGTTCGCCGACCGACGTGGTAATAACTTTGCCAAACAGCCGTGCTCCGAGTTTGCGAACGCGATTTTTGAGCGAGCCTGTACCTACCGTAGCGCGGTCTGCAACCGTCGCCGAATTTATTGTCTCGACGATAAGCTCGTTGATCGATTGCCCGGTGACGAACGCTTCCTCGGGTACACTGTCTGCGAAACAATTGGTGACGCGGTTTTTTCCCCGAAATTGAAAAGTTTCTCATTCCGGGAGAGGATCGCTTCTTCGACTCGGCGTCTGACGCTTTGGGGCGAATTCGATGAAAGAGATGAGATTTTAAAATTGTTGCAAAGGGTCGACCGAGGTGACGAGTGTCTGCGACTTCTCGATAGGCTGGCGAAGTACTATAGATTGTTTAAAGTCGGTATTGGAGTTGGGGTGGCAAACTTGTTTGAGGCCTCGAAGCGGAACGAGACTCCGTTTGCGTTTTATTCGAAAGGGTAAAAATAATATTTTTATTCGGACGGTGCGTAAATGAAAATAATTTATTTAGACCGACCGGGATTTTAAGCAATTGCCGAAGTAAATACTATTCAGTAATTTCTAACAATAATTGCTCTATTATTAACGTTAATTTAAACTTTTTTCTGCATTTTCTCTTGCTCAAGGTCACGTGAAGCTTATCGTATCGCAGTTCACTGAAATGAATAAAATTTCAACTACTCATCAGCAATAATAAAATTATACAGTAGAATAAAAAATTAATATTCAAATTGCTCAAATCAAGTGGGTTAAATAAATGGATTTGAGAAAATCGGAACGGTGCAGTTTGTTTGAATGTACGGCTTAATTGGCTCGAATGTATGCTAAGAACAAAATTTTTCGAGCGTTGCGTCGAAGGAGGAGGCGAAATAAGTGAAAATTAAGGAATGGAAAGTAGTTTCGGGGATGCGGGGTTTCCCAATAGTTGAATAGGTCTTCAGAGTAGTGGACAGTATTTTATTGTGTAATATCCTGGGTCCAGAGGAGGGATGGTAGCGTCCCTCGATCGGGCACTAAATCCTCGTTATAAACCCTCCCGGATGGGGAAGAACTCTCGTGCGCGAGCCCTCCGAAAGGGTGGCGCGTCCGCTCGCGCCGGCTCCCTCCTTTTATTTGGGAACATTTATTTGACTGGATCCAATATTTATGAAAACAATATTTTGTTTGGTTCTCGTGTTTATTTTACCGTCGATGCGCTACGCGGCCCCGGGATACGCGGCTTCGTAAGTCGAACACGGTGCAGCGGATTACGCGAATCGGCCGCGGGCCAGAGCATTATTGTCTCTCGTCCAACTAGATTTCCCGGTGTCTAATTCCATTATCGTTCGCATGGTCTATAATTAACAGCACTGTCTTCAATCGGGTCAATCATCCCTCCCGACTCCATTAACCTTTTCCGCACAGAAATCATTTTTAAGTGTCGATAAATTAGTCTATATTCGCTGCCAGATATAATTGTGCAATGAACAGCTGAACCTGGGGGTTAAATGACAGAAAAAAATTTATTTAACATTGACTGAATATTAATGGTGAAATTGACTTATGAAAATTATGAAAGTGAGTCGTGTCTGATTTTTATTATATTCTCCTGGAGTCTCCTTCATTTTTTATAATTTTTTATTCAACTACGATAAATGTAGTGTGAATTAAAATTAAAAGAGTAGATCTTCTTACAAGCCAATCTCCGTCACTTTCTCTCCCGCAGTGGCTCTTTAAAACATTTGCAAAATGCAGGAAGCTGTCTGCATCAAGAAGCATCGATTGCAGTGCCAAAGGAATCTTTTAGTCAGCGAAACGAGTTTTTCATCCAATTTGCGGCCGGATGGGATTAAAATGTAAGCACTTCTCTCTGATTCCGATGATTTCCGAGTCGCGGGAATCTGCATTCGCATAAAAATTTGCGGTCCAATTATTATCACGGAAACACGCGATTGTGTTTCGTCAGGAAATATTCGTGGATATAATTTTCGCGCCGGGAGACGGGAAACATCGTAATAATGCAAATTACTTTATTCCAGCAGTGTTAGCAATCGAACTTCAGCGATACCGTTGTGAAAATATTAACGAATAATAACGTAATCGGAGGAAGAATTTCATGACGATATAACGGGAGAAATATCGATGTTGCTAACGAATATATGTATATACATATACATACGCCGCGCCGCCTCCCGATACCATCGATGCACTTCCTCAGATGCAACGTGCATCGTTCCCATCGTCAATTATATGCAATTAAATTGATATTTTGTTTCGCGGTGCATTGCAGCCCGGCGCGGACAAAAGGAATTATCGAGGCACAACAGCGTTAACATCACCAAGTGTAATAGCAACCGAATTATGCGAGGTATTGTGTGTTTTTTTTTTTTATAGAATTCATTTATTTTGAATCCGTTTGCCGCGGCAATGCATTTGTAATTATAATCGCATATGTATATTCCGTCGCATTCGATACATTATACTACATCACATGATGTTGTATACGTTATATTGCATTATTTGTTGAGTCTATTACGGATTCGCGTTGCGGATCATGTGTTATATTTTATTTCCGAGGATATTCCACTTCTTTCTTTATGATTTTTCCCGTATCTTTACAATTCCATTCATTGCTTCCGCCTCTTCGCCTAGAAAATTTTATATTACTATACCACTCCTTGTTGCCTCACGCTCTCCTTTCATGCATGCACCGTATTTTCCTGCTCTTTTCACGAATCATGCACACAGAATTCTTTGCATCTCCCCGGTACTGACTTTCGATAACCTGCTTACCTTTCACTGAAATTTATGGTCGCTACGGTCATTAATACATCAGTACAAAATACCAAACTGTGCCGCGAGGATCATGCTATTTTAATAGAATATACGTGTGGGTTTCAGTCGCACTCGAGAAGCACTGCAGAATATAATTTCCGAGCAGTTTTTAGTTTCAGCACCGAGGCGACTAAAACTGGCAGCTTTTTAATGCAATTTTCACAACTTCGAACGCCCGCGCCCATAACTTTGTGAGGTTTACAAAATAGAATAATTCTCATCATACGGACAACTGTTCTCCAATTATGAAAATCAACCATCATTTTTTCAGTATTATATTCGATTCAATTATCTACGAAATATTTATTGAAACTTCTTCCCCACCCCTCAATACTCAGCACCGTCTCCATCACTTCGAAATGAACAATGACCAACAAGAATAAATTTAATGGCAAACACTATTAAAAACTCTTCGTCGTCACCGACGTGACGTGAGCGTGTTTCGCGAATGGGATTCGCGTTTATGGTGTTCGGGAGCGGTCGGCACAATTTCTAATTGCGAGGCTCGCTACCAAAACCGCCAATAAGATCCGGCGAGCGAAGCTGGTTGCATCGAGCCTCCATAAACTGCAGTTTCTATGCAAACGACACGCGCGCCGCGCCGCTAAAGGCGTCGGCATCGACGCGTCTCGCGCGTTCATTCGACCAATCTTAGGACACTATGCAAATTCCGCGGGTAATCGCAACCTCCTACAGTCGTGCGAATTCTTTTCGCATATATCGACGCTTCTCCCGAATATGGCCAGCAAAATAATCGAATGAGCCGGACGTCGATACCCGGCCATTAAGCAAGTCTTTTTTAATCGATGATCACTCGATATCGGATACATTCTATTTCATAGATTTTTTTCTGTTAGCCGCCCCGGTGAACGCGACCCGAGCTGCGTTATTTTTTGCGTGCAAATAGGCTCGACGTTTCGAGGATCTCGTTACAGACCCGAATTTTTACGGACTCGATTCTCGGCTTTATCGCGGCCCGTTCCTCTTCGGATTATCTGCTCCTCCCTGTTGACTTTGTTGCTTTGGATCTGTTCTGGTCGACTGGTTTTCCGGCCGGTCCTCGGCGCGCGTGCCCCTAACAAATAGCGTTCGTCCCCGGACAAAATTCTGCAGATTACTCGATGGAGATTGAAATTGTACGTCAAGACGGCCAGGGGAATGGAAATTAAAGATGATATCAGAAGCCGGTCGGATCTTGAGGGATGAAGCTGCGGCGAATAAAAGAAGAAACGCGAGGGAAACAGAATGGCAATTATTATCACGAAATTATTATCAATTTTCTTTCTACTTTTCTTCTCTTGCTTTTAACGGCTTCGTTCATCTCTCACGGTACCAGCGACCGGCACCGCTAACTTTATCATCGATTGAATAGTGTTCTTTGTTGGGGTATCTACAGGATTTTGTTGATTGTTTTACTTGCAATAAACAGAAGCGAGATACTTCTTTCTCCCTTTAGTGATTTTAATAACCTGAAAATCGATATTCTGAAATTCTTTCACTGTGTCTGTTGTTAACCCTTTGTACTCAGAGCTAACTTGAAAATTAAGTATTTCTTCCAACCCAGAATAATTCAATTCTATATGATTTTTTTTCATTTTATGTTAAATTGATATAATATCTCATAAAATACTTAAATATTTAGTACTTGATTGGATACAGCATGGTACAGCAATTTGTAGTGGCGATTCTGAGTCGCGGCTCGAATGCTAAGGGTTAAATTTAGTTTTTTTTGTCTAACCATCAAAATGGGGTTCCGCGACACGGGCATTCGAAACGTTCGGGCTCTCGCACACCTCAATCCGCGCCTAACACAAAATCTCTGCCCAAAAATCTCTCTCTCGGTCTCTCGAAAAAGTGAGGGATCGCCAGCGCTAGAACGACCGTCGAATTCGTAGGAACCTTTTAGTCCCAGGCGGGCCACGCCAGAACAGATTATCCGTCCATTATTTCGGTGGCGGGAGAGAGGGGGGTGCGCGTCGAGGGTAAAACAGAGGGGGAGCAAGGGTAGAGCTGTCGCTCGATGGAAATCGTTCGGAACGCATCCTCCACGGGACATCGTTCTCCTCCATCTCCTCCTTCTCCCCTGTTCGAAGTCCTACAGGATTTTCTGAGCAGCTCCGAAACGCGTTCGGCGGCCACCGCGTGATATTCCGGCGTGGCTTGCTCGATTCGTTTCCGTCGCTCGAAAAGGATGTAATTAATATCGTCGCTCGGCTTTCGAATTGGCGACTGCGCGCGCGCGCCGCTCCGGTCCCTCTTTCACTCCCGTGCTTTCCGCTCGCGCCCTCTCCGTTCCTCTCTCGCGCACCAGCTCTCTTCCTCCAACCCTCTGCCTCCCTTTCTCGGCCCGCCACCCTCTCGCGGGGGTGGCTCTCTCGGCGTCGAGGTTCGAGCCTCTCAGTCGTGCCGAGAACCCGCTTCGTTGCGGGGTTACCTCCTCCCTCGGGTGAGCCACCGGATTCCGCGTCCGAGTTACCGCGACGCCAGGAACCCTAATCGCGTGGGACGCGAATTTTACCTGGGCGGACAACGCACGCTCGGTCAGGCTACCCGCGGGGAGCAGCGGCGCCGCGGAGTTCGAACCGTCTTCTGCGATTTCTGCTCGCGGGGAACACTCCGAGACGCCGGATTCGCAGCAGTTTGGCAACCACAAGGACCCTGATCGCGTGGTTCCCGAACCGAAGTTGGCCGAGCTCGGTTAGGCTACATGTGAGAAGCGGTGTAGCGTCGCGTGTTCGCAACCTCTTCCGATTCCTGCTTGCGGGGAATCACGGATCTCGAGTTTCGCGACATCGGGAGCCCTAATCGCGTGGACCGAATCACCTAGACGGACGCATGCTCGGTTAAGCTGCTCGCGGAGAATAGCAGCACCGCCAGTTAGTATCGTCTTCTGATCCCTACGCGCAAGGAACCTCGGGACGTCGGAGTCTCGCGACAACAGGAACCCTAATCGCGTGGAACGAGTTAACCTGGACTAACTCCGGTCAGCCGAAAACACGGTTGCTTATGCTACTCGCGTGGACGGGTTAGCAGTTCTCACCCTGTTCCGGTCGCTACTCGCGAGGAACCTTCATCGATCAAGATCGCCCCGCGATCTGCTTCTCGTGCGGAGTGCCGCGTGATCGTGAACGTTATTTGGAGACGATCTAGAGGATCACGAAGAGCCCGATCGAACGAACCCCTCTGTTCCAGGGTTCGAGTTCTTGCTACCCGAGGTGCAGGGATCTTCCGGGGATCTTGCTCGTGAAATAGGAAGTGGAAGAGACCGATCGATCCGCGTAATAAGGGAACTTTGCGTCGTCGGGTGCGTTCCGCAGGGACGCGAAGAAAGGGTCCGCCCTAAGCAAGAGAAAGTGGACGACCCTCCTTCCGCGCGAAACTCTTTTCAGCAGGACGGACGATCCTCTCGGGAGAGACCGTGTGAAGCTTGTCGGGGAACTGTAAGAGAGACCTGTGTTTCGGCGGAACCCGAAGAGGTTCTCGAAGAGAGGCGGGTGGAGGATATAGCTAGTTCTCTCTGCTAGGAGTTTTGTTTTCCAGGTCGATATACGACTACGATTTTCGTGGGAATTGAAGAGAGGAGAGGTTAACGAGAGACGATCCATCGTGGAGTGCGAGTTCGAGGGACAGTATTCTCGCTCTTTCTCTCTCTCTCTCTTTCTCTCTCTCTCTCTCTCTCTCTCTCTCTCCTTCTCGACACAGCCGAACGAGTGCCGGTCTAATTCGGATCGTTAATTTTTCAACGTACGGGCCGGAGACTGGCTGCTGGCTACTGTGGCGGACGGGCTTGTATCTCGGCCCTCCGGATGATTAAAGATACAATTAATGGGTCGACAATTAAATATAATTAACTCGAGGGATAGGGTACGCGGGTTCCGTTTGCCAATTAGCGCGTTAGCGCCTTATCGGACATCGGCCGCGGGCTTCGATCTCGAGCAGACAATAAAATCGCCGTAATCGGCGGGAGTAACCGGTAGCCCGGGAAGTCGGCAAGAGGGAGGGAGAAGGAGGAGGACACGTAGTTCGGTCCGTGAGAGTATCTCCGGTCCCGCGGGGGAGAGATAGAGGATCGAAGCGGCGCGTAATGAGGATCGATTAACTCGAGGAACTCTGGATGCGTCACCGATCGCTCGGCCGGCGGTAGATCCACGGTTCGCGTCGGAGATCGGGGGATAAGGATCCTGGAATCGAGTAACGCGCGTAACGGTCGGGAATCATAGCTCTCGCGTCTTAGGTGCTCGTCGAAGTGGGGAAACGAGCGTGGAACGCGCGCTCCGGGGAAAGTTACGAGAGGACTTTGACTCGGCCCCGGGATTCGGAGTAGAGAAACGAAGAGCACTCTCTCGCGAGACGATCCGGATTACATGCTTGCGGCGCGCACTGGCCCGAAGTGGTTGTCCGCTGCTCCTCTGGAACCACCACGGGAACTGGTGGGACCCTGAACTTGAAGCCCGCATGCATGCTCGTCGCTGAAACGATACGACACGCTCGCACACTCCTTGGAGAGCATCGACGGCCACCGAGGGCAGCCTGGACACAAGCAGAGCTACGGAGAATGCTGACTGCGCACTCGTGACATACGGGGCTTCCGTTCAGGATCGAAAGGTAGGTCCTGCCGTCGATCATTCGACAGAAATGCAATGCTATTTCCCGAAGCCGACTGTAACCTTCGGAGAATGCGCTCTTTGGGAATTTTTTCTTTTTCTTTGTTTTCTCTTGTACCGAACGCGGTTCTTTCGGTACCTTGCTGATTTGTTTTCGTGCATGCTCCGATTACTTCCGGGAATTTTCGCACGCTTACAATCATCAGAATCGTAAGAGTTACGCAATCGAAAGTGCAGGCCGTTCCTTTTGGACGGCTTCGCGCAGTAATTGAGTTCCGAGACCTCTAAAATCAAAAACCCGGAACAATTTTAATCAGACGAACTGTGCTCGACTTCTGGACCATGGAAGATGAAGAAAGTGATCTTCTACAGTTCGAATTAATTATGCGTCGAACTTCAGAGTTCGAAATTAATTCTTCGACTCTCGAGCCGTTCGTGGGCTCTGCCAATATTAGAATGCGAATCATGTGATCTATTCTTGGTAAATAATTGTTATAATACCGGCGATATAAATACATAAAAATTCACAAATATTGTCTAGACATACATTGCGTAGTTCAATAAAAAAAAGAAATCCAAAAGTATGACATAGAATCAGATCGAGTACATTTTCAAAGGAATCAGAACGAAACTTATTCTTCTGGTTAGGAGGTTCATCTGGGATTAGCGATGGCTCCGTACTCGTGAGCTCATAATTGAATCATCTAGAATTTCGAAATAAAATCCGGTAACATACTGGAGTGAATTTTGAAACTCCCTCCGTTTCGTGCTTAACGCGTGGTTCGCGGTAAGCGCACGAAGATCCGCAGTCTATTTATTAGCCACGGAATGGATCTCCGAGTTGATATACGTATACGGGGTGAGACATTTGAAACAGGGCACCTGAATAACTAGTTTATTTTTGGAGATAGAAGAAAATGCCTCGGACCAAACTTATCTGCTATCGAGACGCTGATCATCCGATGTCACTAGTTTTTTTGATAAGTGCAGGCGTCAAAGAGATATGAAGGTCAACTTTGTTTCTTCAAATGGAATGTCCTATTTTTAATACTATAAAAGTGCTGATCTTCATACGTCTTAAACCTAATAGTTAATGAGATATTAGCAACAATTCATCAGGTAAACATTGTCAAATGAACTGATTGTCGTCTTTGCGAATCACTCGGAGACATTGATCTTTCAACGCGACTTTACACGTATCAAACTATTGCTAATATCTCATTAACGATTAGGTTTAGGACGTATGAAGGTCAACACTTTTATACTCAGAATTTGGTACTCGATCTATGGTATAAAAAATAGGACATTCCATTTACAAAAAAAAAAGCAGAGTTAACCTACATGTCCTTCATAACATCGGATGATCAGCCCCTCGACACCAAATAAGTTTGGTCCGAGGCATTTTCCTCTATTCCGAAAAACAAGCGAGTTATTCGGGTGTCCTGTTTCAAATGCTTCACCCTGTAGATTGGTAGGGGAAATGTCGAAGGACTATCCCGCGGGAAATGCCCGCGTAGCCCGCAGCAGGCGTTTCTTCGGCGTCCTATGCTCGACATCGCGCGACCTTTCCACAGGATCTCCTGGTCTATTGCGTTCTAACCTTCCACCGACGATGCTTCGAGGGCAATAGTGCCATTCTTCGCGTCGAAGCGTCTCGAGCTCTTCGGTGCATCGAGTCGAAGAGAGTTGCAGCTAGGAGTTCATTCTACGCCAGTTGACCTAGAATTTCGGATCTCGAACTGCATCAAGACTACAAGGTTCTTGCTCGCTTCGGTTGGGAAATTGCGTGTTCCATGAGGAAGAAACTTAGAAAATTAATCAGTTGCGATCTAGAAGCAAAAGCAGCACTTCGACGAACTTTTGGCATGCAACAGGCCGACAGACTGGTCCATTTTTGAACCGATGGATCGTTCGTAAAAATTAGTCAGCCAGTCCCACTGTCTCCTACCCTCGTCTCAAAAAAATCCGAGTGCACTTGACGTCGAGGACACTCTGAAAATTAATACAATTTTGGCGGCAGCTTAATTGTATGAGAGAGTGAAAGAGGCCCACTAGAGGACTCATCCGTAAGGCTATCTAGCGGGCCCTGCCTTAGACGCTAGGATATTGTTAGGCAGTTGAGGACGGTATATATAGGAATCCGTGACGGATCTGGCAGAAGCGAGAAAGATCTTGAGTATCTGTCCATCTTGTGGCAAGCATAGGAGGTAGCCACCACACAATTTCCCGATGCAACAAGCCAAGAAAGTGCCAATGGTCCATTCATAAAAATGTCTCGACTGGCTCCAGTTTCTAAGGAGATTGGTCAGCCAGCTTCCTCCCGCCAAAAAACGAGACCGAGCCTGGTACCAAGGACGCGTCGTGTCCCGATCCCAGCAGGCGTCGATTAATTATTTCGTCGCCGATGTAACGGTGGCTAGGAGGTTATCGAATCTCCCCGGAGCGCTTAGTAACCTTACGCTACGCTGGTAGCGCGTCAGAAGCTGGGCTTTAGCCGCTCGTGAAGCCGCGGAGAGGCTCAGATTGTGCGAGTCGTTCGGGCAATTCCGGCGCACCTGCGTCCACCTTGCCAGGGGAGGAGGGTCCGCAGCTCCTGCAATAAAAGCGGGAGGACCTGATCCTGGCGGAAGGGGCGGGGGAACGGGGACGGGACGGTTCCAGAGCATTATTAAGGACCCCGTGTTCTCGCTCATTACGCCATCCGAGAAAACCGCGTCGTACGTTCCGGCTTATCTCCATTAGGCGAACCGGAATTACGTAGATATCGTGTATTTAAGTGCGTGCGGACGCGCACCGCCGTAAATACTCGTCCTGTCCCCCCTTGCCCCGTGTCTCTCGAGGGGAACACGGGAAGGGGGGGCGGGGATCGAAACGAGGCGAGAAGCGTCGCGATAACGGGCAAAAATTAAAGCCATCTTTAAATATATTTCGATCGCGCGACTCTAACGAGGCCGGGGCCCGGTAGCCGCTGATTGTCCCGCGGAAATGTCAAGGAATTCGTTAACGAGACGACGCATACCCGCCACCTTGAAACGGGCCGGTATCCTCGGATAACGTTCTCCATTATGCACCGCCGCCGCGAGATATTAATTTATGTATTTATTGGAAATGAGGCGTTCCCGCGGCCGGAGAGCGTACGTTTAATAACGCACAGATTTTTAACGAACGTAAAAGGAAACGGAATTGCTAAAAATGCGATTTTAAAAGTAATTGTCACTCCTCCGAGTTTATTTTATCTGTCTTGATTAGCGCGTAAAATTACTGAGAGTGTCCGACTGTTGGTGGAGTTCCTAAATGTTCCTTTGTTAATTCTTTTGTAAACTTGGATGATAGGATTCTCACGAATCCTTGGTAGATATAGATTTAAATATAAAATAATGTTACTACCGATTAATTGCGAAGCTCGTTTAATTTGTACACCTAATACTGTGTACAATGTAATTATATATTTCTTGAAATACTTGTAGTAGTAAATTAAACCAGTATAACATGGAAGACAGTTTTACGTACTAGCAGTTGGAACCGTTTCATAATCGAGATTTCCTTCGAGACAAAAACTGTAATCCCGTGACTTATGAACGGTAGTGTACACTCATTGGAAAATTTAGTGGAACCGGAGTTTAATGAAAATTCCTTGGCTTCGTTAGCGCTTCCGATGAATCAGGATTAACACGAGTTTTTGCTTGGCTTCTGTACTTTTTTTTTGTGCTTGTAGACCGTGAATGCAGAAAGTTCTGCAATCTACTCGTGGGAAATAGGACGTGTAAATGCCTCTGTTGGAATTCCAGTTGCATAAAATGTACAGGGCAAAAATTGTATCATTTGACGTTGTTATCAAGGTTGTTTTAAGATCCTTGACATCTAATCTGCGCGATGCATTTCTTCTTCATTTTATTACTATGTGGAACAGTAGATGACGTTGAAACGAGTTTCTCAACCTAACTTACGTTGGGAGAAAGGTGAAACGGAAACGTAATGTAATAAAATGTACCTGGTTCAGCATGATGTAAACGAATGGATTATTTAACATGCTGTACGCTGGAAGGTTGTTAACGTTGCTGTGGTAACATTTTCGTTGGCATCTAATAAATCTTATGTATAACAAATCAGAAAAGCAGGGCTGTTAAGATGTAGAATGTAAGACTAAAATATATTGTGAAGTAATGGGACTGGAACTAGATAAAGCTCTTGTAGATGGAATAATAGATGAGTAAAATTCAGCAACGATATGCGTATCGTCGACAAAAATTGCCGAACTATGCTCGAAGTCGCGGCCCATCGCCACAACCTGCCCTCGTTAGAGAGGCCGATAATTGTTTATCCACCGTCAACGACACGTTCCCCGGCGAACTGTCGGTATAATTAATTAAAAGTCATCCGACGACGCGTCCCCTGTGTCGCGCGAATTGTTACGCCATTCAGGGGACCCGTTACTTGTCATCGGTTTGATAGAGTTTCCTCGAAACACTATAGCGCGTCAGCAGCCATAGAGGGTGGCTGTGTATAGTAAAATTTTGATTGTTATGATCCCCATTGTGCTAACACCTTGTTTAACATATTATCCTACAGCGGAAAGTTCATATCCGGTTCCGACAGAATTAATCTTTTATATCCCACGAAAAAAAATTGCTCAAATTAAATAACAAATGCCCCGAACTCGATTCTGAACCTATCGAAAAATTAATACTTGGTCAATTTATTAATCTCAGTAATTGAATTGCAATTGTATGGAAATATTCTACAAATTAAAATTTGTGAGCTTATCGCGCACAGATCTATTAAACGAAGCACGGTGAGGTGTTTCAAAATCTAATAGAATCTATAAAAATCGTAGAACGTTTATCATCGTTCTCGTTTACGAGTTCAACACAATTTACGACACAACAACACAATAGATCTCGGCTCGCGTAAGAGCAAAGTCTGGAAAAAATTGACACGTTTAAAGCGCTGCAATTTCTACGTCCATTAGAAATTATAGCTCCATTGTCTTCCCTGGCGATGTCTCTCTCTCTCTCTCTCTCTCTCTCTCTCTCTCTCTCTCTCTCTCTCACTCACTCACTCAAGAGAAGGAGAACACGACTCCCACGCAGGATTCGCTCCACTTCCTCGCAGACAAACGCATCGTCGAAAATTCCACGGTCGTGTAAACCGTCTTGTAAACAAGCTCGTTCCTCTCGACTCGCTAATTCCTCGCGGTTGTTGGAGCGAAACGGTTGTGACATCATGATTTCTCGTATTTTTATCCACCACCACCGCTATTCGATTTCTGAGCTGCTGGTCTCGCAGAAGTCTCTGAAACAATCGTTTCCTCACGCTTATCGGAGAACTGATAGAAGATCCGAATCAGCCCTTAAGATTTTCGTTGCATTGTCCGTCAGAAATTCCATATTAATTTGTATACGTTTAAAAATAAATATTTTTATTAATGGGAAATAGCGTTCGTAACTTGTGAACAATATTTCATTCACACTACAAGCAGTGTCAGTACTGTTCCGTTTTAAGAAACAGTAAAGTCTTGATCTAACAAAACGGGAACTGCACGATCTAAGAAAAACGAATATCCCCACCGCTGCAGGGCTACCGGCAAACACTGCGAATTTATCTTCCAGTAGATATCACTGCTTGTGGAATTTTTGAGATTGCCAAAGTGTTAATCAACGGCTTCCTAGGTACGGTATTAGTCAATGTCACGCGAGCTTCCCGGCTTTGCCGTCATTATTTAATAGGGCCGGGTCGTACCCCGCGGATCGAGCCACAAGTTACCGCATAAATCATCGCTTTATCGCTCCGGACTTTCTCGTTAAGGTTGTCCCGCTTTTTTGACGTATCGCGGGAGAAAGAGAGGAATTAATTAGACTTCTTCCACCGTTGACGTTGTCCACTCTCTCGGTGGCAGGCCTCTCTCGCTCGCGATTATCGCGAAAGAAGTTTCATTTATGAAACGTTGCTCCTGAAGAGAGGACGATCTCCAGGGTTGGCCCGGGGGTCGCGATAACGATCTCAATTCATGGGGAATCGGAACTCCGTTTCAACGGCGGAGTAATTAATCTTCGGGGGCGCGGTGTCTAGCACCTGGGGAATGAATATCGGCGAGAGTGACGGCGGACGAAGATCGTAAACCTCCGGAATCGATAAAAATTTCATTCCCAATGACAAGATCTATTATTATCGTGTCTCTTATAGTATCCACAGTTCATATCATATCATTGGCGAACTTCTCCGCTGTGTTCACCTAAACGGCACGTTTACGTTAACAAACTGAATCTGAAAAAAAGAAAATAATTAATTGTTTCTGATCAGAAGGTCGTTGGAAGGTCAATGATATTTGCTTGAAGTGGTACCTGTATAATTGATAGATGACACGCAGATGTAATAGTACCTGTAATATTATTTAAAAAAATGTTCAGGTCAAATTGTGTCGAAATGACCACCGTTCAAAGGAAAACGACGATCCAGCGTCGCTCTCCTCCCAAAATCGCGAGAAATTCGTCAATGAAAGCGCAGAAAGAGGCGCGAACGGTCCGAGGGAGTGCAAGGCAGAGTATCACGTCAGGTTTTGCGTACGATCCTCTGTGGAAGAGCTGTTTGGACATCGAACGACCGGGTAAATGTCCCGTGATGGAAGGTGCAAACCGGGCCTGGCGTTCGCCATTAGCCGAAAACCAGTCGCGGAATATATCCGCCCGAAGGGGCGATCCGAAGCACGGGTAGGCGAAAGGGAAGCGCCGCGCCGCGCCGATGGAAAAACGGGAGGGAACGATAGCCCGGAAACGACCCGGTTCCTCGAGCGCCGCCGCGTCAGATAAATTGGATCCGAGCAGTTTTATCGTAAAACACTCTTTTCTACCGTTCTCTATCGGAGGCCCTCGGATGGCTCCCGGTCATCAGCCGAGGGAAAACTTTAACTCCCGAACCCCCTCCGGAAAACCGGTTCCCCGTCGTCGTCGTCGTCGTCGTCGTCGTCGTCGTCGTCTGGCCGCGACACCCAGACCGCCACGCCACCCAGAAACGATCCCCCGGTCTTAGCCGATTCTTGGTTTCTCTTTACGAGTCAACTTTTCTCGCCTTTATCCGTCCACTCGTCCCGGTATCCTCTTCCTTACCCTTTTGGCAAACCGCCCAACCTCGATTCAGCACCCCTCGCCACAACCCTTTCCAGTCATCCGACGCTCAAATTGACGTTTATACAGTTCCACTTTCAGCCCTTTGCTCTTCAATTCTGCCCTGGAGAGCCTTCGAACTTCTCCGCGATCTCCAGGCTTTATCTCGGAGAGCTTTGGGATTTTACGGGCGGCTTTTTCAACGGGGCTGCAAAACACTGCTCTCTTGAGTCGTTCTTGGTAATGTTTCTCCTGGAATAATGCTGTCTAGAGGACCTAATAATCGCGATGCTGATTGCAGGTTGTGGATAATTCTCTCTTGGCCAGTCTCCGGAAAGTTTTAACGCTCGGTGTTATAAGCGGACCACAGATTTTTATGGAAAATAAAAATTGTCTGCGTGAATTGCAAGATACAGAAGCTACGTGCACAATTTTCTTTTTATTTTAACAATGAGTTCGAACTGATGCAACAGAATTTTCAAATTCTTCAAATGGTTTTATTGTTTTGTGTTTGATTTTATAGGAATTTTGATGTTGTTATAGAACTCGTTTGGATCATCCTTGACAATGGTTTTTTGTAATATACGGTTTTTGGAGGTCCCGAAGATCACAGTCTTGATGCATGTTCTCGAGGACATTCTCTTGGGTGGTGTCCAGAAGGTTTCAACGCTCGTCGTATGCTGTACGGTTATTAATAGAGCGAGATTTATTAGTGGAATGTATGTTTTCAACGCTAGGTTAGATCAAAGTTAGGTAACTCATCTTGATGAGATGCTTCATTTTACGAGGGGTTTTTAGACGTTGCGAAACACCGTTCTCTCGAAATGAAAATTGATGTTCGTTGTACGCGTATCTGTGCTCTATGATTCATTTCAATTCAGAAGGAATTAACAGTGCTGTACAACATTGATGTTCATTTTGTGTCTATCTTCATTCTGTGCTTCATTTCAATTTAGAAGGATATATCACCGTTGCATAACATTTATGTTCATTGCATGTCCATATTTATTCCGGGCTTTATTTCGATTCAGCAGAAATTAACAACGTTGTATAAAATTGATCTAGAGGAAATCGTTAGAACTGTATTTATTGAACACTGCATAACAATTTATCGTAATAATTAAGAACCTGTTAACTGTACAAGATGTGCAAATATTCTGCAGATTCTCCAAAATAGAAATTTCGTGGATAATTATCATACCGTACAACGTTATTATCATTTTTAAGCGACTTAACAACGCCTGTCGCCGCCGCTGTATTCAACGTGTTGCGCGACAATAAATAGAATTAGAACCTTTCGAAGTGGAGGACACTTTCTTCCGCGGGATATTCGAGTGCTGTAACCCGAGCAGGAAGCTCGAAAAACGCCATAATCCATGCTGAAAGGGTTACGGGAGGAAGATAAAGTTAGCGTCAAGTGGAAAGTGGAATGATGCAAACAAAGTCAGACATCCCGTTGAACGGCATAGAAACGGCAGCAAGGAGATGCATTCAGCCGGCAGCAGACAGCAGTCGGTCATCAACAGGCGTGTTAGAGACAAAGTTAGAAGTAGCGGGAGAGCACAACGACACTTTGTGTTCTCTCTGTGTAATATACAAAATTTGTCGCGCCCGCTACATACCGAGTTAAGCGCGCGAGAGAGAGAGAGAGAGAAAGAGAAAGAGACGCGTATCTCCAAGCTTGACTAGCTTTCGAGGACGTAAACGCATAATAATTTAAGGCTTAACCATTTGCGCCGGGAGCTCTCGGAGCGTCGTTACACAACTCACGACCCGGCGTCTTCTCGCGTATCGCTCTGTATCCTTGCAAGTAAAGGGTTAAGATATCCCTTCTAAAGTTTCTACGGACGGAATACCGCGAAATATGGCTTCCGGTGGCGCGCACCGTTACGTGAGCTGTAATAGTAATTTCTGCCGGGGCAGCATAGTGCTGTGGACGCGACGAACAAGTGCTTGGGTCTGTGGACGGGTTCAGAAGCCGCTTCGTAAATTTGTTATGTCTGGACGTTTCTTTAAATGGCCCTTGAACGATCAAAAATTCAGTTCTAAATTTCAATTTGTTCTAAAGAATCAGAGAGACGTTAGTAGTCGATGCTAGAGCAATGAGATAAATTTTCGAACTCGACACGCAGTTAGCGCTTCGAGGGGAGTTAGAATATTATGCGAGGAATTCGTTTTGCAACGAGAGTGAAATTTTCCGTGTCTAAACTAACGAATTCGCGTACGATCGCGACAGGACGACATGAAATAAGAGATCATTCGTGGCGCGGCCCTGAAGCAGCCGGCTCGCGGATAAACATCTCGCTGGCTAAGCCGGCGCTAAGTATTATTTAGCGTCAACGGGCAGCGGCGAGTCGATTTAATTTATTCGCTAGAGGGAACGACAGCGCGGGGGCGGCTGCTCGCAGAAATACACGAGTATCCGCGAGTAGGAGGACCGTTTACGAGCGAGAGACACGTCTCAACGACACCTTTGGAGGCGTTCCAAAAGTTTTTCGACCCGTCGCGTCGACCGAATCTTTTCTCCTTCTCTTTCTTTTTTTTTTTTTTGACCGATGAGTCTTCCTGAGGTGACCCGAAGCGGAGAGTGTCTCGTGGCATTCTTAACCTCCGTAGGTCATCAAAGAAGAATACGCGTTCGTGACGCGGGAAAAATACTGAAAAAGATCGCTCTAGGTGGAGAATAAAAATTAATAATCAGAGGGTTTTAATTTAACAGTAGTTTTACAATAGCTGAATACAATAGTTACTGTAGAGAACGAGGAATTTTTTCCGTGCTCAAGATTTATGTTCCGTCAGTTCTCGCGACGTCTTTGAAGGTAAAATCGCAGACGGAAGCTCGCCACGGAGACTGCAGGATACCTTCGTCGAACGCGATTGCGCAAAGACAATGGCAGTTATGGAAATTGTCCGTGTGATCGCATTATCTAACTACTGCCTTCCTCTCCGCTATCCTCGCCACTTCCGAAAATTACTCGAAGCGGCCCTGTTATCTCGATATATGTCCCCGATTTTCTGGCTTCGCTCTAAGAACATCCGCCGGCTGCCTCCGCGAGGATTTAACCGTCGACGACTGCAATTTACCCCGTTAACTATCGCGAGCCTCGAATTCCATTGCCAGCGCGGAATCAACTGAGAAATTGATCGATTTCCATGAATTTTTCTTCAAGCTGTACGTCTCACGATAGTTGGTTGCGAGTTACACCACACAATCAAAAAAACAGCAGAATTTTCCAGGGAATTTTAAAGTGAATCTGGGCAGCAAGAAAAATCTCGTAATGTTAGATTTTTAAGATTAGAAGAGAGAACTTGAGCGAACTGTAACCGTTAACATATCAATTTTATAAAATCGTGTCGGCATTGTTCGAACGAGACGTTCAGACAAATGACTGTGATCGTCGACGAGCTCTCGATCACATGTCGATCATCGCGATCGTCGTGGCGGGGTGCTGATCCCCATCAGCACGGGACAAAACATCGTTATAAAATCGCATCAAAGCGTATAACGCGAAATCCCCCAAATCCGCGACACGCCGCGCGACGACAGCCCGCCGAAAACCCGGGGCGTGATTGATTCCTTAATAATCGCGCTTGCGGGGGTGTGAGTCCCGTGGGTTGGTTCTCGCGGGGGCGGCTCGATAATGCAAATTTCTGCCGCGAGGGTGAGACGTGTCGGTAGTCGGAGTAATTATGTATGGGGTGTCGGCGAGCATAGGGCCGCCGCCGCCGCCGCGCCGCTGCTCCGACAACGCCCGAAAGACGGACAGAGAAACGGGTCCGTGTTCCGCGACCGGTGTGAGAGGGACAAAGTAGCGGAGAAGCACGGGACGAGATATGTACAAGTGCAGAGAACGACTACGGGGGGTTGGGGCTGTGTCACTCGCAGCTGTTTCGACCCCACACCGAGCGCGAACCACCCCCCAAAGCGAACGAAGGAGTAACAGCAGTCACTCGGTCATTAAGGGGCGTGATCGTTGTTTGATTGCGTAGGCTGAGCCTACCTTTTTCACCCCCTTCGACGAACAAGAACGACAGAGGGTCGCCAACGGAGTGCCTTGTTTCTGTGCTTGACGGACAATTATATTTATTTGTTTCTTTAAGTGGCTCCATTGCGCGTGAACGACGATTGTGAGAGCTAATCTCCGAGGAAGGGGACGAGCACCGAGGAGAATGGAAATTATTCGGTGCTACTGTTTGCGCGCTGCTCAGAGGCTGATTTAAAGGACCGTTTTCTGGAGATCGCTGGCGCGAACTAATTATAATTTTATTCGTTTGATATCGATACTACCTTGGCGATTTTTCTATTATTTTTATAAATTATTTCGTCGATATTGTAAGTAAAAGCCAAAGCCATAACGAAAACGGGTTTATTATCGAAATCGGGCACACCGATAGCCAAAGTTAACGAGACGCGTTTATCGCGCGGCGAGCTCGTTTCAATCTCGTACTTTTTTGTAATTCGGCGATTATATTATATTTTGTAATTGGCGATCGCAATTTTACAATTCTTCGGTTATTTCTGATTTTCTGTTTTTATAAATTTAGTTACATACAGGGTTGCCTTTTAACACACATACATACACACAACATTCGTACCTCAACTCTACAGTAATATTGAAAATACAGGACGTATAATTTTTGTTAATATCAGATGGAAATGGAATATTGAAACAAGAATAAATTTAAAAAATCAGAATTGTAAATCTAGTATTTATTAATTTAGAAAATTTGTAAAATCCAAGCACGAATGATCCCAAACATTACCGATTATGTACTTGTAAGAATTGTTCTTGTAACAATTGCTGTAAATTGTTCGAACTGCCAATGAAATATTTCAAAACGGAACCAATTAAACTGCAATTCCAACGGCATTAACTACAAGCACAGTACGTTCCCTCTATAAAATTGCAAAACCAGCGACCGCATGAAGATGCACACAGCCCGGCGATCGCATTCACATAACATTTCACGAGCAGGTCATGTCGGCGTTTAATCGCAGACAGTATCGCATCGGGGGAGTGGGAAAAGCTCGAAGAAGTATCGCGGTAATAAATTGCAAAGCGCGGAGGCGAATGAAAGAATCCTGTGGCTCGGAAGAACAGTGCAGATCGCGTGGGTTGTGCGTACCGAGCGAAGGGAGACACGGGAAACCAGGCGACTCGGATGCATTCTATCGCGTCATCTGGCGCAGTCAGCCCGATGATTCGATCCCCAGGAGGTCGTTTCAAAACATTTTTTTTTCTCCCCCTCCCCTCCCACCCGCTGCCCGTTTAACGACGAAGCTCGACGAGCTGCGCCGTCCAGGCCGATCGTCCCGCGATCCGCCATTATTTTTGCTCGCGCTTTTAACCGGCAATCGATATACGCCATTTGCATAATTACCGTCGAACGAACGGCAATCTGTTCGCGAGAGCGCATCCATCTCCTCCTGTAAAAAGTAATACCGTAAATGCGAGATCCCGACTGGTGCCAACTGCCGAAGCCCGTCAACGCCCGTCGGTCGGTCGGCGGCGGCGGCCTTTTTTTCCCATGAACCGCACCCGTGTGCTGTTCCGCGTGGACCAGATACGGGGAAAAGGAGGAGCAGGAAAAATACCGGCTGGAAATAATATTCGCGGAGACCACCGACGCGTTCCGCGGCTCCCCCGATATCGTTAATAATTTAAGCGCCGCCGCCGTAGACGCCTGCCAGAGTTTTCGGTTATTCAACGGGGACCTGCAGCGTAAAAGCCGCGGGGAATAGCGCGCGCGCACGATTCACCTGTCTCTGGTTAAGCTGAAAAGACTCCATGAAGACCCCAAACCCGCGGCGTGGATCTCTAGTGTGCGATTACTTGCGGCGAAACGTTTTAGGAACTTTAATATTGATTTTATGCTTACGGTTGATACCGCGACCTCTTATAACCATATTTTATCTGAAAAAACTGTACTAAAATTGCCAGCGTTGAATGACAGCCCTAAAATTTGACGTTTCGAGAAGGATTTCATCGATCGAAGGATGATAGTCGTCGTGCTTAGGCGCCGATCGGTAGTCGAAGGGGTGAGTTACAGTCGAGCCATCCCTTCGCGCTCACGGAATCGAATTAAAACGAAATAATAATGTTTCCCGCGTTCGTTACGAGCATTGTGAGCACGACATCTGTCGCTCGATGGGGGTCCGGTCGCCGTCGATGTGCCCATAGATTAGACGCCTACGTCGCGGTGCCAAGCGGCCTCGGTCCCCATTCCACCCCCATAGCTTCGCGATACGGTGAAAGCCCACGCGGTGGCATCGTAGGGTAGCGGAGCTCGAACGAAATGAAACTGATATGTATGGAAATCACTCGCATCTCTATGTATGAGCCGGAAACGTTACGTTACCGTATATAATACACGATTTTATATGTTTACACGCGTATGTGTGCCCGTCTCCCCTCCCCGTCCACGCTTCCGTGGTCGCATCCGGTGTCGACGCTTTAATCGATCAATAGAATCGACTGGCTTTTTACGGTTCCCTCGGAACCGGCTCGTTCGAGCGATCGAACCGTTTCAAAGAATCTGGGTCCATCCTATATCTTCCTCTCTCTCTCTCACTCTCCCTCCACGCTTTCTATTGCATCAACAGGCTTTTTCATTGATAAAATTCGGATAGCGCGTGGCTGATAATGGGTTCGGCAGCCGGTCGATCTACATGACGCTCCGCTACCTCAACACACTGCCGATCGAACAACTTGTGCCAGTCTATAGATCAAAAAGCTTTTTTCGGAGTCACTTTATTCTTGAACATAGCTCGCCGCTTCGGGCTTCGAATTTTGTACTTCGTTGCGCGGTCTGCTGCTTTGACACTGTCGGTGGACTTTCATTGTATCTTGCTCAGGAAAAATATTTGAAAAAATCCATGAGCAAGACTGTACATTGACGCTGCAAAAATAGAAATGACTGTTTTCTTGTAGTCTCCGATTTCTTATAACCAGGATTCACAACTTGAAGATCCGGATTAATTGCAGTATGTGTATCTGTGTATTCGAGATATGTGCAATTTTTTTTCAGAATTTTTTATCTAATCAGGAAAATAGGTCGAAAACTATTTTTTTTCCATTTCACCTCCATAACCAGCCTCCTCCCGAACAAGATACATGGTTAAAATGTTACAGAACGGGATTTTTTATTGATGCGTTTTCAACTGAAAATTAGATTATACAGCGTTCGATTGCGACAATCCACACCGAATCGATGTGAAAAGCCGATCGTGGCAGCAAAACGACGATTTGTTTAGCGGGCGGCAGAGGTAGGTACGTCGGAAAGGCCGTTAGCTGGTCGCAGCGATAGACATTAAAACCGACGGATTCCCGAAAATATTTACTAAGCAAATTTGACCTTCGTGGGTGGGTATCGATTTATCGAACGACGGCGGCGGCCGACGGGCGGCGAGAGACCGCAGGCGAACGGGTAGCTGGCGGGCGCGGTACCAGCTTTGGTAACCGACGATCACGCGGGTTCTACGAGCCCCGGGACCCGACGAACAATCGTGCACAAATCACCCGTAACCATCGCGCGCCTGGCCATTAACCATTCCGGGGGCCACACCACCGCCATGGATTCTTGCGATCTTTTGTCCGCCGACAATTCCGCCGATTTCTGGCCGCGCGCACGTGCCATGCCAGGCCGCGCAAACCGGCCCGGCCCGACCCGACCCGGCTCGACCAGTCGCGGGACAACGTCGTCCTCACGAATTCCGTTCGCGTCCGCCGTTTTGAACTCTCATAAATCGGCCGCTTGATTATTTCCGGCGTGCCTTTCCTCCCGCAGCCGGCAACCGCGCGAAAGAAACAACGACCGACGCTGAATCCGCGCTTTTTGCAAAGCGAAACGTGCTTACCGCGTCGCATCGTTCCGGTTACGAGACTGCACGCACAAGATCCGCGCGATTCCGCGGAATTGTTTCGCTTTCGCGTTCGCGGTACTGCTGAGCGATCGATGACGCTAGCCTGCTGACAGAAGATTGGGTTTCTGTTATGACCACGCCGATCTTTTGTCCGGCCAGCCGGTGCTTGTTCTCGTGGCGTGTCGAGCTTCGTCTTTTCATTTGTTTTTGGAATTTGGACCAACTGTTTTAGTAGCACTGTGCACTCTATTTTTCATTACGATAATAAAAATTGTCGAGGAATTCTAAACATATGTGGAAGCGGGAGCGTTTCGATGTAACGTCACGGAACGTTCGAGAAGCGTGGCAACTGTTGCGAGTCGCGAACATTCGAGGAATATAACGACGATTACAAACAATTGAGTGTCTTAGTGACCGTTGCGAGTCGCGAACATTTGCAAATCGGCAGAGTGCAGATAAAAGCGTGGAGGCACCGGGCCTCGTGGTCGTTCCTTCGCCGAACTTCGAACTCGGCGGATATTTATTACACGTCTATATCTTTATTAAACCTTTGCTTTATAGTACGTTTTGCTAGTCTGTTCCCCGTCTCAATCCTACATACAATATTCACGTATGTCTGAACAAACCAGGAAAAGCACGAAATTTTCGTGCGTAAAAGACCCTTAAACCAAGTCTAGAGAGTCCATGGGACTTTTTACAGGTCATTAAGGAATTTTTAAGCGCGTCTGCAAGGATTCCACTTTAAAAGCCAATCCAATGGATTCTTAAAGATCCTCGGAGTCTGTAAGAGATTTTTAAGGACAACCAGAGGTATTCCAATGAAAAACACAGAGATTTTATGATCGTCCTAAAATGCTCAAGTGCTTTTAGCTTTCTTAGACGTCATCGAAGATGTCCATGGATTACTCAGGATTTTTAGGGGCTCTTAAAGATTCCTAAGAGATGGATAGTCTTGCCAGAGTCGCCAAGTTTTTCTAGGAAGCCGTAATGAGATCGTATGCTATAACATTAATTTATAGAAAATTTGTTTAAACCACTTGTCCAAAAATTATAAATGAAACAATTAATTGTACTCTCTTTCCCCTACGAATGTTCTGATAAATTTTAATTAATTTGCTCGTGCACACAATTTTAGTTACTGTCGCAACGGTGCACGGTTTTCTGAATAAAATAACTACATAACGTGGGAAATAAGACGTTCACTATCGACGTTTCAACACTCTCAGCCGATAAGCGTTCCGTGACGCATTACGCAAACGATCCACAAAGTAAAGTAAAATCCCGTTTACATTTCGATGCAACAACGCGGCGTTTCATGCGAGCACCAGTGGCCACAGAAACTGGTTCACAATCACTCGTATATCCGTCGATCCTGAAAACGCTATATCTCAGGAAATTATGTTGGCCCCCTTACCGCAATCGGCGCCGCTTATCTCGATACGGTGACCGAATTACTCGCAGTACACTTCAAATGCATTTTAACCGTTGCATAATGAAGAAAGCCGCTTACGAGAGCGTGACCCTTTACGATCCCGGGAAAATCGTCTGAAAATCCCAGACCACCCGACTGCAACGCTCGTTCAGTATGTTTTAGAACGACTCGGGAAGTTGATCGAGAAGTATAATGGGTAATATAATCATCCGGGTCAAGAGAGATTAGCGGTTTCGTAGGAGGTAGCGTAATGTCACATTTACAATTCACGGCGTGCAGGCCCAGTTTAATAAACTGCTAAAATATACAATGCTTCGAAAAGAATAGAGAACTGTTCTAGCAATTGACTAACGGTGCTGCAATTCCCTATTGGTAACGTAGCAATTAATTCTCGTACAGTCAACGATAATTGAAATTTAATTTGAAGCTCGCCATTCGCTAAAAGCAAATTCACTTGTTGCTTAGAAATAAATCAAACCACTAGTTCAATTCAATGTTCCCTCTGTGAAATACAACTATCAGTTTTATAGTCACGCGTAGCTTCATGAACAAAAATTTTTGTTAGTTGAACATTGACTGTTTTAATCGGCTTTCATCAATACGGTTTTTCAATAACCGGAACTGTTCTACTATTATTACTTTGGGCTTTAAAGAAATATTTTTCAAAAATCTCGACCGAAAGCAATGAAGATAGAAAAAATATTTTTTAAATTTTCAACATTGGTCCACATAAAAATAGTTGTAAAAACCAACTTTCAGTATCTTGCTCTGCAGTTCCGACCGATCGCGATTTCTCCAAAATTTTTTTTCCACGTCATGCAGAAAACTAATTGTTCTAAAAAAAAAAAATTGAAGTCGTTGGATCGAAAACTGAATAAAAGTTATCGTCTTTTTAGGAGAGTCCGAATATTAATTGGAGTCAGTGCACGCAGCGGGACAAAGGACATATTAAAAATTGTATGTCCATCGTAGACCAATCTATGAATAACAGAATGAAAAATCATCCTCGATTTTACACTCGATAGGGAACGGGAGAAGATAGCATCGATTGTTCGGCAGCGGCGCAGAATGTAGCCGAGCTATCCTAGAAAAGCTCGGCGCTCCAATTTCCCGAGTGTATACATTTTTTCAACGGCGGGAAAATCGATCGTCGAGGGCGTAGGAGAGGGCGCGGGGGCGTCGACCGTGACGAAAAAAAAAGAGTCGAAACAATTTCGTAAATCGAGCGTACGTAACGTATCGCGTACGTTCCCGTGCCTTTCCCGTCGGATCGGTAAATAACTTTACCGTTACTCTCGGTGCTTTGGGCAACTAACGAACGTGAAATTAGCCGCGGGCGCCCGCCAGCCAGCCTAGGAAATAATCAAAGTAACGACGCTTGAATGCTCGAAATCGTGTCGTCGTCGTCGTCGTCGTCGCGTCGCCGTCGTTGTAGCCCGGTGTACACACGCTCACCCACACAGTAATTATCGACCTCGTCAAAGACTCCCTTTAACGCGGCGGTACGCGCAATTAAGTGATATAAGCAACGGCGCCCCTCAACCATGCCTCCGTCCAGTAATCCTCTTTTTAATCCTGCCGCGCCCGGGTCCTTTAGGACATATTAAGAGCTATCAAAGCCGCTAAATTATTTCCTCTGCTCGCCCGCTTCCACTTTCTCCCTCCTCCGTACGATATACGTATACACAAGATAAATCATGTCTCTGAAATTTTTCGAATTGTGCACTGGTTTATGGTAATTGACTTTTGTACTTGCATCGCTGAAGATCAACGAAAATAAACGATCATACTCAATTTTTATCAATAATGTATGCAGCAAAGTCTTGATCTAAGAAAAATCCTTCGGTCCGTGCTGTTTCTTAGGTCGTGTAGGTGTAATATTTCATCCCCAGAATTGCGACAAGTATTGAGAAAACGATCTGGAAAAATTTGGGGCCGATTTGATCATGGGAACCCGATGCACATCAAATTTCATTTTTTCAAATTTTCAAATTTTTAAATTTTCAAATTTTCAAATTTTTAAATTTTCAAATTTTCAAATTTCAAATTTTCAAATTTCAAATTTTCAAATTTCAAATTTGATGCGCGTCGGACTCCCTTACTGCAAACTTATACTCCACACCGTCAATTAAATCAGATCTGGGCAATGAGTGCTCCGAGAATCGGCTACCCCCACCCGACGGGTTAGCGCGAGCCAACACCAACCTGTTCGGCCTCGTGGGACTAGCCGATTCTACGCGTCTTAACTTAAGACTCTTAAGACAAGAATTTTTGTAAGAGCCATCAAAGTAACCAAGTTATTTCCCTTGCTCGTCCGCTCCCAATTTCTCCCTCCTGTGCACGATATACATGTACACAAGATAAATGATTTTTCTGAAGTTTTATGAATTGTGCGGTGGAGCGATGTGCAATTAGTTGATTGATTTGTAAAGCGTAAAATGATAAATGGTTTGTATTAATCGATTTCACAAATTGATTTGCTACTTCCATCTCTGAGAAATACAGTAAACTGAATTGTTACTTATCAATGAAGGTATCCGTATACAAGTTTTAATACACGTTATCACGTCGGAACAATTCGTCTAATTTTTGAAGTTGCAAACGTATAATTTAGTTATGTATTATAATGAAAGGCTAGCACATATTGTTCGTTCTAGTTGTCCCATGAAAATGTTCTTTTAAAAAAATCGTCACCCACACCTAAATCTATAAAATTAAAAAGGCAGACTCGCTCGGAAACAATTACGATCTACCCAGCAGGAATCACGGGTTCAGCTCGTACCGTTCCACCAGTAATCTCCGTCGACCGGGGATCCATCGATCGAGGGGAGCAAACACCGGTAGCCAAACGGATCGATGTTCCGTCGACAGAGCGCGATATTCGGTATCGTTGCGTCGTATCGACGGCGTGTTTCCTCCTCTCGCTTCGTAAATATTGCTTGGTATCGGACCGATTACGAGTTATCGGTTAGACAGGCCGCGGTGTCGACTATCGCCGTCTCGACACGACGATTCCCGGTAGACCAATCGTTTATCAGCGTCCGCGCATGAGCGCACCTTTGTTATCGGAGTGCAAACGCGCGTGGCGCGATATCCGATCATTCCTCGAGGTGTTACGGTTCGTCGTTGCGTTGCATTCCGATCGTGTCGCGGCCGTTGTCGTTCGGACCTCGAACAGAATGACGTAATCTGGTACGCGTTATCGGTTACACCGGTCCTGGGGGAGAGACCCCGAAGAGAGACAGAGAGGTATCGAGAACGGACGCGCCTGTTCGCTTTCGATTTCGAACCCCTCAAGATCCATTAAGGGCTTCTAACTACATCTACCGGGATTGAAATGCTAATCCCCGGGATTCTACAGACGCCACGAGACCCTCAGGAATCTTAACGGCTCCTTAAGTCATGTCCAGGGAGTCTATACATTGGCCGAAAGCTGATAGAGTCGGCTGGGCATATTCGTAGACATCATGATTAAATTTCTGTGGATTTTATGGGGTCTGGGGGCTGTTCAAGATTTTTAGGAAGGTCTGAAGGGGTTTTGCTAGTGGAGTCCAAGAATGCGAGGACCTTCTCGAGGTGCTTTGGGTATTGAAGGGCTGTATAGGGGATGTGCGAGGTGTTTGTGGATTCTTTGGGCTGTGCGAGGTGTGTTGATGAGGTTCGTGGGGATCCTAATGTCGTGATCGAGGTGCGATGGATTATTTAAGCTCCTCGGAGGGTTGCAAGCTCATGGAGGTTAATTCTAGGCTACCACGGTTTCCTCTGAACTCCTGAAAAGGTGTTGCCGACTTACAAAGAACCATCGAAGGCTTCTGAGAACATCTACAGGTCCATGATCTTTATAAACTTTAGGAATTATTTGGGACAAGTCCAGTGGTCATTCATGTGTTTCAAGGACATGTATGTACAGTTTAATATAAAATTAACGAACTGTTGACCAGCTTCAGGAATACAAGTGATTCCTGAAGATAAACTCATTGACTCCGTAGACCTCAGAATGACCCAAGTCTCGATCTCATAAGGGGGTATACCTACTCTACAGGGTCACCGAACTTTTCTACGGTCAAGAATACGAATTCTAACAGCGAACTCATGAATTCTACGAACGTCCATAGACCTTCGAGGACTCCGGCGACTCCACGAGGAGGCTACTCCAGGAGTTCCCAGGCTCTCGTGCGGCTCTCAACGCTAAAAGGATCCCACGGACCTACCACGAGTCCCCGGGTCGAGCTCACTTTCGATTTCCAAGCGTTTGACAGTCGTCGTTTCCGAGTTTCAATTCCGGTCGGCTGGGTGCCGAGTCCGTTCGTTCCGGTCCGGCGGATCGAGGCCACGGAACCTTAAGAAATTTCGTCGCCCGACGAACGCGAACTACTAACTCGACGAAGCGGAAAAGGTTCTGGAGGGGTGGCAGCGGGGGGGAGCGGGCGGTAAGACGCTCTATCGATCGTCGAGCGCTTTTCCGTCGAGTTCTTTGAATGCGGTGGTTCGATGCTCGCCCCGGAAAACAGGATTAAAAAGTGGCGAGGGATAGCGCTCACCCCCCCCCCCTTTCCGCCGCCCTCACCCCAATGCTGAACAGCTCCTGGCTTATTACAGAGGCGACGGAGTCGTTCGCGAGCCCCGTCGACGCGCTTTTCTTCGGCTCCGGCGAACAAACAGCTTAAATAAACGCACGTGATTGGATCGATGTGTGCGCATCTGGCTGCTAAACGATTCGGGAGGGTCCCGCTAATCAAATCCAAAAAAGGAGTACAGTAGTGCTAGTCTTTTAAAGACATCCACTAGCGAAATTACGAATCTCACGAACTCGTTAAGATCTTTGGAGACATTGGAGGATCTTCAAGTCCTCGAAGGACGTCCACGTCGATTCTAGAATCGATTCTAGTAGCAACGTTATGATTTTCGCGAACTCTTGAAAATCTTTCCGAAGCATACGCACGGTTCTGAAGGCAAACGATGAACTTTGTGTCGAATCCTAATCCGAGACTCAGCCCCCCCGACACAAATCAAAAAGGAGCGCATAAATGTTTTCTGTTCGTTGTCGAAAGCAGAACACGCCCCCTTGTTCTTTCTTCACCCCCCTGATTCGAGTGGGCCACTCGGAAGCACGCGGCTTTTCCCGCGCGCAAATTCAGTCTCCCTTTAAAATTACTGCCGCCGAGTGTGCGGCACGACGACATTAGATTACCTCCTGCCCCCCCCACGGGCGCGCAACCCCTCTGTTTCTGCTCGAGTGCCTCTCCCCGCACCGAACGAGGCTAGTTTGTATACGATACCGTGTCTCCGGGAAGACGAATTCTTCGATTTACCCGGCGCTCTTTGTTCCCAACCCCTTCCCAACACCCGGTAAGTCAATCTCCGAGGGTAGACGGATTCCGGCGTGTTCCCGTCAAGAGACGGTCTCTTTCTAAGTAACTGTGTTTGTTACTCGTCGACCTAGATCGATTATTTAGAGACTTGCCTGCGCGGAAGCCGGTTTTTGGCCGTCCGACTGAGACCTTGTTCTTGGAGATGGTGCACCGGTACCCCTAATCGAGATTTAGCTGTCTAAAAACAGTATACTCACTTGGAAGTTCTGGAGAAGTGTTTGCAGGGGTGTCTAAATCTGTAGTATGGTACATAATATTCAGTTAGATTTGTGATAAAAAGACAGTGGACCATTATGCGAAATAAAAATTATTATTATTTTATTTTAATACAAACGGACCGAAGCCCTCTTACATGAATGCTTGCATAATAGTATAAAGAATTTACGTACAATAACAAAAAAGCGACATGCACAAAATGGTACATGAAGTATGGTACTAAAAACTAACACTAAAAAAATCAATACGATTATACAGAGAGTTGGAGTCTATAATAACGCGATTTATTGGATTAATTAATCCATACGTAGATCTGGATTTAAGTGTTCGAAATGAATATATGAATAGAATGATATTTTTAATATTTATAACAACGATAGACACTGCAAAAGAAAAAGAACGTAGAATTTCGCGCGACTCGTTCAGCGGCGCGAGCGAAATGCAGTTTTTCATCGCGTAAACTCGTCTCTCTCTTTTGCGAAGCCACGAGGGAGGGGCGGCCGTGTGTCGTTGACTGAAAGGCAGAATAACATTGGATTACCCACCCCCATCGTCGACGCCCTGCCGGCAACCCCGCAGTTTTTACACCCTCTTCAACTCGGCCCTGTGGCCCGACCCCCGCAGGAGGGTGAACGGGGTTCGTCCTTGTTTCTTTCGGTGCAGCGGGCGCCGTCACTGCCGACCTCCCGCTGGGAAAGGGAAAACAATCTTTGGCGGAAAACAGCGCGTCGAATAATTTATCGGCGGTGGGCCGAAGTTGCCGGGAGCATGGGCCGGGACCACGACCACCCCGTTATCTATCACCTAGGATGCTCCGAGCTCTATGTATAGCGAGCACGCCGTCTGCTCTACACGTCCTTACAAAGTGATGTTCCTCGTCCTTGCGGCATTCGACCTGAAAATTTTCGTAATCCATCAAATTTTTTTTTTCTTGAAAGAGAAGCTTTTTTATCGCACATCTTAATCCACCGAAATAGAAATCAATGAATTTTTTTTTCGATCCTGAGACTTTTCCTTTGAAAAATTTTTTTATTGTTCATTTCTGGTCTCTGTGGGCCCTAGATCGTCATTGTTAGATAGTTTATAAAGTCTTTTACTGTTATCGAAGTTGAAAATTAATTCTGTAATACACAGAAATAAAAATAAATAAAGTGAACGTGTAATTTAATTTATAGTTGCAGTGCCATTCGACATAGCACCGTGATTAATATTGTTTGAGTGACGCTTGAGTAAATAAAATATTTTGATGTTTATTTACGCACAAAAATTTCATAGTACTGTTGAAACGTTGGTAATAAAATTTGGCAAACAGTATTTTAAAATCGTTTTTTCGTTTCGGCAGGAAAAATTCGGGAACGCTTTTAAAAACGGTCAAAATGAACAACCTCTTAATATAACTGCAGCTACACGTTTTAATATAGAAAATATTGCGAAAGTAAGGACGGTGTACTCATTTTGCCAAATTTGAAGATTAACTTTAATCGTTTGTATTTTGTAGGTGTTGTATTTTAATAAGACTCGCAAGATAAAAGAGGGTTGAAAATACAACCACCGTGCTAAACCGTAACGTTCCCTTTTTCTTTCATTAAATAAATTATTTCGATCTCACGGAATTTCTGTGGTTGCTGGTTAAGCAGTCGACGCGTTAAACCATTACACTTTGCTATCTCGAACGTGGCCGCAATTCTTTGCCCAAACAGAAGTCCAGGGTGCAACAAGCGAGGAGAAAAATCCGCAAACATCGTTCCAGTGAGCCCGGGCGCGTCCTAATCCAGACTTTAAATAAAGAAAATTGGACATTGGTCTGCGGAACGTTAAATCCTGCTAAAAAAACATTGCTGGTTGTTTTCCGATTTGGAAATAAACTTTCAAAATAGTTTAAATTGAACATTTTATTTAAAATTCCATTGATCACATTCCTCATATTTCTTGAGGAAATTTCTTTATATTTCTACCTCATTTCAGCACGAATCAAATAGTCTTCCTGAAAACGAATTGCTCAAAAATAAATGACCACAAAAAAATTATTTAAAAATATAAAAAATTAAATTAAATTTAAAAAAAATTTAAATATCATAAAACATTTAGAAACTGGCATATTGACTACCAGAATAATCACTCTACTCATTGATGTTTTACATATTTTAATATTGTCCACATTTTATCTAGACTTATCGTGCAATACAATATCAGGGTTAAATCGAGAATCCAGAAAATCCTGTTGTATCATAATATTACTAGATGCAAGAAGTATCGGGGGTCCATTCTTTTGGGAGCGACCTGTACCGCGTAGCGTGAAGTTTCACAGCATGGTCGACGGCTGGCATTACCTTTCCGCGTAGGGTTATTTACCAGAAGAGTCTGTGTGTCTATGGACTAGACTAGCTGGGGTTGGTGGAAACGGAGACGGATCGGATCGACGTGCCAACGAGAGGAAAAGAGAAAGAAAGAGAGAGACAGAGGGAACTGAGGGTTTCGTTGCCGGTGTGCATTCCTCGATCTGGTTTCCCCGGGGGGACCGAAAGGTAGGGGTCGAGAGATATCGCAACGGAACTAATCAACGCGAGGCAAGAACGATTTCTCTCTCGTTCACCCCTACCGCTTCGGCTAAAAAATAGTTCCAGGCGATAATATCGCGCTCGGGAAGATAGACGTTTTTTCACCCTCGTTCCTCTTCCCCCGACTCCCTTCCCCTGTCGTCGATACGCGTGAATTCCCCGGCGGACCCCGCGCGACGACGACGCTCAAAGCCGCTCGAATATTTAAGGATCCCGCAGATAGATTCGCAACGTTAAGGCTCGTTCACGTTGCAGACACCCTGGCGCATCGGATCAACATATTCTTGGAATAATTCCGTAATAGACACGGATTGCGTCTGAATGTCTGAGCGGAACTTTTCGTGGCCTATTCGGGACGCGAAAATAAGAAAACGAATTCATTTGGACGCGTTCCCGACGGACTGGAATTGTGTAATTTTTACGGTGATGGCCGTTCTTATCTGGTACGTTGTCAAGGTGAAGAGAGCGATGAATTTTTTAATGTTTTCGCAAGTTCGAGGGTCCAAGTGAGAATCAATTGAAGTGACAATTAATGAAAAATGAATTCATAATGTTAGAGCTTGTCACGAAACATGCACCAGGAAGATCTGTATAATTCACGCTCCCTAATTAAAGAACAGCCCCCGAAGCGTCAGCATGTGGTTCGACCGCGACAGAATCGTTCTCGCTTGTCGGTCGGTGTTAAATCAATCGAGCCGAAAAGGTGGGGGCACAGAGCCGTATCCGTTCCGCTTTCCCACACGTCTATCGAACCGCGTACCCGTCGCGTAGCACGAGTCGAAAGTTCTCCTAGCTCCTCTCTTTTTCCGCGGCCGGATAACTTAAAATTGAGAAGGGAACGCGTGTAGTCTCGCGTCTAACTTGCCGTCGGATAATTCGCCGACAGCGCCGTCTATACCCGGGGCCAGCTCGCGTTCCGTGTTCCGCGTGTGAGTCGTATTTTCGGAGGACGTTCGTGTGAACGTACACAGTCAGGGGGCCGAGCGACTCCTGCCGAAGTTATCGGCAAGTTACCCGCTCGGCGCGGTTGCAACGATGAACTTAACTAAACTCCGCCCGGCCGGAGTTGAACGCGATGCGAATGAACTTGATTAATTGCTCGGCTGAGTCACGAATTAGCGTGTGAACGAGGACGGGAGCAAGGGGATGCAGGTCGGAAACCGACGGCAACCCGAGAAAGAGGACTCCCTAAGAGATAGAGACGGAGGCTCGTGCTTCTCCTCGAGAGCCAGCAGGAAGTTTCGACCCCGCCGCGGCGACCCACTTCAATCATTCGCTCGATTATCGAGTGCCGATGAAAAATTGATTTAACGCGGACCCGTACCACCCGCGAGCCGCCATTCCGAGCGAATTTCCTCGTTAGCGATCAAAGGGAAGGAACGCTCGTTTGTCCGCAAATGAACTTCACCGCGCCGCGCCGCGTTCCTCCGTCTGGAATATAAATAGACGACGATTTAACGTGATTAATATTTTTCTATGACTCGGCCCCGGGAAATAAGGCCGCCGCTCTCTGCTCGGCGGTAGGTTTTAATGCGCTGAACGCGATCCTGAAAATCATTTTTCTCCCTTTCGCTTTTCGAAATATTTAATATTTTAGAGGAAATCGAGTTTACAACTTTGATTATTCATAGCAGCGACTCGGGTTGTTAATGAAAACTTTTAGTCGTCGCGTAATGAATATCTTACAGTATAACTAATTAATTTCAGTATTGATTCAGTATTGATCATTTTCAAATAGAACAGTATATTTTTTATTTTTTTAACGAAACGACCTTAACCAATTCTCTCAGATTTTCGGAAAATTTTGTATCCATTCGGAAAATTATGAAACACCGCGAAAAAACAGAGCTCAGTTATTTCACATTCTGCAGTCTAATAATTACAATCGTGAACTCGTTCTCTGCGGGAAGTAGAAACAGACAATTATGACTAGACAACGGGTCTCGTGTATGTAAACATTTTACTGACTCTTCCCGAGCCATTATTCCCTCAACATTTCCACCGAAAACTCTGCGCTCGGGAAAGGAGAGAACCCAGACAAGTTCTGAAAAAATCCGGGGTTGCAAAAAAGAAAGAATTAAACACATATGGAGGCTGTTAGCTTTCTAATTTTACCAGAAGCGAACGGATCAAAAACGCGTGCGGGCGTAACTATTCCGCTGATTGATATTACACAGAGCGTTTAAGTGGAGCAGTAAGCAAACCGATTAATTTATTTGCGTCTGGTGGAAGCCTTTCACGTTCCTCGAGTTACTCCTTCGAGACGAAGAAGAAGAGAGAGCGAAATGGGAGAGATGAGAGAGAGAGAGAGAGAGAGAGAGAGAGAGAGAGAGAG